>JAQQZW010000010.1:18126674-18144765 GCA_029814745.1 Zanclus cornutus | reverse complement strand
GAACAGAAATGATTTGAGGCACCGTACTATTTACATGATATTGTCATGTGTTTTTGTTAACAAAATGTCAGTTGGTCAGTTTTAAATATTACGGTTAGCTTTTCAATACAGGTTATCTTCAACGACCCTATTATAAAGCAGATGATTTCATAAAGCATTTCATTTCATTTAAGCATATTTGTGGTTCTCATATTACAGCACACTGTAGTCACTCCAGTTAGCACTGAAGAGTCACACTTAGCCTTTTCTAATGGTTACCTTTGCTTCATTTTAGCTCTTAAGCCATTCTTAAGACCACTTCATATAGCTTTAATTCCTATTGGCCCAGTTACTCTGAATAATCCACAGACTTCATTTAAACATTTTTCACTTGATATGAAAATCTTTTGCACATCCTTTAATGTGGCGGCTGTGGTTCAGTCTTTACCACTTTTTTGCATGGCAGCTCTATCACCATCAGTATGTGAGTGTGTATATGTGCATGCATGTTAATGTGAATGAGTAATTGAGAGGCCAGCCGAAAAGCACTTTTTTGATTAAGGTAGTAAAGCTCTCTGAGACAAAGATGCTGCAAGTTAAGGCGAACTTGCCATTTAAGAGAGATCATGGGATTAATGTGTTTGACAAAATGTTAGAGTGGGAAAAAATTTCTGTGGGTTTGTTTTGCCAACTCTAACATTGGTCCTTCGGTTCACAGCATGCACACAAAAAATAAAAACTTAAGAATGGAGATGTTGTTTTTGCTTAGGCATTATGTTTAACTCTAGTGTGTAATACTGTGCAAGTCTTGCAACAGCTGTGTTTTCTCCTGTTGGACAAATGAGTCAGAGGTGAAAACCTTAAAAGAATTTTGTCACGTTAATTAAACCTTAACTGTCAGTATTAAGATAAGCGCCTAGAGAAGACACACACAGCTGTAACCAATCACTGCTGCAGTAGTGACTGGAACCATTGCTTTAAAGAATGTTCAGTTCAACATCCTGTATATTTAGGACATTTTTGCTACACTATATCAGCACTGGGACAAAGGTTGACCTGCTCACGGGTTTCTCAAAAAATAAATCTGCATCTCACAATCCCCACCATGTCCATGATCACATCTCTCACTGGCCTATTTGTCTGCTCCCACTGATTGCTGCTGTTTTACATTCTGTTAAAAGCAATGTCATTGCACATTTTTGTACATTTTCTTTGGCATTTGTGGAATTAAAAGAAAGGTTCAACATTTTTTTTAAATTCACTTACTATCTCTCTCACGGTAATTGAAATGATCAACATTACATTTATTTCTGTGGATTAAGAATATCCCACTAACTTAAGATGGATACTTAGGAAAAAAAATATCAAAATCGATGCAGCAGAACTAGAGATATTAGAACTTAGAGATTGTTTAATTCCAGGCATTGTGTGCAACTCAACTGCTGTCAGATCTGTAGGAAATTTGGGTGTGTTATGCTTGTTAGATTACAGAACACTGGTAAGCTCAGTTCTGTCCAACTCCACAGCCGCAGCTGAAACTGACTAAACACACATCACTTGGCAATGTTTATCAGACTTCACACAAGTCCCTCTGAAGACACAAAAGGCTTGATAAAACTTTTTTCAAATATGCAGTAGTACTCCCCAACACCTGGAAACACGCTGCCAGGAAAAATGAGTGGCTTTCCCCTTGAAGTGTCAAGCTGGAGACTGCAGGTGGAAGCCTACAGAAGTTTGGCATGGAGAAACAGCACTTGGCACTATCTGTTATCTAGCAAACCAACTGCCGACACCTGTAAAACTCTCTGATAAGCATGTTGTGTCTTATTAGAATGTCTGTACATACTGGTTAACCTAAGTGCAAACACTATGATTAATGGATTTAGAGGGAATTATGGGCTGGATCTATTCCTTGACGATCAACAGCTCTTTGTAGTGACTGTGTGCAGTTTCCTGAAGTCTAGTTTTTAGTGTTGTTACAATTCAGGTTTGGTACGTTCAAACCTGAACAGAGACCAAACTAGAACCTGTGCTCTCAAGCTGTATTTGGATAACCAGGGTATAACTAGACATTGCACAGAACTACCAGATGGATGATCACATTTATGAAGAAATAGTTCCAGCAATTAATGACTGATAAAACTGCTAATTGTCCTCATTGCTTTTCTATTTGTGTTAAGGTTAATCGGTGAGCTTGGTGGTTTTCATCCGTATTTTTCTAAAATTTGGAGCCAGCCAGGCTAGCTGCTTTCCCCTGCTTCCAGTTTTAATACTATGCCAGTCTAACCACAGTATGAGTCCAGCCTGTACTTAACAGACATGAGATTGATTTTGAACTTCTCATTTAACTCTCAGAAAGAAAGAGACACAGAAAGGCTCTGAAGCCATTTACATACGTCTTTTTATTTTTACCATGTATTTGAAGTGGCCAAATATGAAGCATGTAAAAACAAACACTGGCTCTAAGATGAATCTTTTTGCTGTGATACTGTTAAATCTCTGCAGATGAAGCTCTGTGGCGCTAGCATTGTGTTGAGCCAGTAGTTACCGACGTCTCCTGTTTCAGGGCCCGCTGGGAGCAGTCAGTCAGGTCAACCAACACCTGGACAGTCTGGGCCAACCGACTCAGCCCCTCATCCTCCATGATGAGTTGGGGGGAACACAATGAATCCTGGGAGCGGAAAAGAAAGGAGTGAACAAATGCAGGTAAGATAGGTACCTATGTTTATGCCAAGATTTCTATACATAGAATTAGTAGAACCTACTGCCGGTGAAGAAGTCTGTTAATGTGCTCTAATATTTAACTTTAACTTAATTTGCTGATGAAAATGGTTGTATTGTGTAGCTTCTTGTCAGTTGTGTTTAGCTCCTGTATGTGCTGATCAGTGGAGAAAATTGTCATAAAGCACCTTGTTTTTAGAAGTGTGAGCCTGATTTAACGTTAAAATTTAAGCATATAACTCCACCAAAATCACAGCTTGTTTTTTCTTTTCAGTATTTGCACAGATCTTAGTACAGTGTGTTAGTGAGCTTGTGAGGCCATATGGGTAGTATGGCTTGATTCAGGGGCAGAACTTTGCTTTTGAGTCTCTCTTGACCCTCCCTGCCCCCCATATTGTACCTTCTTGTCTGAATTGTACCTGTTTTTCTTTGTTTTCAATTACATAAATAGAAGTATCATTTAATGCCCAAAGACTTACTGTGTGATAATTTAAAGGGAAACATATTTTACTGGGGGGGACCAAAAGGAAAACAAGCACACAAGAAGAAATAATGCAGGACCCGCCTTTACTTCAGTGTTGAAAATTCCCTAACAAAGTTTAATTTATCAAGTGTTCAGTACCAAAATAAAAATGGAACTTGCCTGCCTTGCCTGGTTGGTAATTGAGCCTAAGTTTGTAGATGTATATGTGAACACAGAGATTAAGGTCAATCTTATTTGTCTCTTAAAAACAACAAAAAAAAAAAAAAAAAAAAAAAAGGATGTTCACTGTGCTCTAGCCTCCTGAATTGAAAAAAAAAAAATTTCAGGTGACAGTGACAATAACATGAAAACAAAGCAAAGACCGGCTTATTAAAACACAAAGCCTTTTTTTCTTCCCAAAGTAGTCCAAAAATAAGAATGGTTGCTGCCTTGCAGCTTCTCTCGCTTCCAGATTGCGAGTCCTTTGTTTAAATTTCTTATACACAATGGTCTCTGAGGTCCTTTTGACCAGTCAAGGCGGCACTGACGTTTTTCCAGCGGTTGTCTTTGGGGCTGTAGCCTGGCGTCCGGTGGGGCGCTTTGAGGGGTGAACTGGAGCTGTGCAGGGTACAGATCACTCCCCCACTGGACTGCACTGCAGTCTTAGAGTACTTATGAACTGGCTGCTTACCCGCCTCTGCTCCATCACACTCCTCTTCGGGCTCAAGCTCGCCTTCCGTCTCCTCCTCCTCCTCTTCCTCCTCCTCACATGTCCGATAGGAGGGGCCCATGAGCTTTTTGCGCTCCTGCTCAGCCTCCCTGTTGCTTTCCTTCAGCTGCTGCTGCTGCTGCTGACGTCCCACGACGAGTCGAAGTGGCTCCCACTGGTTGTTCACGTTGTCGTCGGCAGCTGATCGTACGTTCCTCTCACGCTCTTTTCTCCGTTTGCGCGTCCACCAAACACATACGATGATGCAGAAGAGGCAGAGTAAGCAGAAGACCACACACAGGAGAGGCACCAGGTAATCTGTTGACATCAACATGCAAAAGGGATAGAGGACAAGGATGGAGAAATTAGTGGAAGTAATGAAAGGTCACTAATGAGGAACTGAATGGGGCCCATAACAAACCCTTGTGGGACACCTTTGTTACTTAATACTCACCCACTGAAGGGGGCATGACCTGCGTTTCCACTTTGACCTCAATGACTCCCAGCATGATGGTGCTGTTGTGCCGCTTGGACAAGGAGCCCACTATGGCGCTGGCTGCCTCCTGGATTAGACTGTGGTCTGGAAGATCCTCTGGGTGGAAAGACTGCAAACCAAACAACACAACAGAGAAATGAGATACAACAGCTGGCAAGAAGCATTAAACTGTTTGACAACACCTGAAACATTTCTTATTTTATTCACTCTAAAATGATACTTTAACTGTCAAAGTGTTTATGCTTAGGTCATGTCCTCTGAGTATAAAAAACCAAACAGCCACCCAACACAAATAACAAAGACACACAGAGGAGGGAAACATTTGAGGTTAAGATAAAAGCAACAAAATAAACTGATTGAAGAAATACTTAAATTATTTGTGAAATATGCGTATCTACACATTCAGATTGATACAACTCTCACGTCTGTACATTACTTATGCTAGAGCTGGGTGATGATTGCCCTGGATTCCCTAATTGTGTTGACCATTTCTCGGCACACAAAGGCCAGACACCTCTTGTTTACTAAGACACAGTTACAGCATGTAATTTCCCATAAAACCACAATTTGTCATTATTACATACTTGGTTGTGTACAGATCAAACAAACAACATACAAGATAGCCATTTCCCACTGCTTCCAGTCTTAATGCTAAGCTAAGCTAAGCTAATTATCTCCTGGCTCCAGCTCCATACTTGGCACACAGACATGAAAGTAATATTAATCTTCTCATCTAACTCTCAGCAAGAACAAGTGTATTTCTAAAAGTTTCAAGGTATTCCTCTTAACTTGACTTAAGACTACACAGCCTTTAATAACAACATGTGTCACTTTGACCCTCTCTTTATTTAAACTGACTAACACATTCTGATTTAATGCAACAGGTTTGACTGTCCTGTTGCCATATAGCAGCACTACTGGTTTGGATCCCAAGCAAATAAAACGATGTCTTTCAGTGACCTCAAACACTGCGCTTTTCAGTCCGAATAGGGTAGTTTTAGTAATGTTTAAATAATACTACACACAGCCACAGTATTTTGGGCGCTGTAAAAAGCCAAGAATAGGACAAAATAGAAATACAGATTTGAATAAACTTTGGATCATTCACTTACTATAGCCACCTCTACAGCATCCTGATTTGAATGAGAGAGTTCACAGAGCAGGAGAAGGGCATGGTCTTTTGCCAAGCGTCTGGTATCAGGAAGATACCTCAGCTCATAGCAGATGTTCTCCACCGTCGTTCCCTGCATATGCGCACACATGCACTGATCAGCAACGATACAAAAACCAAAACATGTTCAAAACTGCAGGACTGCAAGAGGAAAAATTATATGTGAGGAAATGACTCACTGATGGTACTTTGTCTCTGTTGAAAACGAGTGTTATGCGGCCACAGCTGTTGTCCAAATGCCCACTGTTTGGCTGGCACTTGGTGGTTGCTTGTGGAGGTGAAGGTCCAGCCATGGAACAAACCCCCCATTCACGGCAAGGGGGTGTAAAGCAAGTGAGGTAGCTGTGCTCTAGACACTCTCGTCCAGCCGGGCAGGCCTGCTGTCTATGGTCCTGGCCTGATGACTGCAGCCGGCAGGGACGACGACCACACAGCACCTGAAACACACAGCATCAAAATATTTATCTTCATGTAGTTCCACTGAACATTTACACTGGTAATACCCTGCGATTTGCAGTCCAAAATATTTAGTTTACTTTTGTCTTAAATTTCAATTAAGACAAAAAATAGCAGCAAAACCATTAAATGTTTGTTATTTTCTTTATGATGACTCAAATTGTTAAAGGATTATCAAAATAGTTGCCAGTTTTTTTTTTTAGGCAGATGCTATTTGGACACAGCTGTCTGTTGCAAGAATGCTATTTGAACCAAGGGTTTCATTTCCTACAACTAAAATCTGCAAATAATAAGTCATCTAAGCTTTAAAATGAAAGTCAGCTTTGACTTTCAGTTTCACACAGGACTCAAACAATGGTCTACTAGTTGAAAGTCCGTTACAGTAATATTATTGTTTGTCATTAGCTTTTCTTTTACAGCATAATTTCTCCAGTTTCTTTCTCTTATGAATAATTGTAATGTTTAGTGGTTAACTGACATGACTGAAAATGGTACATAATAAAACAATCAATAATTTGTTTAGCTTAGTTTTTACATGTAATAAAATACTATGAAATAAACACAAAGATAAAAGGAACTGGACATATATTTTCATCCTAGACACTAGTCTAAGCAACCTTTCAGACTATTTATCAACAGCTCAGCCAGTCTGTGTACTTCTTTGACCTCAATGATAACAGTAGCTGGAGCTCATCTGTCTGACCACAGTCTGTCTGAGTTAATGGTTGTTGTTTTTCCTTGCTCAGATTGTTTGTTTGTAAGTGAGGAGTAGCTGATATTTACTGGCGCTGCTTGTGTAGGGCTGTGTTACCTTTGTACAGTCCACTTTGCCATTGATGCAATGGCAGCTGTTACACTCTTCCTCCCAGCGGCTGCTGTGGGGAAACTGCAGCCCAGCATAGTGGCAAGCCTTACCAATACCTATGACTACACACAGACAGAAAGAGACGTGTTGAACTTCTGTAGCAGAAAGCCAGCAGTAATGAGTGACTTCATTAATCGATGAATCGATGTAGTTAAAATTCTGCATCAAAAAGTACAAACTTTGACTCAAACTATAAATGACTTGAATACAGATGTATTTACACTCTTGGCATCGGGTCCCTGTTCTACCAAGTGGACAGATGCAGCGGAAGCCGTTGATCTCGTCCACACAGGTGGCACCGTAGGCACAGGGTGAAGACTTGCACTCATTTATGTCTGTCACAGGGAGAAGATCAACAAGTTTAAGTAGGACACTCCTGGACCCCAGCACTATTTAGCTCGTGACCGGGCCCACATTAAATCTGCACCTGCAGAACTCCAATGATACCTTCCCAGATTTTGAATGCATAGAGAAGCTTCTTGTAAATAAATAAATGAATGTCACGTTCTTGCCTTTGCCGTTATTTGGTGAAGTTTGGTCAAGCACTTTTAAAGTTATTTATTTAAAGTATTTTGTTTGTATGTTGAAGTGTTGTTGGGAGTTGAATGACGAATGCTTAGTTGTTAGTTAATACTAATTAATTTTTGCTCTCTCTGCTTCATATTGGACTTTGCATTTTAGTGACCTCATTTTATGCCAACTGATTCTGTGCCACGCTTTGTTTTGAACTGCTGGTGATGAAATAAATCTGATCTTCTAAAATCTACTAAATACTTTCTTTCAACCTGCTTGCTAAAAAACAATCTTTGTCTCTGTATCTCTAATTAATATTATTATATCAAAAAATAATCAAAAACAACTCTGCTAAATTCTGCCGATTTTTATTCTGGATCACAGAACCAATTATGATCCTTTGTAGGCAACGAAGGGCCCAGTCTCACCAGAAGGGCACAGCAAAATTTGTCAAATGTCTTGAAATATGTGAACCATTCGTTTTTTCATATCACCACAGACAAATGCTGTGACCAGGCCTGAATTCTTTCTTATGTTCCCTTGCCACTGTGGTTAATATTAGCTGTGAGCAACTGGTAGATTCTTCTCAGACTGAGGTCCTCAGAGTTAAGAAAAGCCAGAAATTTTTTATAGCGGTTATACTTTTCCTTGTATTAGCAGCTCTGTCAATCATCTGATGACCCTTTACAAATTCATTTTGTGGTCCCTCGGGGGATATAACAGCCAGTCAGACCAAAGAAGTCCAATTTGGGCGAAATAAATCACTTACTTGCTGAAACCCAAGTGATAAAACCGACAGTACAGTTTAAATCATCACATTTCATTCAATATATGAGTAAATTGTGCACATGTTCAGTCACCAACTAATCCTCTATATGAGCAGTTCTTTGAGCGACACATATCAATTGTGCCTTCTTAACCAAAATCCCTCAGAACCCCAGCCATTGTCATCAGGATCCCACATGAACTCAGTGTGGATGAGAATTCTCAAATTGAAGCCCGAAAGAAAAGGTGATTGCTATCCGGACTAAACAAAAGAGCAGAGAAGAAGAATTTCAGGGTCACTGGGTAATTTGTCTTTCCCGTGTGTTTGTGTGACTGTGTGAGTATGGAGGAGGGATGACCTCTGACCCCTGATGCATTAAAGGACCAGCAAAAAGGGAAAGGGCGGCGTCCTGGTCTTACATTTAGGTGTCAGTGTTCTATCTTCTCCTTGCTCCCTCTTTTACCGTGTCTGTCCTTCCTCTCTCCATCTATCCATCCTCTTAATCATATTACGTTGCTATGGCTATGCTATGTTCTTGCAGAATCAAGATTTTAAATTTTTTGATGTTTCAGTTGGGGGTTTTGCATTTCTAAAGTGTATGTTGTGTTACACGACGAAGTAGATCACCATCATTACTCACTGATTCGGCAGTCCGGTCCAGCGAAACCAGGAGCGCACTCGCACCGAAACCAGTTGACTCCGTCCACACAGATGCCGCCGTTGTAACTGAGAGAGGAAGGGAATAAAAAAGCGATTAGATGAGGCTGCACAAGAGCCACATCCCTTCCAGCTGCAACAAAGCACATCGTTTTTGTGTGTGTGTGTTGTGGTGGCAGTGGGGGTGGTGGTGGTGAGGGGGGTCACAAGGCTCTGTTCAACTCATCAATATAAGCCTCCACCTTTCAGATGCTAATTGCCGTGTCCAGTCCATCCCCTCCACTCCTCTCAACATGCCTTCTTCCATTCCTCCTCAAAGCCCAGCTCCCCCCCAGGTCGCTCAGGAAGAATGGACATGTAGGCCCTCCCCCCCGCCACTCCACCCCCCACCTGCATTCACCATGGGGTAGGTGGGACTGCTGTCTCTTCCCTCTCTCCCCTCCTTTCTCTGTCCTATTCAATATCCAAGCCCCATCCTCTGAGAGATGCCCCTTTGAGGCTTGATTTAAGGACAACTTCCACTGCTTTTAGCAGCCCTTCACCCCTCGATCCTGCAAGGTCTGTGTGAAGTGTGGAGATGAGGGAGGCAAGCGGACAGGGATAAAAGGAGGGCTAAGATCTGGCCACAGGAGTGAGCGAGGCAGGGATTGCTACATACCATGGATGAGGGTTGCAGTCGTTTGTATCTGTTGAAGAGGAAGACAAAAAAATTTGACATTTAGCGTTGAGTTGTTACAACGCCACATTCGTGTCATTGCATGTAATTTTTTCCACTGCTATCATAAAATGCAGATATAAGCTTAAAACCTTCTACAAGTTTTCTTTTTGTCAGTTTTTACTGTTTTCTGCTTTGTGCATTCTGTGGTGTTAGCACAACAGCAATGATCTACCTCAGATTTTTGTATTTCTTGTTAGTTAAATAGAGAGTCGTTCAACTTGCTAAAACAAAGCTTGTGACATCATTATCATCATTATTAGCACTAGCCACGCTCATAATCTGGCAAATCAATGCTGAGGTATCACATTCCATGTGAGCCTGATTAGAGTGGCAGGAGATGATGTCATTGTATTGTCTATATATCTTAATTGTTACTTATAGTGTTGCATGACAGAAGTCCCTTAACTATGAGCCCTTAAATACCATTGTTGCAATGTGCAGTCTTTGATAAATCACACATTTGCTTGTGTTATTTGAGATACTGTGAGATTAAAGCTATTTGCTGGCCTTGGTGAAGGTAGATAATTTAATACACAGTAACAAAATCGTGTTTTGTGCAGATCACAACATACTTTAGCTGCATACAAAGAAAGCAACAATGAAACGAATGAAAGTTTAAAGCTCTCACTCTGGGTGCTCAACACTGTTATAGTCCTTTTAAAAACACATGTATATAAAAAGACATAACAAGCACCTCATGGTGACTTTTGTGTCTGTTATATGCAAAGCTACACAGAGAAACTGACTTTGGCCGCAGGTGGGGCCTTCCAAGCCTTCTTTGCAGATGCAGGTGAAGGTGTCGCCTCCTCCCACACAGGTTCCGCCATTGTAACAAGGACTGGAGGCACATGTGCTGTTCTTGGCTGTTGGAAGAGAGAACGTACAGTATTAGTCAAGGACCACAGAGTGAGATCAGATTGTTAAAAACAGGAAGGGAATGAACAGCATAACTGCACAATAAATCAAACATGACAGTATTATTGCAAGAGAACATGCGACTAAAACTCCACTATTTTCCTGACCTTATCTAACCTGAAATTTTATAAGACCTCAATTACGCATTAAGATAATACGAAGACCGTGAAATCTGTGTTAATCAGTAGTTTTGTTTTGAAAACACAGTTACTGTTACTGTCAGTAACATAGGGCTTGTTAAGTGCTGCTGATATACCACGAATTTGGTCCCAGAGGTAGAAATTTCATGACAGTCAGTGTCAACTTCCTGTAAAGATAAAGGGTTGTTTGACATACACTTATTTTTCTATGGTACAGTAAATGCTGGTTAAAAGCCTTTAATATAAACTGATGTTGAAGTCCAGATTTTGACTGTGTAGTATCCATCATTATGTCATTTGTACCCCGCTTTCCATATAGTACCACCTTTGCTCTAAATTAGCCTGGTGTAACACCTCTGAAACACAGTTCACATGTCAGATTCAAAAATGGAGGTTATCAAACAGTCAAAGAAGTTATTTCTTGTGTCTTTGCCGAAGCACTTTTCCTCGGCATTAATTGGAAAATGTAATGCGGTCAAGGAAAGATGTGAATGGGTATTTATCAGGACTTCAAAAAAGACAACTGTGGTGCTGAGAGAATCCGGCTGCACTTACGCTACGATATGTTAATTAAGCAATGATAGAGCTTATTGACTTGAATCTGTCATGATCGCTTTAAGTGATGCTTCCACAAGGAATTCACCGGACAGCATTATCTCCTTCCTTTTTGTAAAAAGGATGGTCTAGTGTACCCTAGGCTAGAGGAGAGGAGAAAATTAAGCACTGAAGCACCTTTCCTTTGCATTTAGAGAATTCAACCAGCTCTTATCAGGGCTGTCATGGCCTTCAAAGCATAAAAGACTATTGGATCTCAATGCTGGTGTTGTTCCCATTGATGGCTGTTGATCATTCGGAGCTTCTTCTTACATAGTTAGCCAGCTACCTCAAAAAGCACAGACGGGATTGATGCAGCTTTGCAGGTTGTTGCAAGTCAAAAATGTCAACCGCACAACAGCAAGCACGGCCTTTTGTGTCGACTTTAAAATGATGCCAGTGGGATTATTGTATTAGTTGGCACTGATTTACTTCTTTCTACTACAACCTTCTACTGGTCAGGTCAAAACATGTCAAAATGACCCCTCTCAACGAGGCACCAACACAGTGTTTGGCTAAGTGAATGAATGAAACTGAAAATTGAAATTCTCTGGATCCTTCTAGCAAGAATGAACTACTTTTAAACATACAGAATAAGACCTGGAGTATTTTACACTCTGCAACCCCCAAAGCAAACCTGGAAGCGAAACCATCAATCATTAGCTTCTTCGAACCTTCACAGACGCCATCCCGAGGCCTCACCTGTGTTGCATGTGTTTCCTCCCCAACCAGGCGGGCAGGCACAGCGGAAGGCATCCCCGTGGTCGTAGCAGGTGCCTCCATTACTGCAGGTGGTTGCGTCACACTGGCTCTCGCCTGGCCGGGATTACAAAGAAACACTGAGGTCACACACTCACACACCATCTTCATACGACTATTCATAGCACCACTAAGAATGGAAAGTTCTCGTGATCCACTACACGCTCAGTGTCGACATCATGTAAACATATTTTAGCTGTCAAAACATACAAAGATGTGTAGCATGGTGGAGCTCGGGCCACAGCGAGTTCTGAACATAAACACACACATTAACACACAGTCGACATTACTCACGGGAATGGCAGGTCTTGCCCTTCCAGTTGTCGGCACACTCGCAGTAGAAGTCGTTTACCAGGTCGACACAGCGTCCACCATTCTTACACGGGTTGTGTCTGCACTCGTTGACATCTGAAATAGATTTCAGACGATTTGATCTTTGCCAAACTGTCTTCCCCAAGCAGGACTTTTTGTTTACTGACAGAAAAAGATGAATAACTGAATGATGTCAGAGGCGAGGAACTCACTGAGGTCACAGAGTCGACCCTCCCAGCCATCAGGACAGAAGCACTGAAAGGAGTTCACTCCATCAATGCAGGTCCCACCGTTTCCACAGGGGTTGTTGATGCAGTCGTTTATATCTGAAAGGGTTATATAGACAAAAACATTCATCAGGACTAAACTCCTTTTTTAGGTTTTTGGTAACACTCTATTTTAATCCTCCCTTTAAAGCATTAATAAGACATTTATAAGCACTTAATAAACGATTATAAAGGTCTATAACCCATTATTTAGCAGTTGTAAGCACTATGGAAATTTTAAGTCCACCTGTAAGCAAAATCAGTGGAATTACATATCTTAAGATATGATTATTGCTATGTTTTACTGTGTGTATATGAATGTTTTCACATTTGAAATGGTTTTCCACATGTTCATCAAATGCACATATGCGAGTAAAATATGATTTTGACGGGTGGTTTAAAAATAGAAAAAGAAATTTTAGCAGATTTGTGTAATGTTTTACAGTCTAAGTGATTTTAAAATAAAAATATATCAGTGTTTTTTCAGCAGTTTACTCCAATCGTTTTCACTTTTTTGATTTCAGTTGCGGGTGTGATCTTAAACCAAAGGTTCAAATCTTGAGACAAGAGTCTTCACATACTTTCATGACAGTAGATGCCGGTGAAACCTGGATCACACACGCAGGTGAAGTTGCCCGCCGGCTGGCTGATGCAGCGTCCTCGTGGACCACAGACGTTGGAGGAGATGTGCCGCACTCCAGCCGAGTCGTTGGTCGCTATAGCAACAGTGCAGCTGTCAATGACTGCAAGAAAAAAACATGTTCAGATCTGTTCAGATTCTTTTTTTTTGGACATTCAGTTTGTTCAGTACTGATTCATCATTGCAGCATACTTCATTTACCTTGACACGGAGTGGTTTGGCAGTTCTCCTTGAGCCGTTCACACATCTTTCCCTCGTAGCCTTCAGGACACGCGCAGTAGAAGTCCTGGTCCATGCTGTGGCACTTGGCTTCATTCTCACAAGGGTTCGGATCACAAGCATCTGAGGGGGACCAGCTAGAGATCTGAGGAAATCAAGAGGAGAGAAAATATTGCATTTACAATAAACACAATATAGACAGATAAAATTAAAGAGCTGAAACGTAAAAGTGGCACTTAAAAGCACAAATCAAGAGTTTAGTATTTACAAAAGATTAAAGTCAGACCCCTTAATGGGGCAGTTAAGTGTCTTCCATCTGTTAATTTTTGTTTTATGGCCTGCAAATTCATGGTCAGCTGGCAACTAGCTGGTAAACACAGTGGAGTATTTAACTGCTAAAGAGATAAATTTTTCCAACAGGAGTTTGTGGAGACCGAAACAGACCTGAGATGATAAATATTGGACTTAGATTGAACAGGAGACCAAAAAACATTACTCAATAAATGTCAAAGTTACTTTATGTTTAAGGGAGGTGTAAATAAGCAGTTTTTTGCTGACATGTTCACCATGATAACTGAATATGTCAATGCCTTGTTTGTAGCTTGAGCTGCCGAAAAAAAGTGGCCAAAAATGTATTGATGCAGTCCTGACGTAGTATTTTTAAGAGAAAAAGTGAGCCTTTTATACATCTAATTTATTTAAGTATTTGAAACCCAGTTTCACAATAAAAATATTTCAAAATTCACATCTAAGATAACAGCACCAACAAACTCTTCGAGTGCTTAATGACAACTACAACCCTCCACTAGATCAAATGGGGGCACAGTGCCTTGCCAAAGACTTCTAGGAGGGGTGTGAGAGCTGAGATGGTTTCCAGGAGATCAGTCACTCTGAAATGATCTTTGGCTACAAGCCTGCTCCTGTAAATTTTTGGCGACTCTTGTCATATTAACTCAGTTTACCAAACATCATCACCTCACTAAAATGATTATTTGGGGATCATTTAAACAAGTGAAGACAAATGAGCAATGGAGAAAGCAGGTCTGAAGTGTGCGTAGGTGAGCCGCTTAGCTCGGCTCAAGTCACCGCGGCTGTTCAGAACAAATCGAAAGACAGAGTAAGCCCTCAGAAACTTTCCCTAAGCTCATCAAGAGAATCCACGCATTTAGTTTTACATCTCCACCCTGCTTAATCTTCCAAGATTATTCTGAGACAGAAGCCTGGCAGAGGAGAGCAAAAAAAAAAACTGAGCAGACAAGAGAAAGATAGCCCATTATGAGGGCCAGTGTTGACTCTGGTCCAACATCATGCAGAGCCTCAGTGAATATAATAAAGATAAATCATCAGCCATACCAGCAAGACACAGACAGAAACCAACTCGAGGCCATGGTGACATCCTTTTGACATTTTTACATGCGGCAATACAGAGGTTGGAGTGAAAATCTCTCAGTTTATGTAAACAGAAGCCTACTGTGCATAAACTCTGGGTTGCACCCCGTTGCCATTTAAGGTGCTGAACAAGGGAGTTAGAGTAGGGCAACAGGGTGGGTGAAGTCTGCGGTCACACACAGTTTATGTTCCCTTAAGTGTCAGGGCCAGATCCATTTTTTTCTTTACTATTTGCATGTGTGTGGTCAGGGGATCGTGTCTGAGGGCAAGAGTGGCTATAAATCTTCTGCACATTAAGGTAACTGTTTGCACTGTTCACAGCACAAGAGACATTTTTCAGTGCAGCAGACAGGTTCAGAGTTTATTTAAACCACAAGGCGACGTCATACTTTATATGTGGTGAGGGATAAATATTACACTAAGCAATGAAACTGACTTTTGATGATTGCCTGTACCATTTAAAAGGAATTTTATATGTCTGCAGGACATTTTAAACAAATTGTATTATTAAGTGTAAACCAGTAACTTAGTTCTCAAAGTTTACGGCCCATTTAAACAACGAGATTAATATTTGACTTTATTTCTTGCCCTTTGTTTCTTCGCAAAAGAGACTCCAAAAATCATTTGTGCATGAAATCTGCTCATTCTGGTGCATTTATTGCCAATGTTACACGTTTGAAAAATAAAGGTTTTATGCTTTTATCAACCTTGACAGCAGCTTGTAACGTAAGGTTCAAATTTCACCACTTGAACCTTAAGAACAGCAGCTGACCTCTCACCATGAAGTCCATTTAGTGGCATTTCTAGAGAACGCATGACCAGATATTCATATTTATCTTAGTTGAGTGTGTGAGCATGCTAACACTTGGTAATAAGCAAAAAGTACAGCTGAGGCTGATGAGAATGGCGTTTGTTTTGCAAGTATTCGATCATAAACCAAAAGACTGTGACAAATTCCAATGTTTATCTGATGATCTCAAGGGAAAATGAATGTTTGTACCAAATTCTGAATATTTTACTCAAAATGTTAACTTACTGATGACGCTACAGGATAAGTCATGTGATCATCAAAACCATGAGGATACATCCTTTCAGTACAATGAACGTTAGTGACAAATTTCATAGAAATCCATCTGATAGATGTTAAGATATTTTAGTCTGAACAAAAGTGGCTGATCCGCTAACTTACCGACTGACACATTCATCCATAGAGCCACACTGCTAGCATAGGGAATAAATACTAATAATTTTTTTTGAGGTTGACTCCCCAAATAAACTATATGGTACACAAAGAACTTTTGCACACTTCACAAACTGCTGTTGAATGATCAACACAAGCATGTCACCTAATAAGAGAGCAGATGTGGCTCTTTATCCTTAAGCGTTTCCACTGGGATTCATGTTGCCCCTGTTTCTTCTAAGGACATCACTCAGATCAAGAAACACCATTACACAATCAAACCTTCACAGACTTGAGAAGAGATACTAATCAGAGAAATATGATGCTGGAGGCGTTGTAGTTTTGGCACTGCAGGGGCAGGAATGTACACCGTGCCATAGCAGGTATCAGAGCTCTGTAGTATGCGGGCAGATATCCAGCGTCACCTCATTCAGAGAGGCTCGTATTTATAGTAGGGATGCTAAAACTGGATTGGCTCCTGACCAGCAATGTCCTCCATTCAGGGCCCAAGAGATGCAGCGAAGTGTCAGTTTTCTCACTGCTAACCTACATTAACTTCAAACACACACTTCAGACCTAAAAGGCTGCAGCAAGGACACAGATACATCATGGAAAATTAAAGAATGATAACATTTGGAGCATACTACACAACCTTTAGGCGGATCATAGCAATAACTTGGCACACTGCAATGCACTTTTGGCTTAGATCACAGTGTTGTGATAACCACTGCAGTTTGTGTATTTGCACAGCATTACAAGTCACTTCGTGTATATTTTTCAAAATCCCAATGGCTGCCAAGGAACGTAAGGAAGTATTAATGTTCTTTTCACCCTATCATCATCATTATCATGGTGGCTTGCCAAGAGTTTCAACAACATATTCTTTGGATTGTATGATTTCATTGGCATGTTTTTCATGGTTAGGAAAATCTGGACCCTGACAGCTGCCTCAGGGTCTTTACGGAAGTTATGATTCAAGGGAACATCCTTCATGCACAGTTTATCATGTCCAATTTGATCTGAAGCAAAGGACCACTTTGCTTTAGCTGAATGTTTTTTTAATCATCTAACTTTCTGTCATGCTGCTGACAGCTATATCAATGTTTTCAAATTTTCAAGTCCCCTAATCCAACTACTCGAACTGCTGAATGTATGTTTTAATCTGCTGATTTCTGACAGTAGCCTGAAGCTCCTTGGTGTTCAATGTGCCTACAAACACAGCTTATATTTATCAGTTTGAGGGTGTTGTGCGTGCATCAAACAGGTAAAAGTTCTTTCACAGCAGTTCAAAGAAACTTCAAAAACTGACAGTAAATCAAAAAATCCCACATGCTATCGGCAGCTTGTACTCAACCTAGTCAAGTTTTGGTTTGTTAACATCCGTCAAAAAAGATATTTTTACTCTGGCACTTTCTGTTATGCTTTATGACCTAAATAATAACGCTCTGTAGCCTAAAAATACAGTCTACAGGTGCTCAAACATGTAAAGTGTCAATACTGAGGTCCGAAGGCTTTAAAAAAGAAGCTACCACCAGCTTCTAAATTGTAACTGCATCAACAATAATCCGGTGCTGTGACCTGTGGAACATGAGACTCACCTCACACAGCTGTCCAGCAAACTCTGGTGGGCACTGACACACAAAGCTGTCCAGCACTGCGTGGCACTGGCCGCCGTTCTGGCATGGTCGGCTATCGCACTGATTCCTTTGGATTTCACAGTGAGTGCCCACAAAGCCTCGAGGACACTGGCAGTGGTAACCCCTGGCGCCCTCCTACAGAAAAACACAAAGAGAAATGAAGAGCTGAAGAGCAGCTGCTGTTTTGGTGCATGTATGGGCAGCAGTGCAAAGTGCAAAAGGGCTGGGTGAAGTGGAATATAGACTAAAACGACTAGACTGAAACACGCATACCTTGCATGTTGCCCCATTCTTGCACTGACCATGGCAGCCGCTGATGTCTGAAGAGGAGGAAGACGTGATTAGACATTATGAAGAATAGATTCCACAAAGGGGTTCGTTCTGGGGCTACTTATCACCTTATGCATTATCAGGTGCTATTTACACTGTGGGATGTGCACATATTAAGTCAAAGTTCGGAAAAGAAATAACTAGTGAAGCCAATAGAGCGCCAGATAGGCCTTGAATACTGTAACTGGGCATGCGT
>JAQQZW010000010.1:17545272-17557416 GCA_029814745.1 Zanclus cornutus | reverse complement strand
ACATCAAGCCAAGTCTTTGGGCCTTCAGGGTGAGGAAAATCAAGCCTTTGGTCTATTGAATCCGCCTTGGTCCTGAAGATAGGGTTGATGATGAAATAAAGTAGTTAATTCTCAGTGGCTGATATCCAAGCTTAATGTCCCATATCAGCCCCACATATCCTTTATTAGTCAACATCCTGGTTAACATGTTGGCTTGTTAGGAGACACGGAGGATTCCCACCCTTTGAATTGTGTGCCCAGCTCCACAGAGCAGCACAAGACGCCTGTTTAAAGACTGGTATTCATGGTCCTAATGAACCGCTTACCCTGCATTACATAAACGACACATAAAGACTTGAATGTTAAAGACGGAAAACTCTCCCATAATGGAAAGCAGACGTAGCAAAGATAACAAACCTTGAAAATTAAGCTGATGTTTAACTGCGTGTTTGTGTGTTCTCGCCAAATTTGGAACAGTGACAGAAAGGCCCGAAGTTGTGTTCGTCTCTCTGTTTGAGTACGTGTTGGTGTGTTATTGCTGTATCTGACTGTGTTATTCTATTAACAATAAAATCAGTGGGAAAACAGCTTACAGCTTGTACAACATCTGTCTGTCTTCCAGATGTAATCCTCCGCTGCTCGTGTTTAATGTCTCTATTTCCCATTGAATCTTTTTTATCCCTAGAGGGAAACGCATGCTTCAGACGGTTTCACATACTTACACTTGGTGATTAGTGTTTCACATTGTCCAAGTGTGTAGTGTGTCTTGCTGATATTAAATGTGTGTTGACATACTGGTCGGCTCCAAAGTTAAAAGTGTCTAAAACTTCATAAAATGAGGTTCTAAAGCTGTTTAATTTTTTTTGTCTTTGCTTTAATATTTTGTAAAATGTTTGTGACTTTGACCTCGATCACAACCTCTTGGACTGGATTTAGGGAAAGATTCCTCATCTCTAAAAATGACTCATATGGGGAAGATCCGAGTCAATTTCTACTTTTGACTTTTATGGTAAACTTAAGGAAGCTAATAAAACGTTCCCATCATGGTTAAAAGAAGACTATTTTGACTGTTGGTAGGATGTAAAGTGCCTGTGTCAGAGTCACACCCTTTGTATGTCCAGCCATCCACTGTGACCTCCTCCTAAGAACAACAAGCAACCCCTTTCTTTTGCTACCGAAGTTGGTCTCTATTTGCACAACCACAAGGGCTCGCTTTTCAACAAACATTAACTTAGGCTGTTTTGAGATTTTGAGCAAACGGCTGACGCTGTTGTTTTTCTGGTGAGGACAGTCTCACAGCAGCACAAGCAGTAAGTCAGGAATTTAGTTTGTGCAAGAAGCTGGGCTTTTTTCAGTGCGACCAGAAAGATTTCTGCCTCGCTCCTGCTAAATCTGAGGTTTGACTAAATCTCTTTAGAACCTTCACAGAGAGGCACTAGAAGCCCGTCTCATCTCCTTTATTAAAATTTGTGACACCACCTCTGCAAAGAGGATATTTTCCAAAAAACAACTGACAATCAAGAGACATGTGAACCAGGACAGCCAGCAGCATCAAAAGTAGGTTTGAGGCTTTTATGGAATATCAGTGTTGAAACTGAATCCTTTTAAATGCCTATCAAACTTAATTAGATTTAGCTTTTGGCATTTTCCTAATGAGCTTGTGCTAATCATATTAGGCTGGCAAGAGCCAAAGTTTCATTAGTCTATTTCAGAATAAATAATAATTACCTTCAGCTAATGAAATCTGCCACTGGTGTCAACTGTTATTTTGTTATGTGGTCTAAACGTTTTGTACGCTATTCTTTGCAAATAAAAAACAAGTGAGGAGAGATAAAAAGTTTTATTAGACATTTGTTAGCATCAGAGCTCAACTGATCAAATCTTATGTCTTAAAGTCCTCATCAAAATTCTCCCTCCACATTTTAACAATATCTGCAGATGACGTCGTTGTTTGTCTCCCCTTGCAGGGAACAACACGTCCTGCATAAACCCTCATCCACAACCTGTGATGCCACTCAAAAGTCAGCTTTCACTTCTCCAAATAACACAGTTGTATACTTCTGGCCTGCCAGTACATCTGCGCTCAGCCTGTATTCGCTCATTCAAACTGGGCTCAGGAGGTCTTTTTCTTCAGCATGGCAGCTTCCCTCACAGCCAGAGTCCACCACCAGGTTCTTGGGTCGCTGCCATGACAAGCAATGACCACCCTAGTGTAACAGATCCTTGCAGCTGTTTTAATGATGGAAGTTTTGAACAAGGTCCACTTAGATGTCATGTCCCCAACCTCCCTCTAAGACAAAAGACAAGTTCCCTCAGAGGTGAAAACAGAGCCGTTAGTGGGAGGGATTAACACATTTGGGTCGACTGAAACTGGCAGCATCTAGTTTTGTCTGATCCAACCCACCATCAGACAGTGATCATTCGACAGCTCCACAGCTTTTTTCCACTTGATTTTTTCAGAACTTTAATTTTTTTGCCCAGGGTTTCTTCTACAGGCCCAATATTAAAATTTCGAACAGGGATCAGAGAGTGTATTTGCAAGGCCCAGCGGGTCTCCATTGCAAAGCTAGATCCAATGGAGCACTGATGCCCACTTTCTCTGCAGTGCAGGTAACATGTACAATGTTATGACAATCTCTATGTTTATTGCATAAAGCAAACAAAAAGAGCAGGTTGGTTCATCAAGTTTTTGGACTGCGCTGCCAGACTGGTTCTGTTGTCAGAGTGAGAGTGATCGTCGATAACCTCGCCAACCCTCGGGAAGCAAACTTTCTCCAATCCATAAGCAGAGTGGAAGGCCCTAGAGTGTAAGTGGTATTAGTGTATATTAAACTAGTGCTGTGCTCTGGAAGCCCCCTCTGATATAAGATCAAGATTCAACATTCCAGCCTTTGATCTTGGTGCCAGTTTACCCCAAGAATACTGTATTGGGAGGAAGAGAAAAACAAGCCCGATGTAATTATGGGAGAACTCATTTCTCCTGGCTTCCTGTTATTGAAAACAAGCTGCAAATAGACTGACGGCACGGTATCAGCGACATTAACAATGTTTCCTCTGACTGGGTGACGACCCCTTTGATCTACTGAGAAAAGTGACCGACAATGCCCGTCCAGCAAGAATCAAAGAAACAGAGAGATGGGTAAGGAGTCCGGGAGGAAGAGCACAAAATATGAGTGAGATAAGAGAAAGGAGAGAGAAAGGGCTTTAGAAAACTCTGAATGACACTGAATTTTTGATGTTAAAAAGCTGACCATCTTTTATCGCTATAAATACAAAGTTCACACTGTGTAAGTGCAACAGGCTGTACCTTGTTCAGTAAACAAGGCCTTGTAGTTCTCCTAATTAATCGAACGTGGAGAAAACTGGCAAGTTGTGCTAATAATCTGGGATCATCTAACAAGTAGAATGTTAAATGTTGAACAATTCAAAAGCATAAACACTGACAATGTAACACAGTGGTTCTCATACTGTAAGGTGGACCCCACTGGTGGGGCATGGAGTCACTGCAGATGGAGTGTGGATGACCAGGGGAAAAACACGAAGTGAAAGTGAATTAAAACTTAAAAATTAAAATTGTGCTGACCTTAATTTCCTCAAAAAGTCAACTTGGATTCGGAAAAAGATAATATTCTGCCTCTCTGCCTCTCTCCCACTCTGCCTAGCTGGCTAGCTAACCACTAACATGCTAGCCACCGGGGAAATAACTCAGCTGGCTTTGCCCAAAAGTTTGGGCCTGTCTGTTCAGCAAAATTCTGCAGCATCCTGCTCCTATTTACAACATCACACGAAGTCTCTTAATAATAATGATACTGAACATACATGGGCGTTAAAGTTCCCACGTAATGGAGGGCAGAGTGCTCTTTGCTTCTACATATTTAAGTGCTTACTGTAAAACTTGGCAGTCAGGAATGGAGTTTTTGAATTAAGTTATAAAGTTTTGATTATGTACAGTAATCAGTGAGGTCCCGCAGTTTGACTCCGCTCAAGAAATTCAAGACACTGTTTCATTGGAGACAAAATTGGAAGAGGCCCCCGAGTGCAGATGACTGAGTCATCGACATACCAAGTTTTGAAATACAATGAAGAAATCAAACAAAACAACTTCTTTTTTGCTTGTTGAGGTGGATATTAAGTGTACAGATGACACATAGCGCAAGCCATATTTGACAAAACCCTTAAATGTTGATTTTGACTTCATTGGAATTTTAGTGTCCCTACAACTATTAAACTAAAAGTGTACTGTCAGATGCTACTTTTAAAAACACCAAGTTTCAATGTAGTATTTTTTTCCAAATGCTTGGACACAGAGCCTATGGGCAATGCATTAAAGAAATCTCTAGTTCATGGAAACAACCGTGCCATGGAGTTATACTGAACTCCAAACAATGCAACCAAAAGTGACTTTAAACTTAAACATTTACTCACTTGTAATCTGTGGCTGACATCTTAACTGGAAAATGATAGCTCCCACGCAAAAATTATGTGAAAAATAAAAGGAAAGGGAATATCCAAATATTTATATTTAATCCCAAATTGATATGTTTGTGTATAACATTGCCTCAGAATGGTTTGCCACTGCTCCCTGGAGCGAGTTAGAAACGATGATCTGATGCTATAGCAGCACGCAAGCTGTAATTTAAATGCAAACACAATTATAAAAGTGGGATCCCCCACTATCATTAGTGGTAAGAGTCTGAAAGACAGCAAGGAGAGCAGCACTGTATGTAGCTGACATTACATTGCTCCAGAGAAAGAGTTGTAGTTGTATATTTGTCTCATTTGAGGCTTGGAGACTGTTCTGACCTGCTATGGTTTAGTAAGTCAATAATCCCCAAAATCCTGGAGGTAAAAGAAAGAATGAGCACGAAAAATCTAAGAAAAATGCAAGACAAATTTGAAACCATACACCAGCAAAATTAAATAAAGCCTCTGTACCAAACCAAGTTTAAGAAAACATGGTTTGTTGGCGCAGTCAGCCCCTGACCATCTCATAGATGTGTTCAGATCGTGATGCATGAAGTTTTGATTTAAAGCATCTTGGGTGCTCTGGCAACAGAAAACCTTAAAACAAAGATACCAGTAATCCAGAACTCATTTGAGGCTGCAGGTTTATGGCAGGTACAGACACCACTGAAACCACATTTGTAATTACACTTAATGTCATGCAATAATATCACATAACCAAAGGCAAAATATTTTCTACAGGACGGAAACTAAAAGTGTCTGGAAGGTTTGGTAAACATGAGTCAATTTGGGAATTTACAGGATTTCTCAACAAATATTTTTTCCTCTGACATCTGCGGTTGCATGCAAAGTTAAAAAGTGTACATTAGAATTTCTGCGGCATGTTCTTTGTCCATCAGGTCTATTACTGAACCCTCTTTCACTGGGCATTTTCCGTTCCAAAAAACCAACCAAACGCACAGAGTACTTTTCAAAACATAAAGAAATTTTGACAAGCGGGTGAAAGACACATTTGTAATCATAGATTTCCACCTTCTCTTTTAAACCTGTACTCTCAATTCAAGAAACAGTTCATTATTACTCTTAAAAACATCACTCTCACTTATCACTTTTCATTCTTAAAGCCAGACAGGCACGAAAGTATGTCATCACTTTTACTATGGGATAGGAGCTGCAGGGGAGGCATACTGGAGTACGGAGCATAAAAGCTAAACTTTGGCTCTGTCACCAGTTGGAAGAAGCAACCAGTAATAAAAACGTCTAAGCTAATACAGCCAGGACAAGTAGAAAACTAGTAGAGACTGCTGTGTTGTGTGGCAATTTTGCTTTAATTCCGGTTTATTATAGAAGATGAAGACCAGACGTGGACTGTGTTTTTAAAGTGCATCTGCATCTTTGGCATAGGCTGCAAATTTTGGTGTATTCACATATGTTCTTGAACATTTGGACTTGCAGAGAGGAGTATGAGTGATTTCTGATAGTCTAACATACGTTCAGTTTCTGGCTTCAGTAGATTTTTTTAGTTTGGAAAATAAATTTTAGGCATGCAGAAGAAGACAGCATAACATATTCGATAAAATGCATAGCAACTACTACTACTACTACAGCGAGACATAAACTATGAGAAAACCAAAAGTTGTTGATGAAACTGCATACAAACCACAACCTGGATTTGTGGTTTCACTAGTGCATACACTGTAATTGAAAGTCTCCCTCCCCTTTGCTTTATCAGCTTGGGAATCTTCAGAATTCCCTTGGAAATGAGTGAGAGGGTCATTCCCAGTGGGTAATATAAGGACCGAAGCTCTGGTCTCAGGATGGCCACTGATCTTTGATCCTGTCTGCCAGGGTCTATTCACAGTAGTCACGCATACCACAAACAGGAGTCATCAACAGTGAGCCCCGCTTCACTCTCTGTTTTCTCCTTCTCTGTTACCTTCTCTCTTCCCATCCCTGTCTCTCTCTTCCTTTTATCACTCTTCTTCAGACTAACGTGCTCTTGTCAGCAATCTGCATAGCAACTGTGAGGGCATCTTCAGCTACTTTCTCATGGATTTAATGCAATTCGCAAACAACAAGCCTTTGAACAAACATGAGTCATTTAAATAAAAAAGGGCACGAAGCTATTTGCATTCCTACAACTGCTAAATGGACTGTATGCTTCAAAATAAGCCCTAATATGAAGCAGGATGTGGAGTCACAAGGCCTGTAACGTGACCACTGTGCTTGTGTGGGCAGGGTGCATGGATCATGCCTTAAAAAAAAAAAAAAAAAAAGGAATGTTATAGGGGGATCTCACCCAATTAAAACAAGGTGCATATTTAAATGGCATCTGCATTTTGAATTAGGCACTTTTCATCAACGGCAAAATAAGAACCCGAAATGATAAATGCTGCTTTGCTGTAAAGTAAATTCTTTCACAGTTCAGCTGGGCAACAAGGATGTGACTCAAATATACAAATGCTCTGAAATCCGTTCCTTGCACAAAGCTTCTCACTCTTTTATCCTCTTTGTGCTTGTTTTGGTCAAAAAACGTGTCCTGTTCCATGACATCTTCTTCCTTGGATTGTTTAGGCTGAGTTTTTTTTAGGTGGGGCTCTTTTCTTATTTCAGCCACTACCGCTGCTTATGTTCATTGTACTTGACTTGTTTATTTCAAACCACAACTACTACTTCTTCTGGAAACATAAAATGCATCACTTCCCTCGTGACACAGGTCCCAGATGGACTGTTTGGACTTGCAGATCTAAAAGGTTTTAAGTAGAAGAACAAGATGGACAATTATTTACATGAAAATGCCTTAGATTATTGTTTGCATTGGCTGAGTTCCTCATAGTCTTAAATGGAAAATTTACTTCTCAGTTCATTGTACTGAGGAAACTATGGGACAAACTAAGCCAAGCCAGATTTTAAACATTTAGACATCGGCTTAAAGTTGGGGCTCCGCTCACATCAGCATCTCTGTGCTGATTCACTGTTCCAACCATAACTGTGACTTTTTTCAGGGCAGATTTTATTCAAACCATGCATGCCAGTTGAAAGCTACGAAAGAAGGTGAATGAGGCCAACTTTATTTTGGAAAGCAAGGACCGCAGAGCCTTGGCGAGGATAAGGGGGCACCATTGTATACTCCTAGCATCAGGTATTTCAGGGAGGTTGACTCTGAACAAACGAGGAACAGTCAGTCTACGTTTGGGTTCACTGAGTTCATCCACGTCGATGAGCGCGCAGTTTGAGGGGCATCTCATCCAATGTGACAGGGTGGAGTGCTGCATGTATATTTTGCGAGTCTCTACACAGCTTTCACAGTATTTCACAGAGTGGTTACTCATTTTCAAACCTCTCAATACTTTTTTTAATGTGGCATATGATATTATCAGAGCACGTCTCAGCCAGGTTGTGTAGTTTTCAACCGAGTTTTTTCCATGTGGAGAACTAGAAACTAGACACTTGACAACAGGCCAAAATTGCAAAATATGGGCTAGAAACTGTCTCCACTTACTGAAATTTCCAAGTATTATTTGTTTTAACATTGAACATCATGTTTAGAGGTTATAAATCATACAAAGCAGAGTTAATGAAGTTGCTACACAAAACAGTGAGTTCCTAGATCGATATTTAACCATATATACAGAGTTTTTCAGCAGGTTGAGCTTAGCTTAGAATGTGGGGATGCTTATGTTAGCACAAAACAGAAGGCACAGTTGAGACTGATGGTAATATTGGTTTTGCAGGTATTTGGTGGCATTAGAGAAAAGTGAGGGGGTCATTGCAGTCATTAGGATTCATTCTCTGTTTGCCATAGATGTCTGTACTACATGTATAGCAATTGATCCAATAGTGGTCAAGGTTTTTCTCTGAAAGCTGCCAGCAAAAGCATCTCAGCTGCAATTTTTTGCACATTCATAGAGTAGGCTGTCTGTGTGGGATTTGTGATTACCGTCTCATACATGCAATGGATATTTTATTTTTATCTAATCTGTAAGGGATATCGAAAAGTGGGGATTCCCTGCATCCATCCTCTGAAATGAAGACGGTTTCAATGGTTGCCTGAGACACATTTTATGAGCACCTTTCATTCAGGGACAAACTCAGACGGCAGACATTCTCTGCATTCCTGCTCCCTTCCAGTAAACACCAGTTGGGTGTTCAAAGTGGCGTTTGATTTCTGCTCTGACTTTCTCTAAGAGCAGCCTCACGCATCTAATGAGTCATCCGTCCATTGTTTGTCCTGGCTGCTGTGTCTTTCATGTGCCGTTCTGTATGCAAATCCACACAACAAGAGGCTGAAGCTTGGAGACACATGTGCGCCACATGTGCTCTGTATTTCATTCTTTCGCTTTATCTTCCTCTCTTTTTTTTTGCCTGTTTTCTAACCACAGTTTCACAACTGGCTTCTCATATATGTAATCACTTCTCCAGTGAAAAACCACTGGAGTTTCCCAAATATTTGCTTTTCACTGTGTAGTGTTTCTTGTCCTGATCCATACACATGCTACACTTACTAACAGTAAATCATACCCAGCATTCTTCAGAAGTTGGACCACAAGTAAGTCTTTCAACATTGGCACATTCCTTAAAATTGAGTCTTTGCATGCTCCATCACTGTGACAAATATCCTGCATACCTGTGAGGCTTATCCACCTAGGGTGTAAATGACAGGTTGGGGAGAAATAGGCCTACCTGCACATACAATAATGAGACCTAAGGCGTTGTAGTATATCACTCGGGTTCAGTGGCTTTGCTCAACTTTCTCTGCTTAAAGCAATGTACAGCTTCTCATTTTTAGCCAGCGCTAATTAATGTTAATTCTGTGGTTAACTTAATGGCACTCCAAAATAAAGCTTGTTGTGGGTTTGAGTTTGAGTGCTCTCAGCAAGCCGCTGTTTGTACTCAAAGTTGTCAAACATTGTTTATGAGCTAAAAGAAGCAACATTCTAATGTGCCAAATTTATAAGGTTTCCAGTGTTATTTCAATGTGATAGATGCATATTTAATCAAGTTTCAGGCAAATATAAGTACCTCACTGTACTCTGTATTGGTAGAAACCATACATTTAGGGATAAATTTTATTAGAATGTCCCTAGAAAAGTAAGGAAACTAAAACATCTGGATAAAGGTAGGACAAGCCAGGGACGCATATGGTATGCGTCTTATCATTTGGCCACCAGGGCACCTCATTTGCATTATTCATCTGAAAAATGTGCGATCATTAACAGGATGGGCAAGGAGAAAAAAACATATTTGTTACATAAAACTGTTAATTCATATGCAGTGGGTTCCTACAATCTTTACTTTTTTTGTAATTTACTGGTTAAAATGACCTTTTTTAGGCCTATAAAAATTATTCGAAGAAAATAAGTGGGAGGAAAAAAAATCTGTCTTTGCTTGACCCAGGCATGACTCTTAATTATTCACACTGTTGCGATGAGTAACATGTAAATACAGCTTTGTTTAACAGCATGAGGTCTCGAGCAAAAAAGGATTTGAAACCACTGATTTAGGGGCAGAAAAGCTCTAATAAAGTTTATTAAGATGTCACTGCAGGAAAAAGTACCAGTGTAAATAATAAAGTTAATGATGGCAATTTAATACGTTGCTTCAGTTTCAAGGTCATGGTGTTGTGCATACTAACAATGTCATGGTTGACTTAACTGGGGCACTTGATTACAATAGAGCCATTGCTAATGCTATTAGTACAACCTGCACTTATCCTGCTGTGACAAGTTAAATATCTGCTATGAAATATGCCTTTTCTGGCAGTAGAGTTGCCACTGCTCACCCAGAAAGGGCTCATAAGGTTATAGATAATGAAATGCTCTTTTGATTGTTGCTATGCCTACAGTCATAATCAGAGACTTTACTGGCCCTTTGTGTCACACCCCTGCTTGGTTTTATAGTTCAGAACAGCTATGAAACTTTCTCATAGGCTAAGAGTCCTTCAAACCAAAGGGTCCTGGTTAAACCTCATGTGCTACAGCTCAAGATTGCTCCAGGATTTAGCCATGACTTTGACCAAATTCTTTCTTTGATGCTACTTAATGCTCAACAGATTCAAAGGAATTATATTTTTGTGCAGATGGTATCTGCAGTCATTCAATTTGAACTGAGTTTAGTGCACAGTGCACCAACTTCTTCAATCGTGCCAGTGTGAAAACATGTTATATGCTAAAACAGGCTAATGCCAAGGTCAAATTTTATGAGTAACTTAATGTTAATTTGCAATGTTGTTAAATTTTTCCAAAAATAGAGAGCAATCCATGGCTAATTACCACTAACCTGCTTGTATTGTATTTTCATTGCTAATGGGATGTGTTAGACATAAAAAATGTTCAACATTAACAAGACATACTGTATTACAGGCATTTTGGTATCCCCAGATGCTACAATAAAAAATGTTAGCTCTTAATGATGAAAAGGTATAAACAAAAGAAATCATTGGAAAACTCCAAATCACCATTAAAAACAAACTGAACAGCTGGGGCACATGTGTGTTGGTTATGCAATAAGGCATCTATCAGTAAAGGTATTGCTGCTGTGCACGCTTCAAAGCCAAGTAGTGCAAAAGAAATGCTCATTCAAGATGTTGGACTTAGGCGGAGGACATTCTTTGAGCCAAATGGACCTGTGACTGAGGACACGACCCAGCAGATTGCACATGAAGGAACTTTATCTTTACATGGTTCAATAAAAGAGAAATTGAACCCATATTAAGTTGTTGCCTTGTGGCCCTGACCAGCTCGTATAAAAGCACATGGATGATACCGTAAAACAACTGAGAGGAAGATAAAATGAGTGAGTGGCCATTGGCTGTTATCTTTAAAAAAAAACATAAACTTTACATACATCTACATGCATCTTAGAACAGAAATATACTTTAGTCTACCTTTTACCTGCCTATTGTCTACCCACACACACACACACACACATCGATCACTGAAGGCAACAAACATGCCTTGAGCAGCTACTCCAGCTTCTATTTTTAAATGCAGCAATAGAAAAGCAACTCCTGTTTTTGATTACAAAGCATCCGAGTGAACCCTGAGCTGACAGGATTCATCGCCAAATAGTTTTTAAATTGAAAAAAGACAACAATTTGCCTTTACCATCATGCTGTTAGCAAACATGATCTGATCTAATGCTGTGTGAATGGCACAAGTAGTTCTTCATACAACAGCATTGCACAGATGAAAGAGTTGTTTACCTTGATGACAGCTACAGAGGTGCTTCCATTTCTCACTTGTAATACTTAAAACTGCTCTGTGGACAAAAAAATCCCCATCAGTGCTAAAAATGCATGTTTGTTGACCAATAGCTATTAATGCCAAACTCAGTGACAAATATAATAAATTTCCTGTGGTTGCTTCCCAATAAAAGCCACCCTGTGGTTCACCATTTGGCTGATTTTGAAATGAATCACTGGTAGAACATTTATGGTTTGCTTGTAGCTTAAAGTGGCAAAGTGAAAACAATGTGACAGTAACTTCAGCTCATTGTTTAACTGTCCAGATGCAGCTTTACTGTTTTGTTACACTGTCACCACCCTTATAGCAATGTTTTTGGTTGCAGCAGGCTTTAGTGAAAAAGCTCTAAAATCCCACCGTAAACAACTTGCTTAGCACCAAACTGCAGACAGATACAGTTAAAAATGAGCTGGTGAACACAATGAAGCATTTAGCAGCTAAAGAGCCAAATATCAGG
>JAQQZW010000010.1:16409791-16419872 GCA_029814745.1 Zanclus cornutus | reverse complement strand
TAAAAAAAACCTGCAGATAAAAAAATTGAATTACAACATTAGATTTTTTTATGAGGTGCACAGAAGTACTAATCACTGCGTTTAATGTGAATTATTTAAAATTATTATAGTACATTAGTGTGCTTTAGCGCGGTTATGACCAATTCAGTGAGAAATATTTAAATTTACGCTATTTGAACTGGACTTATTGCTGCATGAGAGATAATTACTGGCTTATATTGTACTTTTTATTTATTTATGTGGAATAATCTTGACTACCCCTTAATATACACAATATTTTAGAGGAATAAGCTTAACATCTTGGGAAATACGCTTATTTGTTTTCTTGCTGAGAGTTGGATGAGAATAATGATACCAATTTCGTGTCTGTCCTTTAAATACAGTTTAAAGCTGGAACAAGATGTTTAGCTTAGCTTAGCTTAGCATAAAGACTGGAAGTGGTAGGAAACAGCTAGCATGGCTCTGTCTAAAACACAACGACTTGTGACTTTACACTTTGGTTTCCGTATTCTCGTAGGCTAACTGTTTTCACCTGCTTCCAGAGTTTGTGCTAAGCTAAGCTAAGTGTCTGCTGGCTCCAGGTTTACTTTCAACAGACAAATATGAGAGTGGTATCAAGCTTTTCACCTAACTTGTGAGTCTGGCCCATATACTTCCACATCTGAAAAAATTCTGGCTGTTATCCTCCAGTGTTGGCTGACAGAGAGGAGAATTTACTGTGTGTGTGCCAGAATCGGTCCAGATGTAGATGTAGCATCTGACGGTCATGCTGTATGTGGGCCGGACTTGGGCCGAGGAACAGGGCATATATTGAGCTAGAGGAAACGTATATATATGTGGCCTAAGTATTTGCTGTATTTGTTGTAGCCAGACTCTTTGAATATGCTTTCACAGATATTCTACACTTGCCTTTTCCAAATATATCCTTCTGTCTTAAGGCAAATTTATGTTCACTTTGATTGTGAGTTTTCTCAGGTGGTTCCAGTTTTATAGTTGTTTGCATAACCATCTGCCAGCCTTCCTAACCTTAGGCATGAACATATGTTTCTTCAGTACATGGACTCATGTTTTAACCTCTGTCTCCCAACTTTTCATGTCTTTCTCTCCAAGGAGGGGGGAGGAACTGTGGTGTTCATGAGCTCATCTGTGCCAGACGAAGTAAGGCCATGTTACTACCACGCATGTCCCTGCACTTTTGTGTCTGCATTATCAAAAGAGTACATTTTTTGTGTGTATGATGTGTTTGTTTGTTTTACGGCTGAGTTTAATAATGTGCTTGCTTGGCTGTACTCCATTACATCACTTTAAAGGCACAGAAGATTGCTACATCCAAATACTTAGCCCAAGCTTTCAGCCTCCCTCATTCTTGTGACTTTTTTGACTGAAGTTTGGTGTGTAGAAAGTGTCTCTATATAGAATTCTGAAAGCATAATGTGTGTGAATTATGCATGGCCTATCAAGTTTTGGCGCACTTCAGCAAAGAAGGCAGCTGTGTGTTCATGATTTATTCAGCGTGGAGGTTTTGTTTCCTATCAGAGGTCCATGTGTAAGCAACATTTCCAGATTGTCTACCTACTTTTTAAACAAACATGCCCTAAAAACAACAGCCAAGTTAAGTATGTGTTGGTCTAAAAGCTTTAAAGTGGAATAGGTAATTTCATGAATAGATTAAGGAAGGTCAGCGTTCACAATGAGGAAATGTGACATAATTTGTTTCAGTCTTGTGTCCCAAAGATGTAGAAACATGACAGAATCATTTGTTTTTCTTTGTTTTATTTGAAAACATCTCATCAAAACATGCTCATGTTTCTTTGAGGTTATTATTTATTTGCTGTTTTCACATTTAATGCTTCAGTGGCTGCGTTTTCATGTTTGTTAGTCAGCTTGCTGGAGTCATTACCTGGGGAAAAAAAAGCAGATTGAATCCTGAGTCTCAGTTCAGAGTCCTGAGTTCAGCCTCAGTTCACATGCTGGAAAAAAAACAGATTTATTTGCTTGTATTTTCTTGTTATTCTGCTCAGACACACAAATTGTACATGCAGAGATGATGGGATTGGGTGAAAGAGGGGAGTTAAAAATGCAGAGAAAGAGAAAGTGGCAGAGAAGGAAAAAAATCCATTTTAATCTGCTCTGCTGTTCAGAGAAATATCAGACTTTCCTGAGAATGATGGGTATTATTTTAAAAATAACTGATAGCAGGGTGAGCTGTTTCAAAGGCCGGCTTGTTCTCGCTCCACTTTCCAGTGTACATTGACAGCGGTATCAGGTTACCTCAGGTGTTTGAATTATTGAGCTGTCGTTGACACTTACAGAGTAGGGCCATGTATGAAGTGTCATCACATCCCGGGGCACAGGGCCATAAGCTGTTCATTTGGACAGGCGGCTGCTGTGCCCGTGGCTGCAGAGGTCATTCTGGCTCAATCAGCACAACTGTCAGCAGTGAGAGTTGATACGTAAGCCTGCCAAGTGCTGGACCGGACTAAGTGTAAGGGATTTATTACATGTCGGATTACTTCAGAGCAGGACAACTTTGTTTTTCCCTCCTCTTAGATCATTTACTATGTATAGCAGCAGAAGTACTGATAGTGCTTTTTGAGAACAGCTGGCTTAAAAGAGGATACTCTTTTAGAGAAGGTAAGCCTCTGCTGCCACATCCCTCTCTTATCTCTCTCCTGCTTCGTTTGTCATTCTTGGGGAATTTAGTATTCATCATTTTGGCAGCCTGCAGCAGGCAGCGGCACTAGTTGTCAGGCTGCAGTGGTCTCTGCCTGTTGCCATGGTGAAACGAGTCCGTCCATAAGTTGAGTCTGTAGTCAGGAGGTTTGAGATACCATGCTTCTATTTTTCTCTCTTCCACTCTCATTTGTTTTCTCAGGGAGATACCGGGTTTCACACTGTTAGTGACTGGTGATTTTTTTTTTTTAAATGAGCACCTGCTGCAAAACACATGCTACAACATTTGGTCTGTGTCTGCTTCATCAGACGCACTGGCCTGAAATGCTCCACCGTTTTATTTCTCTGTTTTTTTTTCATAAGGATGCATTTAAGAAATATTTAGATTAATGTTAACTGCCAGAAAAATTTCAAAAATAGGTGTAAAATCCCCCTTTATGATTTTCTAAACCTAAATCAGTGTCTTCAAATAGCTCGTTTTTTCTGGTTAACAGTCGAAAACCTATAGTTTCTTTTTTTTTCCTCAATCATATAAGACATAAAAAAATCAACAAATCCTCACAACTGGGACGCTGGGACTTGGGAATGTTTGGTATTTTTGCTTGAAAAATAAAACAATTAATCGATTCCCAAAGTACAGAGTGAAAAATTAATTTTCGGTCAATCACGAGTTCATTGACAAATTGATTTCAGTGTAGCTTTTATTTTATTTTCACTTTATTTAACCAGGAATGAACCAGTGTTGCAGACTAATAACATGAGACAAATGGCACAAAACATCTCACAAAATCAACCACAAACAAAAATGCTTTTTTAAATGATGAATAGAATCACCAGTAAAAATCACATAAACCATCACTTCCCAGAAAGGAGCTAAAGTAGCACCTTGAAGCTGCACTGATAATTATTTTTGCAGTTACAATATATCAAATGACTATGAATAATGTAAAAAGTGTTACTCATAGTGAGGAACCCACAGACAATTGTCACCCAGTTCTGCAGTCCCTCAGCTGTACGAAGTATTTTAGTGTCTTTCAGCTCACTGTTTTGGTTTTAGGGCACACAAGTTCTGTATGTTGTGGTTCAGTCTCGATTCTCCCATTGGTGTCGTTTCCATAATAAGCAGGCAGATTGTTTCAGCCAAAAATAAACTCTAAAAACACTCCGTGCCTGCTCAGCACCAATCTGCAGAAAAAAGTTAGCGACTAGCTGGTAAAAAAATTGAGGCATGTTGCAGCTAAAGAGTCAGATAAACGAGACCTGGATTTTCCCAAAAAACAACGAATAGACTCACATAATTACCCCTCTCAATTATCAGCCCTGACCCTCTAGAAGTGTGTGTTGGTGTCTGTATCCATCTGTATTTTCTTATTTTGCTGTGTTTGTGGCTTTTCTGGGCATCAACCTTTGGGCGGTAGTTGTGCCAATAACAGCACTCAGGGCGTGAGGGCGGACTCTATAAAAACATAGCAACCAGAGTGTTTGATCGATCGCTTCTGGTGTTGTTGGAAAAAAAAAAAAGAATGAACGTGGGAGGTTATATTTTTGATTTTATGCCTTTATATTCAAACAGTATGTTTCCTAAATCAAATATAGAGCAAGCCTATACTTGGACAGCATCCAGGATCAGCTTCCACATACACAGTAAGAAAATGCTACACAGTGCAGTGCCAGTCCTGATCTGACCTTTTTCTAGCATTATCTATCACCAAATAAACTAATGTAGTTATTTAATGACAGACCAACTCTTGGACGTAACGATAGATTACTTCTGTGGGTAGTAAGCTAGTTAGCCAGACATTCTAACTTTTGCAGCTTACATAAGAGCAAAGAAAGACAGTTTAATCCATTCCTTGCAGTTTTGTTTTTGTGTTTTTGTTTTAAAAGACACACTTTAAATGTAGGGTAGTGCTTCATAGCTTCATATTCACTGCCTCAACATGATGGAGAAAAGAAAGAAAGGTATTCCTACGGTCGCTAAGCTAGGATTGGACAATTGTTGCTTAGGGGAGGGGTTTAGTGAACAATCAATTGAAAACACCTGTGTGGCTGAGCAAAGTCTCCAGGATTGGCATCTCTAATAAAATACTGAGGGATTCACTGTTGAATATATCCGTATAATTGTGATATAATGTTCCTCAAGTACTGAAACGTGAAACTCAGACACCTCATATCACAAAGCCTCACTTGTGGTGTGCTTCATTTTACAAGCCGCCCTTCCCTCCGAGGCATTTGGTCTTTAGAAATGCCATTCATGCTTCATTGTCCACCGACTTCCCCTTTTCTCTGCAGTGTGTCTGTGTTGCAGCCTATTAAGTGCAAACCCAGTGCGGTTTGGCTAGTTTACTGATTCTGTGTTTCCGTATGATACGGTCCCTTTGAGGCTTTCATAAAAATAGCACATCAGCAGCACAGGCCTGCATGCTAGCTTCAAGTATGGTTGGCCTACATACACTGCTGTAGATTGTATCTGGTTTTCCTTTGAAGGGGAGAAAGCACCGACTGTTTAAAAGTACAATAGTGAACGCTTCCCTGACAAGGCAACATTTGATTCCAGAATAAGATGCCTATCATCAAATACTGGAAGAATTATGTGTGGCGTCAAAGTGGGGTTGTTTACAGCCTTAAAAGTGTTTTGTTCAAAGAAGCTTTTTTGCTTTTAGCTTGCAGCCATCTGGTTTTTTTTCATGTATAGCCATGGGGACATTTTTTCTCCTTAGAATAAAAAAAATTTGATTTGGAAAGTTACATGCCTCCATAATCAGTATTACTGATGTTTATGTCTAATTTTGGTCTCTCCTTTTCCTCCCCCCGTCTCCCCTCTTCCTCCCTCTTTATGTCTGTTCTTCTTCTCCTCAGTCTCTCCTGAGCTTCTGGGTGTCCTGTCTTCCATTGCAGCCTTCATGGCGTTGATGGCTCTGTTTTTTCTTTACCTCAGCAACAAGCTTTCAGTGGAGAGTCCTGACAATCTGTCACATCTCAGTGGCTATAAGAACAACCAGCCAGGTACCCAGCACACTTAAAGGCTTACTGCAGTGGATGCATTTACACACACGCAGTCAAATAAAGTAGGATAGGGTGGGATTATTGGCTTTGTTCTGGTTTTATACAAAGATGTTGAAGTTTACCTTGTTGTTTTTCACCCTGTTTGTCCTATATGAGAACAAATAAAATCCAGGAAAAAGACAGCTTGTTGCACATATGCCTGGATATTTTACTTCATATATCCAAACAAATCTTTAGTATAATGATAATTGTGCCTTATTACATCTCTGTAAAGCACACCTCTATAAAGTAACAACAATGCACATCTAATGACATACAGGTCTTGCCCAGCTTAAATGACAGCTGCTGATGATCTGGGACAACATCACTCCAAAAAACAAAAAATATCTGATAATATGGCTTCAGTTTAAAGTCTTATTTCTAATCTAGATGTGTTTTGACTAATAAGCCTTCATCAGAGCACCACAAGAGATTATCCCCCTCCTTTCATAGGAAATAATGACTCACAGATGTGTAGGGGAGGTACTAACCACAATAAACCATATATACAATGGACAGTTTACATTAATATATATACATACGAACATAAAGGAGCTGTAGCATAACTTTAAATACAGAATTTGTCCTATAAGTGGTTTCAGAGTTGTATCTGATGCCATGGTAGATTTGTATGTTTGTGTGCTCAACTGTGCAGCTGCACAGGACTATATAGCTGCATATTTTCTGCATATGTTTTCATGATTCATTCATTCAGAATTCAGAATCGACACAGGTATTAGGTTTTATTCTATGTATAAACATGAATAAGGTGAGAGACGGATGCTCGTCGTCGGGTAAAAAAAAAAATTCAGGATTACCTTTGATTAGATTAGAAAGTCCTTGATGATGGCGGACTTTGATCAGTTTTCAGGTCACAGGGCAGAAGATGGAGGAGTGACGCAGGGAGGATGTGTTGTTAGCAGAATTAAAAGCACCGAAGCTCTGAAATTAGTACTGGGCAAAAAAACATGGAGGATGAGAATGAGATTAGAAATGTGTGAAACAAGATTTAAAACTGAATTCTGATATTTTGTTGTGTATTTTGAGTGCTGCTATCCCAGTCCATAAATGAATGTACATTACAATCACCACATTGTCTGTTGTGTATGCACGTGTTGCTCCCAGCACACACTGTGATGCTGGCGCCACACCCTGCTAACGACCACATGTCCGTGTCAGTGCCTCTGATGAGCTAGTCTGGTGGTCAGCGTGGTGACGGGCTCCCCGGCTGAGAGATGGCCTTTTTCAAGAGCTTCCAGCACAACCTCCCATCTGTCAACATTTCCTCCATCTTGGACTCGGTCACCAGTCGCGTGGACGACCTGGCAAACGCTGTCAGCGACGTCACTTATGCTGTCAGCGACCAACTGACTGAGCAGGTCACCACGATTATAAACAAAGTGCAAGATGAGGAAGAGGGGGAAAACACCAGTAGCCAGGAGTCAGGTCAGACTTCCACGGCACAGGAAGGCAAGGCCAGCAATAAAAGCATGTGGCAAATGTCTAAAGACTCAGAAACAGGCAACGCGGCCTCAAAGACTAACCAGGCCGGTGATACTACAGAGGCAGAGCATGCTTCAAGCCAGCTGGAGTGGGAATGGAGGGACGGATGCTGGCGGGTTAAGAAGACAGAAGCCGAGTTGGCAGAGGAAGAGAGGAGGAAGAAGGAGGAGAAAGAGCTGCAGGAAAAGAAAGAGCAGAGGAGAAGAGAAAGGAAACAGAAGCAGCTGGAGAAAGAAGCCCAGTCACTGAAACACAAGGAGGAATCCCAAGATGGAGAGCAAGAGGAGGAAACTAAAAAGGAGGACAAATGTGGACAAGACAGTAAGATGAGTGACAATGGAGACCAGTCCACTGCTCAGCAAAGAGGTGACGGCTGCGATGAACCTACTCTGTCACCTGGGCCCGAGATTGATAGCAGTGTATCAAAAGAGGAAAAGAAAGAAGGGGGAGGAGAAGAGGACGCGATGGAGGACGGCATGGAAAGAGAGGGGGATGATGAGGAGGAGGCTGAGCTTTCTAGATCTTCATCCACAGTGAAAAAGAAAAAGTCAGACAAGAAGAAGGGGATGGGAGCAAAGGGGGGTTCAAAGAAATCGGAAGATGTGGAGAAAAAGAAAGAGAAAAAGAAGAAAAGCAAGAAGAAAAAGAAAGGCGACCAAGGTTAGATAGTGCGCTGCTTCTATTTCACTGCCAGCATTTCTTCTTCTTCTTCTTTTCTTGTTTTTAAACTCTTCGAATATTTAAAATCATAACCTGAATCTGAACCTATCCAGAGTGCCGTGTGCCAGCTTTCAAGCATCCGCATCTTCGCTCTTGTCTTCTGCATTCCTTTAAACAATGCACGTTATTTAAACGATAATAGATAAACGTCATGTTTGAACTAAAGTCTCCACGTGTTCTGTCCAGAGGGAGTTTTATCGGACAGCGAGGAGGACAAAGGCCCCGAGGCCGTGGCCCAGCAGAACACATCATCTGTGTGGAGCAACAAACGCAAGCAGTCCGCTGAGCAGGGAGGCTACAGCAGCGAAACCTCCAGTGAACGGGGTGAGAGCGCGCACACGTGCTGTACTCATGTCATACATTATTTACTTTACCAGGAGGAATAACACACAGGAGCGTCCCGGCCAAGATAGCAGCAACACACACACTGTGGAACGTGAAACATAAAGGTTAAAAATACACAAGATGAATTTATTATAATTTAGAAAAAAATAAATAGAGATCGCAAAACACATAACATAAAAGAATAGTTAATTAAGAAAATTATTATATGCCGTAACAGGGATTACATGAACAGAATGCAGTGATAAAAATCAATATTTAAAATGTGGGTTTATGAAACTCTGTAGATTTATAAATACTTTTTTACCAAACATGAGCAAAAAGAATAATAATAATAATGATAATTGTATTTTTTCTACCTACTACAGTGTAAAAAGAAGCATTTTTTTGTGGTTTTGCATACTTTATACAGTCTTTGTACATACGTCCACTCTTAAACACTTTTATTGATGTTGCACCTAAAGGTAAAAATGACCACATTTCTATGAGTTATATACTTTTACATCTTACACTTCATGTTACTGTAGTACCCTTTAATATTTTTGTGATACTCCTACAGTAGTTTTTATTCAGTCTCTGCTGAGTTGTTAACTTATAAGGGGGGATCCTTTTTTTTACTTTGCTGTGAAGTGTCATTATTACTTTTTTGTATTTTTTGTCATGTGGGGAATTTCAGTTGAATTTGTTAATGCTGTGTTCTTTTAAATGAATGATTCACCACCTAAATTAAAGCTTAAAGCAATAGTTTTTTTTTTGTTACTCTTGCGAAGAGTAAGATGAGACAATTGATACCTCTCTCATGTCTGAAAATAAATATGAATTAAATATGAAGCCACAGCCAGCAGACAATTATCTTTGCTTCATGTAAAGACTGTGAGAGAGGGGAAACAGCCTGCCTACCTCCTTCTAAAGGAAACAAGCAACACTTGAGCTAATTATTACTTTGTACAACAACACTAACTTATCTCTCTGTTTTTCCAGCACGACATTGAACCTACACGATGATTATAGAGAATAAAACGTTCAAAATACTGATGCCAACAGGTTTTTTGTTTGCTGCATCATTACGTAAATGACATTTACCCTTTGAAACTGGGAAGTTGACAAGAATTCAAAACAAAATTCTGTGATTTTGATCAATTTTAGGCCGTGTTAGTCTAAAATGACGGACTCACCCGCGGGTGTCACACAGTTGAAGAGGTTAACTTGACTCTGTGGTAGACTGTGCGGTGCATACATAATGAGTGCAGAGCACAGTAGTCCACAGTACATTCTCCAGTAACACCCCTCTCATATCACATTACTCCTTCTCTCTATCGCTGTCCTGAAAGCAGCCAACAGCATCCAGAGAATACAGAAGGATTCCTCCCTCAGCGAGCACAGGCCTCCTCCGTATCCAGCCGAGGGTTCTGCTGCGCACGCATCCTCTTGTCCCCGGTCGGAGCGAGGGGTCAGGAGGGGGTCGTCCCCACAGCACTGCGACAGCGCCCGCTGCTCCAGTGAGGCCAGCGTGGACCAGGACACTGAGAGCTACCTCAACAAAGGCTGTGAGGAGGACATACCCAGTGACAGTACAGCTGTACTGGGACCAGAGGTGAGATCAAAGTCACCGTATGTTCCCCTTTCTGTGTCCTGAAGCAGCACATAACAAGTCTTTTTATGGCTTGTTTAGCTTATACCTGCCACGTAGTTCACCATAACCGTAGTATTAAAAGCCATCTTTATTACTAGCTCATTAGACATTTATGTTAGACTACTACTGTAATTCAATAACATAACCACGAAACAAATTAGATCG
>JAQQZW010000010.1:16389333-16401862 GCA_029814745.1 Zanclus cornutus | reverse complement strand
TCTTTACCCTTCATCAGAAGAGAAGTTATGAGTCAGAAAATCCCCCAAAAAAAGACTCCACAGCCACACCCATGTTACAGTAAAAAGTTAAACCCTCTCTCTGCTGGCTGAAGTGGAGGGGTGTGGGATACATTTTTCTCTCTCCTGTTCCACTGATGTCAGAGCTGAACCCCTCCTCTGGGTTTGGGGGTGCTTCAACCACACCTATCCCCTTCAGTGCAACAGGGCTAAATTTCTATGAAGTCAAATTTTATTCATTATAAGATGAATGAAAACCAGATGTGCAGCATTCCTATCAGATAAACAATTGGCTTTTGGATGCAGAAAAGGGAGACAGGGCCACATTAAGGAATTAAGGAGCTTTTTTTTTTTTAAATCGTAAAGTTTTTCTTGCATTTTGGTCTTGGCATAATTGGTGCATTACCAGCATTTAGTTAAGAACAGTTGAAGGGACAGTGTAGTCCATATATTCCCTTTTTGTACAGAGTTAAATAAACACTGATACCATTCTCGTGTCTTTATGGCCTTTTTAGCACGATGACCGAAGACAGGTGTGAACAGGCAGACTGTCTGTTTACAGAGTATCTTTGTGAGATCACGTGATCTCCAAAATCAGCTCCGCTAGTAGCGCTCTGATTGGTTGAAACAGATTGTTTTGCAAATTGATGCAACATGCTTAAGTCACATTCTGGTCTAGTTTTTAAATAAAGTGGGCACGGTGGGCCATAGTTGGCCTACAGGCCGTAGTTTGGCCACCCCTATGCTAGACTTTTTCTAGGCTGGGGCCAGTAAAGTCCCAGAGTCTCTGCTGGCTGTTTAATGTCAGCCAATAAGGTTATTCACTTCAGTTTTTTGTATAAATTATAAAAATGAGGCAGTTCCTTTGTAAAGAGCCCAAACTCCCATTTCCCCTTGTCTCACATCTTTATGCTAAACTATCTATTAGCTACAGCCTTCAATTTTACCATAAAGACATGGAAGTGGTATCAATTTTTCCATCAAACAAGCTAACTCTTGACAAGAAAGCAAATCAACCTAGGCCTTTTCCCAAAACATTGAACAATGTCTGTCAAAGTTCTGATTCTTCTTACTTTAAAGCATTAACACAAGGTCAAAGTGCAGGAATGGGTTTTGTAACAACGGACAAAAGAATGAAGCCACAGGTCAGTTAATGTTTTAACAATGTTGAAAGTTTTTATTTCCATTTATCTGGCATTCAATGGTATGTTTGATGCTGTCATCAGTAATAAGTCTGGTACAGCTTGAGCAGCGTTGCAGGTGGCTGGAGTCTTGCCCACGGTTGTGGATCAGACCCACATAGTGTTACAACTCCTTACACCTAACAGAGTGACTGCGGCCTTCCAGGGAACTGTATCCTGCTCTGGGCCATGGAAAACCAGCTGTGCCACGGATCCTAGAGGGGGGGGGGGAGGGCTAAATACCAGCCGACCCCAGCTATGCCCTGAGGACAGGTTGAGAGTCAGCCAGGTAATTTTGAGGCCCCTGCAGTTCCAATAAAAGCCTTCAAACGTGACATGAGGGTTAGAAACCGGGCTGTTTATTTCAAGCCTGGTGCGGCAGAAGTGTAAATTAGAGTTTGTTTTAGCTGTATTGCCATTTTACAATTAACTGTAAATTTTGGAATCTGGCTCTTCATTTATCCCTTTAAGCTAAATCTGCCCAATCAAATACTGTCACATTTCACCGGAATGGCCAGAGAGCAGGAGCAGCAGCCACCTGGAGCAGGTAGGGATTTGGCTTCAAAGACACTTTATTGCATGTCCAGTGACTGTTGCAGAAGCTCAGTTTATGACATTGTTACAGGTCGACCTTTCCAAGAACCAGGTCGTCTTGGTGTCTATAAAACACATTTGCCTGCCCGAGTGCTGCTCTTGGTACAGTTACGTTCCCCTTCAGGCTTTTAGTGGCACAAGCTAGTTTTCCTTGGCAGTGAAATAAATTGATGGCTCAATCAGGTTGGGACCCTTTTTGCGATTAGGAATAATAAACTACAGTGTCTTGTCATTTTATTGAATGTGTAACTGGTTTAAAAAAAATCTTTTTTAATAATATATTCAATAAATATACAGGAACCGTGGACTTCAGAGAGTTTTTGTTTCATAAAAGCATCCTCACAGTTAGCTACTTCGGGAAAAAAGTTCTAAACTTAGCTCAAAATCTTTTTTTAAAGGGATCTTTTTAGGTTAATCTTCTGTTCAGATTACAGGGATTAAGTCTGACAATGTCAAATAAAGGACTTTATATTTATAATACATGATTGGAAGGGCTCCAATGGATTGACTCCTGGTAAAGTACCATGCAGAGTGGATGTGGGTTTACCAGACTGCATCCCTTTAGTAATCATTCACACTGTGCACCCTGAAAATTATACTGTAAAGCAGCAGACATCGTACCTATTTGGCAAAGAAAACATTCATCAAGCAATGGTAAACAAAAAAACAAACAAAGTGAAACCAATATGGTGACACTATAAAGTGACATTTCTGTCTGAGCAAGGAAAATTCTATACAGAAGGGTGTGACGAACATGGCAGGACATATCTAATATTTCTGTTCAAATGTCAGAACTGGCAATATATTAAAGAGAATAGTAAAGTTTTTTTTTTAGGGAAATATGCTTACTTGCTGTCTGGAGGAGAGTTAGATAAGGAGATCTTTAACACTCTAATAATTGTGACTGCTTGTAGCCAGTTAGCTTAGCTTAGCACACAGACTGGAAACGCGGAAACTGCTTGTTTTTCCACTTGTTTTTTCTACAGATTAAACAAACGAGATCTTATATGTTAATGAAAGAGCCTCAGAGGTGCTGGTAAGCAGATTTTTTGTTTTTGTATGGAGCAGGCTAGCTGTTTTACAGCCAGTTGTAGCCCTTATGCTAAGCTAAACTAAACGTCTACTAAATTTAGCTCCTTATATAACGGACAGATTTGAAAGCAGTTTCTCTCTGCCAGAAGGCAAAAACATTTTTTCCCCCAAAATGTAAGACTATTCTCTTTATACCTAAAATTTTTACCGTAATACTAATAGTATATTCAACTTCAATGAAGATCTTTTTTTTTTTTTTTTTTTTTATTATTATAATTACAACCTTAATAAGACATCCCAACCTATTTTTTGCTGATTTTGGCAGCTGTGGTTCTTGACTTTGTTGCACTTGAATAAGGGATATAGTAACCACTGACTGGTTAATGTTACATTTCAACATGACTACTTCAACCTTGGACCAATTTTACAAACATTAGTAAACACCCTATTGCGTAAAAAACAGGCAATTTTAAACACTCACCAAAGAGTGCAGATCCTGCAAGCATAACAAAATGACAAAATGGTGGCTGGTTTTCATGATAAATTCGAGGCATTATGGTGACCGCTGCAGTGAATTCCTTCTTGAACACATAACACTACTCAACATGATTGGGCCAACCTGTTTAACTCTTCAGTCAAGGTCCTGTCGCGTTCTCAGACTAAAAAGTCTGTGTCTGATCTCCCACAGGCAGAGGTTCTGGAAAATGTTTGTTTGACATAGAGATTTACACATTTAAACGACATTATTTTAAAAAAGAAAGACTGTTCAATAAAATACTTCTGACCATCAGTGCTTCTCTCACGTACATGTACAAGAAGTACAGTTTTCAACTGTAAAATGGAAAACAAACAAAAGAAAAAGCGCAGTGGCAGCCATGTGCCATTGTGACTTTTTGCTCTCCCAGCTGAAACTGTCAACAGGCTGCTGGGCCGAAAGCAGCCTGACATCAGTCTGTCAGTGATTCGGTAAGTGATAGCTCCATTTTCAGGTAGGGTTTATCGTGGGAGAGTTTCTGTACACTGTGTACAAGCGCCCTCTTACCTCAGCAGGCCGTTAAGAGGTGCAAATGACATCTGTAGTGGTTGATGATTGAACATGATTGAAGAACATGAAAAAAGAGGAGTGACATTCACTGAAAAGGCTCATTTTGTTGGCAGTTGTCCCTTTCAGGTTCCACTCTTCAGAGTTTCAGTAGAGTTGTGGATTATGGACCACAAGCCCACAGGTTTTAAGGTGAACTTGTCTGTACCCATGGGCAAAGTCCCAACCCCAAACTTTCCTTCTGTGCTTTTATCTATCAGTCCATCCATTCATCATCATCACTGCTCGCAGTGCTGCACTTCCAGTCCTTCAATCCACTCTGCTTTTGGCTCTTTGCTGGGCCACTCAGCCCGATGCTAGATGAACTTGAAGCACTTAGTTTTGTCATGGGGTAAACGAGTCTTAAACAGCACAGAGTCCACGCGAAATTGCGTGTATAGCAGTGGCATGTAGCCATACACCTTGACGAAGAAGTTGATGCACTTGTGGCGTTCGTGGAAATGCGAGTCATCGTGTGAAAGGGCCTGAGGGCAGCCGGGACAGCGGAAAGTCCACCGAGATGTTACCTAACATAAGGAGAGTCAGTCTGTAAATTTGTGACCTTTACTTTGAAGCATAATAGTATGTCATCTTTACATGTGGTACGTGAAAAAAAGTGCGTTTTTGGAATTGGGTAAACCATTGTACAGTGACTGTTTATTCATATCTTAGCAGCCGTAACTAGGCACAGCAGTCCTGTCGAGCTTTGGATTTCTTCACATGGTTAAGTGGTGCATGTTTGTGGGGCTTTAAGAAGGCCGATATTCGGAGTTTAGAGGGTGGCGTCTTTATTTTAGTATTCTCAAAAACACAAGAGCAAGCATGTAACTAATGAATTAAACAGCATTTGTCTAATGCATTTCATTAGTAACGACATCAGCTTATGAGGTCTTATAGCTTAAGTTAAAAAAACAAAAGCCCTTTTTCCAACCCACACATGTGCTAGCTGACTGCAGATGCTATCAGGGTTTAGGCTAACGTTAGCAGCTCTTCGTCGTTTGGACTCAAGCCAACCCAAGCCAAACTCATTATGTTTGCCAAACACATAAGCTAGACCTCATCCTAAAAACCAAAGCTCAAGATCAAATCTGCCAGCAACAGTTGTCATTTCAGCAAACAAAATCAATACACATTGGTTAGAAATGAGATGCCTGTAGTGTCTCTCACTGTCCAAAAGTTAAAGACCAATTGTTCAAAAAGTTTCGATATATTTTAAGTGGTAAATCTGCCATAGTTATCATGTAATTGTAAATATATGCCACGCAAACGGAACAGGGCTTAGCAGATGGCCGATTAAGAAAAGGAAAAACTAAGTTTGAATGTTGTTAATTCAGCACCAGTGATGCATAAAAAGTGATTTATTTTTATTTTGTTTTCGTATTTAGACTGAAAGAGAAATATAGTCCCTCACCATTTAGGAGTGCACGTTCAAACTTGCCCCAAATTCATTATTCACAAGGCTTATTCCTAGCAGTGAATTGCTGTCATGCAACACACTCCATCAAAGCCATCCTTAATTCTCCTCTGAAACACCCTGAATATTAACACACCACTAAATCAAAAAAGAACTTTAACTGAGGGCTGCGATGACATTTCTGCTCCAACAGCTTCCCCGGCTTGATTGTGATAATTATTTGTCTAGTCATGAACATGCACTCTGGCAATAAATGTCCAATAAAAATCCAGGGGGGAAAAATTTTTTAAAATCATGCACCCGGTTGATCTTGAGTTTTTGATTTATCGTTTGTGTGGAATATTGAATATGTCAGTTTGAGTAATAGCAAGGCTAAGTGGGCGAAAATATAAATACACCGAGGCCTGAGGGAGATACAAAGTTTATCAATGCTGAGCGGAGAACAGCTGGACTGCATGCTCTGTCACTGACCTTAATGGGTGGTTTGCGGGTGATGTGAGAGACCAGGAAGTTCATGGCGATGTCCTCGCAGTTTATATACTCATCCACCATGTCCCTGATGGCCTGGGGCATCACATAGGAGTATAGATAGGCGTAGTACTACAATAAAAAGAACACAGAGGGGAACTTGTGAATGACATTGCTATGGGATAGCAAAAAGATAAATTTTGCTGAGTTTCATACTTTCGGGGGGAGAAGGACTACGAGATCTGACCTTGTGGAAGAAAGCAGCTCCTGTCAGGACCATGGAGAGCTCACAGGAGTAGTTGGAGTTGTAGAGCCAGGACTGATGGTTGACGTCCCAGGCGTGATACCTCCCCGGGAAACCCACGATGCGATCTCTGGCCTCACGCCACACTCTGTAAGACGTCAAACAACACGAAGTCACCAGAATTCCTCATTTTCAATCAATTAATTACGACTGATTGTGCAGAATTAATAAATGTTTTGTGGTTATGTCACTTTTTTATAGTCATCAATTTGGTTTACAAGAGTCCGTCTGTGCATATGTCACACTTTAACATCCATCTGTTTCAGCTTGTCATCTCTTTAAGCAATGTGACAACTACTTGCCTCTTGGGAGTAATTAAGTAACCATTCTGTTTTCTGAAAGTTTTTTTTTTTGAAGATATTTAAAACCAAAATGTCCTTCTTGGCTCATATTTACACATACTGCTGCCCAGTCACTGCTAGAAAATCTGTGACAAAAAAAAATGTTTCAGTTTAGCCGATCAGACACTTTGAATTCCTTCTACAGACACAGAGGATGCATGGAATCTTAAAGAGCCACCTAATGTGTCGAATGAGCTCATGGGAGACCATTCAAAAGTCTAACACAGTCAACTGCTGCTGAATTTGTCCTCTTTGGCGAGAGTGAATGTAAGGAAACATTCCTGGGTAATTCTGGGGGAGTTCGAGATAAACATGACAAATGACCCCAATTTTTGCCTGCCTGGACAAGCTGCTACATCACCAAGTTGAAGAGGAGTCTGAAAGAGGGAAGGGTGGTGTACAAAAATAACAGAACGGCATGCTTGATCATTTCATTGGTTTAAACACGGCCTTCACATTCAGCTTATGAGTACAGCATTAGCAAATACATCATAAGTAAAAGGTGCTGACAGCATGTTTCCCTTTCATCGTCCCTGGTTTCAGTCTCCGGTGGTCAGTTTAGTTTCTCTGTCAAATTCAGTGTTTTCAGAATGTCTGCATTTTTTGGACATATTCACTTCTCACTGAAAATTAAGCTTTTCTTTCTGTTTTACTGAATTTGTATGTTTAACTGTCTTCACAGCACTGCTCCTGATTAAAAAAAAGGAACAATTTTATGTAGCAATGCAACAAATTTAACTTTTCAATCAAGTGTTCAGTGTCCAGCAAAATACAGTGCCTTTAAAAAGGTGTGGTCTGAAGTAAACATTCATTTTATATTTTTAACTAATTTAGTAGAGATACGATTTCACTTTGATATTAAAGTGTATTTTTTAACTGATGAGCGTAAGTATCCACATTAAATCTCATTTCATTCAGTGTTCTGAGACAATAAAACATGAAAACTTTCAAGGTGAGAGAATACTTTTCATTGAAATTGTAAAACGCCAAAAGTAATGACAAACGCCCAACTTTTGCCTGCAGCCTGTCAGCCTCATGCATTCTGACAGTATCACTGACCTGAACCCAAACATGATCTCATCGTGGCGGAGATGAGCATCATCATCGATCGACAGGATGGCCTCAGTTTCCACGGCGTCCCAGGGAAGGAAGCGGTTGTTGAGGCTGTTCTTTTCTGTTCTGACAACCTGTAGGCATAAGAAAATATTGTGCTTGGCAACAACATCTCTGTCAGGCATGTCCGACACTTCACATGTAGCTACTCAAAGCAACTCTACTTAGTATAGTTGAATACATTTTGAGTAATGCTTCACACATTACCTACCTGTTATACTACACTGTTCCTACCTCACCTATCTAAACTTATACTAAGTGATTTTTTTTGGCCACTTGGGGGCAGCAGCCACAAGCTGTGGACACAACACTGACATACAGTATTATCTATCTCCTTTTAAGTTGATATGGAGAACTGGTTAGCAAACACTTGATTATACATTGAGGGGTTGCAAAGCATCGTTGGCATTCCTACGAAGTTGTGCCTCTGGCCACTTGGCAAACATTCCAACATTTACTCTCCTTTTAGCTCTGTTTTGCTCTCCACCAACTCCTGTGGGAAATATCTTGTCTCTTTAGCTGCTAAATGCTCCACTATGCTTACCAGCTAGTCAATAACCACTGGTTTGGTGCTGGGCAAGTAGCATAAATGGAGTTGTGGGAGTTTTTTAGCTAAATACAGCTGCCTTCTGTGGCTGAAAATGACTCTCATGAGAGCAGTGGGAGTCAAAATTTTATGCTCAATCGCTTTCTAGGTGAATGATAATTCTCTGTGGGTTTATTACTACAAGCAACCCCTTTCACATGCACATATTCATCTGATCCACTGTTATAATAAAAATACTGAATATAGCAGCTTTAAGCAGCATCTTTACAAAAGAAAATAGCTTGTGAGTTTAGTACAAAAGTATTTCATACATGGGTTTAAGTGCTCTTAAGTTGTTACATGATTTAGGTATATATGTGCCATATACTGTATAAACAGGAAACATAAGCTTGCCCAATCTTAGTGCCAGGTAGCAGCAAGAACTCTTCTTCCACCAAAAAATACAGAGTCCAATTCATTAGTTCCTTCCTTACAGCTTACCATTCGTCCACAAAGTCTCTGTCATTAACTAATGGTGTGAACATGACCACATGAATATTTTATTTTCTGGGCTTAATTCAAAAGCACAAACTATATTATTCATGGATGTCAGACTTGTTCCCATCCTTTTAGTAAAGCTGCTGGTAATTTGTATGGACTACAGAAGGGTTTCAAAGAGACTGCTCCAAACAGCTCGATGCCATGTACTTAAGCATCGTCTCCAACTCATCAGATATGTTACAGGTTACTTCTTTTGTATTACAGAGTGACAGAATAAAAAGATATATTACTTACTAAGGGGAACTAACATCAATTAGATGAATGCGTTCATTTGTTGAATTAGATAATTCTTTTGAGGGAACACTCACCACAATCGGCAGGCCAATGTCTGGCCACAATAGGTCATCTGAAGGAGGCTTGGGCGAGTTCCACACCACCACTACCTTGTTGAGGTATGGCAGTCCATTCAGCCTTTCCAGAGAGTTCATCAGCACCTCCTCCCTCTCATATGTCAGCATGACCACAGTGAATTGTTCTCTGGGCACGTTCCCTCCTAGAGCTGCCTGAAACTCCTTACCCGAGCCTCCCGTACCTCCACCGATTGGCCTGAAACCAGTACCCGAACCAAGGAATTTAGCTTCAGAGGGCAGCACAGGATCCAGAGGAGTGTGAGGAAACAGATGGAAAGGCCCAGGGGCCCGGTTCCATGCTCTATAGGTATCTGCAGCTGTGTATGTGAAGTTGCGGAGAAAGCGTGGAGAGGCATAGGGGGGCTCTGTCTCGACAGGACCCAAATCCAGGTCACCATTGTCAGCCAGGTTGGCATCCGTTCCTGCCAGCTTCCCTGCTTTGTGAGGAATCTCATGGGCAGGCTCTTCTTTGATGGGTGCAGCAGGAACCTGGATGCTGGTTCTAATGCTGGCTAAGAGGGTGCTAAGAACATTCTCTGAGGTGGAGAAGTAAGTCTCCCACAGAAAGCGGCCCTGCCGCCTCATAGCTAACATGTCATTGTCTGATAGGCTGCGCAGAAGGAAGTGTAGCTCTGTGACACGAGGCTTGGGGACTATAATGGCTGCTTCACTCCATCGAATAAACTGGTGATATGGTAGTCTGGAGTGGTCCCCCAACACAACTGGGATAGTCCCTACCTCAAGAGCCTCAAAAAGCCTCATCCCACAGCCTGCTGAGGCCACCAGCTGTCCATCCCCTGGAGCAATCACCAAGGCAAAAGTTGAAGCCTTGAGCACCTCCAGCCTGTCCTCCCTCTCTCCACAAAGAGCCCACTCAGTCGGCAAGCTTGGCCGCGGATTCTTGCAGGTGAACTCTACCAGCACCTGATCTAAGTGGCTGTCCTGCACTGCCTTTAAGGTACCGATAATGCGATCATCGTAGTCGGCTGGTGGATCTCCTTCCATTTCCTCTTCAAAAGACTGAGGGGGTGCCTCCTGTAAGCTGCTCCTCAGTGACTCCACCCTCTCCCCTTGAAAGGTGAAGAGGTATTTCCTCTTTACAGGAACTTGAGGTGGCACTTCCAAAAAGTTTGGTTCTGAGAGGGCATGAACCAGTGGGGACACAACTAAGTCAAAGCCCTCACGATACTGCTGCTCGTGGAAGGTGGACTGAGCGACTGCTGCTCGTCCTGTGCTCACATTATACAGGAAGTTCTGTGTCATGGACTTTCTAGAGAGATGCACCAGTACATGATTGTGTCCATCTGATCTCCAGTAAGGAAGAGCTTTTAATTGCTTCTCCAGCTCTGAAGGAGATGGCAGTGGGGAGGTGGAGGACTCCTGTAGCTCCCCTACCAGCACCAAATACAGGCAGGCAATGCTAGGGTTATCAGTTACATAAATGTTGCTCTTAACTGACGCTGCAAAAGCCTGCTTAACCAGTGGGTCCACATAGTCTGCCCATGGATAGGAGCCTGTGTCATAGACATACACAGGAAACCCAGACGTAAGAGGGCAGCGCGCGTAATCGAAGCAGGAGCGTAGGCGGCAGGAGCGTGCAGACTTGGGTGGTGGTAGTCCAGGATCCTCCTTGTCTGGCAGCAGCCTGACCGGCAATGATAGCTTGGGCTGGTTCTGGGCCATTAGTTCTTTATATGAATGCTCTGTCTGACTGATAACATTCTTCAGCTGCAGCAGATCCTGCTTGGCGCTGTCAATGCTGCGCTTGCAGGCCTCAATGCGCAGGTTAAGTCGGGCGATCTCTCCATTAAGCTCCTGCCTCTTGGCCTCCAGCTGCAGCAGCTCCTCACTGACCGACTCACGGATTCGGCACAGATCCTGCACATGTTTGGCCTCACACAGTTCACCACCAGGCCGCGGCCCAAAGATGCGCTTATCAGGACCCCCAGCTTCGTCTATGGTAGTGAGGTAGTAGTGGGCAATGAGTGGGAAGAAGACCAGGATGAAGAAGAGCATGAAACTGAGCCACGTGAGACGCACACGCCGCAACACCCATGGCTGGCCACCGGCACCGACCCCACCACCGTTACGCTGCATTGTTGACTCTTCTCAGTCTGCTCCTCGCCCCACCAGGAAACCGTTGCTATGGGGATCAGCAGCAGCCATGGTACGACCTTGTCAGCAAGGCAGTGGGATGGATACTAAATCATCAAAGCTGGGCTGTAGCTCTGTCCTTTGGTAAAGGTCATCTGAGGCTGTTTACCTCCTTTTAAGAGTCTTACGGATATTGGCTCAAGGGTCAGCCTCACCTGTATTCTAAGATGTACTCTGACGCGTTATAGCCCACAAAAACTAATGCCATTTCTATTGTGAGGTAAAACTAATCATACAAATCTATGTCAGAAACAGTCCTGCGTTTGGAGAGAGGTCCCCCTCAATGTGTGATACAGGGAGGGCATGGCTGCTCACAGGTCTATGAGATAGCTCGGTGGGCCAGTTGCATCTTTCTGGGTTGTACTCATTTTCCGGCCCCTTGTTAGGAATTCCTCTAGAGGTGGGGCTTCTAAAATCTTCTCTTCTTCCTCAAAACAGGAATCTAGGACAGAGAATAAAAGAAAAAATAATAAGTCACGATGATTTACTAATTATATAAAGCAAGATCAGAGCAAAAAAAGAGTGAGCTGCATTTAATGGAGTATCTGAAGTGGAGTCAACAAAAAAAAGCCTTAGTTATGTATGAAGTAAAACATCTCTTTCATGCACCTCTCAAAACTTATGACTAAGGACAAAATGAAACATTTTGTTCCCATTAAACTGAAATGACTTTTCATTAAAGAAAAGCAGCATTTAGAAAAGCAAATTCTTGTTTGCCATTACAGTGACATGAGAAGTAAAAGGCTGTGGGGCCCTACGGTCCACTGTAACAAATATAAAGTCTGGCTTTCCATAATCAGCCACTGTAAATGTTTCTGTGTAAAGCAAGGCTCTGCATCTCATCCTGTTTTTCACTGCATTCTGTGCATGATTGCCTAGTCCGGGTAAAAAAAACATCTTCAGTGTGCTGCAGAATACCAGGGGGTATCTGTTTCTTTCAACTTCCTCTCTCTCCAAGTCGCACAGAAATAGCACAAAACAGGGGAGAGCCATCACTACTACACTACGCATAGTAAGCGAGCCAACACCAACAGCACCTCCAGCAAATCTCATTAAAGGCCTCCTCCTGCATCCCGACCTCATCACTGACTCAAATTACTGAGCATCCCTGATAACAGTCCATCTCAGACAGTGATGTGGAATAATCTACACTAGCCCAGAAGAGAAAAAGACTCAGGCTTTCAGAAAGGGAACCAGCTGCACCTTCTGATGCAGACTACTTCTCTTGCCAGTTTTATTTAAGTTTTAAAGATGTTCCTTATGCCACTTCAACTCTGGGATATAAAAGCTTTGGTTTAGTCTTCAGATCATTTCCAAGAATAACCTCAAAGACATCTTCTTTTTCAGCTCACTTTTACCCTCCGTTAGGAACTGGTTAAAAATACAATTAAT
>JAQQZW010000010.1:16041923-16053608 GCA_029814745.1 Zanclus cornutus | reverse complement strand
GAGAGAAGGCAAACCGAGAAATAGAGCGAACAGGTGTAAAATTAGAGTGAAGTAGAGTATAAAACAGACAGGCAAAGGGAACAAAGAAAACAATATCAGCCATGTGATATTACAAGTCAGAGAGCAGGCCTTTGAGAGCTACACGACGAAGGTCAAGCAATAAAAAATTGTTGAAACGTTCCTTCTTCTCCTCCTCCTAGAACCCCCCTGACTGCAGTAAGGCCAGAAAGCTGGTGTGTAACATCAATAAGGGCTGTGGTTATGGCTGTCAGCTCCACCATGTCGTCTACTGCTTCATGATCGCTTATGGCACCCAGCGCACGCTCATCCTGGAGTCCCACAACTGGCGCTACGCCCCCGGCGGCTGGGAGACGGTCTTCCTGCCCGTCAGTAACACCTGCACCGACCGCTCTGGAGCCACCACTGGACACTGGTCAGGTAGGTACATGCACACACACACACACCAGCATCATGAGCTACACACAGCCGTACCCTCAGTGCTGCCTTCAGAGATTGTACTTGGTTGCTTAGTATTCAAATGACCCTTGCTTTTTATTTTGACTATCCCAGCTAAAAGATGGGGTCTGCCAGACCCCCCTTTTTATGCTGCTACAGCGAAAACAAAGTGTGAATTCCCTAGCTAAGCAGGACTATGCAATTCCTGTTAAAGCACTTTGGCAGCCAGTGTAGCAGCAGCAGGTTGCTGTTCAAAGGTTTCATTGCCAAGAAATCCTGTGACTAGTTTTCAGTAAACAAGCCGCTGCCCTGACCTACAGTAAGTTTCTGCTTGTTGTGTTTGAGAGAGACAGAGATTGTAGAGAATCATTTTTGCATAAGTTCTCTCTATTATTTGTTAACTCAGGCTCCCTAGATAAATATATATATATATGTTTAATATATTTTTCTATAAGAAATGTAATATACTACCAACAGAGATCTTGGAGAAATGTAAACATCCATGGTCTTGGCATGTAATTAACCCTCAAACTGAACTTCCTGATACATTCTTACATATACAATTCTTGTTTTCTCCGTAACGTCTGTTACTTTACAATAATTCATGGTTTTCAATGAAAGCTTCCAACAGTGGTGGGGAGCCTTTTTTTTTCCTGTATATTTAAATTTTTTGAATCATCCTTTAGGGGCCATACTAAATTATTCACAGCATATATCACACTAACCTCTAATGCGATGGTTGGAAGTGTCTCTTTAATGTCAGATGGTATTGATGATGATGCTACTTGCGGCTCGTTTGCCAGAGTTGGGTCAGTCATTAGGTTGTAGGCTGTCTGGCACATCAGCTTTTTTCCAAATTAAACGGCGTAGCAAATATGTTCAGTTCCATTTGTTTACTTTTCACGTCCTAAAACCTCTCCCCCAGCATATTCAGATGTCATAGCAAGTTTTTGTTCTTGCAGTGTAGGAAAATGCACAGTGTTACATCTTTCCAGTTGCGCTTGCCACAGCTTTAAATTTCATGATTTCACATTTAAAAAGCAGAGAGCTGAGAAGCTGGTCGGGGCCTTGGAGCTTGAGGTTCAGCTCTGAGAGATGCTGGGTAATGTCCACCATGAAGGCCAAATAACACAGCCGTCTGCTATCACTAAGGTCCATGACAAGTTTTCTCCTAATCTCTATGAATTCTTTAAGACTAACTGACACTTTGGAACAATTTTACTTCCGTCCAGTCCTAGCAGCTTCACAGCAGCAGCAAGGCAGTCGTTTGTCCGTTTCGTCTTGTTAAGCTCGACATTCCTCATCTTTTCTTCTCTTGAAGTCACACCGCTATGCATGGTTTCCTTCAAAGATCGCTCTGAACGACGTGTCAGTTTACTACTGGTAATTTATGTTTTGTCTGTTACCACAAAAAAAGTCATTGCTGTTTAGAGAATTTTTTTGTATTTCTGAATTACCTCGCAGGCGCTATATGGCCACCTCTGGCCTGTAATATGCAGCATTAAGACAGTAAGGATGGTTAGCAAGTCAGTGACCCGTAACAATCGTGTGTAATGTGACATAACTGCAGAAGTCTTTTTCCATTCTTACTGCTGCGACTGATGTTCACCTCTTTCCAAAACTAAAGCCAAGTTGAACTTGTTATTCAGTAAGAGAGCAGATACAATAGATGTGTCACTAGGATCAACTTTTATGTCCAGTTTCTGGATGAGGTGAGAAACTTGAAAGTTGCACTTTTCATAGAGGTGAGATATTGAAAGGATAGTTAACACCACCAGCCCTTAGATCGGTGCACTTTGTGTGGTGTGTGAGTATTGGGTGTCGAATGAAGGAAAGTACAGGAGTTCCACAAATTTTTTTTTTTTTTTTGAAAAAAGACACATTGTTGACCTGAGCACAGCCTTTGTTGTGCAGTTTGATTATTAGGAAGTACAAATACAAACATGACATTGTAAAATCACTCAGCACCAAAGCTACACTATTCCCTGGTTTGCTAAAAATCCCAGGAGCTCATTAACGTATCACTAACATTTGGGTGAGCCAGTTAAATTGGCCACTAAAACATGCGGTCCAAGTATGGTACTCGTTAATTGTTTGACTTTAGTGCTAGAAATGACAGCAGGGGAAATTTAAAAATTATCTATGTTTTCCAAACACAATACTGACACAAGAAAACATTTTCAAATTCTCATTACTGAAGCAATGTGGTTCAGTTCCCAGCCATCATTCATACTCAGCTACTTAGCTGCTGCTTCTTACAAAGTTCGGCCAGAAATGCAGTTTAGCTCCAAGCCGTTGTTCAAGCCATCCAGTTTAGCCCTCAGCCATTTTTTAAGCAATGCAGTTTAGCTAGTTTAGCCATTAGTGAAAAAGTTCAGTTCATCTCCCAGCTTATACTGTTTTGTATCCCTTCCCCACTTTTCCAACTATTCACACTGTTGTCCACTTTTATCTGCTCATTCGCACTTTAAGCCAGAAACTCTGTAAAAACCTTATAATGTTTCACATCTTTGATACATTGAGGGTCATACTCACAAAAGGAACGTGTTGCTTTTGCAGCTGCTAAACTTACACAGATATGACAAAAAGAAACTGTAATTCACAAAGTACTCAGGGTGAAATTCACCCGTAGCTGCACTGCTAAGCAAATAGCATCTCAGTGAGATTGAAAGAGAGATTTGTAATGATTATGATTAATAGATATTCCTACAGTATATGTGTGTTTGCATGTGCTAGGCTGACAAAACCAAAGCATTTGTAAATGAGATCAGTGACAATTTGGAGGTTTTACCATAAGACTGTGCCTGTTTCTTCCCTCTCTCTCACTATCAAGTTCTTTTTCATTGCTTTCTTGTTCTCATCGCAGCATCCTTTCAGCCCTTCATTTTTCTCCTATCGCTTCATTTGACTTTGCTCTCCTGGGCTCTCCCTCCTTATCTGCTGTTCTTCCAGTGCTTTCATTCTCTTATTCTCCTGCCTTTCATGTGTCCTTTTATACTATCTAATGTCTGTCTCGAATGTCCGTCTTAGTAACAGCCTCCTATAGATCCATACTTGCCATCTTGCTGCTCGCATCCAATAGCCAAGTCACTACAAACGCCGCTCCCCTCCTCAGGCACTTTAACATTATGAATTCTGGTCCCTAGTTTTGCGACTTCCAGGAGCAGTGTTTCCTGACGACCAAGCCAGCTAACTAGCTAGGCAAAGCTAATGTAAGCCTGTTGCATACTTGACTATGCCTGTGGTCACGCCTTTGTTGTTAATAGTGAAGGCAAAAACATTCCTTGGGATACTGTACCACAAAGGGATGCTAAATCCTTGGATTAATAAGTAGATTTAAATTGAATCTCATCTAATTGGGCTGGAATGTTTGCCCATGCCAGTACGATTACACCATATGAATGTAGTGAATACTGATCTCTTTAAAACTTGCAATGGTGCCAATACAAGCCCCTAAATTCGTGAAAGCGTTATGTCATAACATTACATGGCCTTCCTTTTTATGGTTAACCAGAGTTTGCTACCGACCATGCAAATGATAAAGAGTTTTGCATTGTGCCTGGAAGGCAGGGAGCTCATTACCTTCAGGACACTCATTTAGTTAATCCAGAACCCTTATCATCTTGTCTCTGCTGTGTCATTTTGTGGTAAATGCCACCAATCCTTTGTGGTCACCTTCACATAGAAATGTGCTTACTGCTGTGGGTGTTCTATCCTGAGCAATTCTGTATTTTATGTATTGTTTGCCTAACCTTGTGTTTGTGTAGGAAAATTGACTTGGTTGGTATTTTATGTAGCAGCTCTACCACATTCCAGCTTTCCTCATTTATCTTACATGGTTAGCCGACTTACTGTTGTGTTTTCTCCAGGACGTGAGACATTTATAGACGGAGAGAGGATGCATGTGACAGAGCTTCTCGGTCTGTTTCTGAAATATAAAGTCTTAGGGAAAAATTGAAGATAGCCATAAAGTCATTATGGGACCTGCTGATGTGTTTTTTTCTGCTAATGGAAAGTGGGAAAAACAAAACATTATAAGAAAATCCACATAACACACAAGGTAACCCCTCTATTATTTGCTTGTGTCAGAAAAACGTATAAAAAAGAGAATATAACTGAGAGAAGACAACCTTTATGTTGATGTTACAGGAAGGAAAAACAAATATTTTATCAAATTACCACCCGGTGGCCTGTCCCACTCTTAGGGTTGGAGTTTAAGGTTAAACTAACGCTGGTTCTGACACCAAAACGATGCTTTTTTGATTGAGAGCTTATTTTTCTACAAACCATTTTTCTAATTTAACATAGAAGCCAAAGTTCTGCAATGTTTAACGTGGTCTAAACACAAGCAACCTTACAAGAACTTTGCCTGAATAAAAAACAATCTGAAGTTGCTTAAATATTGGATTTAATTTAGGAATTATGATTACAAATCTGAATCTATTTTAGTAGATAATTATTATGTAATGGAAGCATCAATAAAGGTTTGGCTCACCTTGTATTTCCTCTCAGAATTTGATATTGGATACTAGTGCTGATTTTATGCTCAAACTTTGGTTCTTCAGTTGGATACCTTACTTGGAGAAAAAAACAACATAAAAGTGAAGAATCACAGCTACAAATCTAAGCAGATATTCAGTGACACTTTTTAGCACTGGACAATTTTAGACTCTCGGCAATACAGACGCATTTCTGTGAGTACTAAAGGAAAGTAATGAGTTTTCAATACCCAGCCCGACTGTCTTTTTAGCCCACTGGTACATGTTGCTGTTTTACTACAACTTTTATGTTCAATGGACAGCATGAGAGAGCTTAGCACCATCTCATAGGCCTGCTGTAACAGACTAAACTCTGAACACACAAAGGGGGAAACCGGTCTTCTTTTGGAACAGAGGTTCGTTGATCAAAGAGCTAATTTGCCAAAGAGAGTGTATTCCTTTGAGGTTCTCTGTAGAGATATTACTGCCTTATGAGTGAGTCTGAGAGCGGCAGGAGAAACATAATGTTCCCTGCCATGTAAAGACTGGAACAAGAGTTCTCCAAGTTCATAAACTCAGTCTCAAATGTATTATGAATGGAGAGGCTCTATATTTTGTGTCTGGTTGCTGTCACTCTTGGTTCTCCAGTTTCATAGCTGTGTTAATCTTATGAAATATTTATTAGGCTCAATATGCATCGTGGGTTTATAATACGGTGTCGGAAAATTGTGCCCAGTGCAGACCTATATGCTTTATGTCATGATGCATACAGAAAATCTATGCTGAGGCTTTGGAGTTGTGATGAAATTTAGAAGAGCTTTGTGATCTAATTAAGTAGCTGTGGGAGGAAGACATACTGCATATCTGTACATTCGTGCCAAGAAGTGCAGGCCTCAAAATATGCCCATTCCCCCTTATGCGAATCATGCCAATGCCGTTATATAAGCAAAGACAGGCCTGGGAATATTTTTTTTCAGTTCAATATTTAATGCTTCTACCAATTTATATTCAGTTCATGCTCGGGCAAACACACACACAAATTGAAGCCTCTGTTTCTGTCCTTGTTTTTAACACATTTTTTATGTACCCTTTCTGTGAAAGGCCATTTTTAATGACTCATTATGCCATTTATTTGGAAGTGTGTTGTGGTTGTGTTTGCCGCTGTATTAGGGCCTGTCGGTGGCAGTTAGAGAAGCCACTTAAGTCTGAAAGAACACGGGCCTCAAACTTGTTTTTACGTAAATCAGGGGTTTACACACACACGCACACACACACACACACACACACACACACACACACGCATGCACACACAAGAAAAAAACTATCCTTAGGTTTTGAGACTGAAAGAGAGTGAAGGTTTTGTCTGCCAGGCATATCCCTTCTGGTGAGATGAGATTAGCTGGGCTCTTTGTGTGTGTGTGTGTGTGTTTGTGTGTGAATACACATTGCTTTTCATTGTTGTTTTGAATCCCCATTACTTGTCACTGTTAGATCATCTTTTTTTCCTACTGTTCCCAAGACCCTGTACATGTGCATGTGTAGTGTGCATTTCCCTCTACGTTTCTAGTGGTGTGTGTGTGTGTGTGTGTGTGTGTGTGTGTGTATGTGTGTGTGTGTGGTTTCCACCTTTTGTTCACACATGCAGGTGTTCATCATGCACATGTATGTGTCTTTGTGTAAGGACAGTTGGCCTTGATGTGAATGAAGGTTTGGCAGCACAGGGGGGCTTTCTGCTGCCCAAAGACGTGACCTTCATAATCAGCCGTGCTCCACCTTCCGCCCAGGGCTCCTGCCAAGCAGGACTCAGCCCAAAGGGACCAATGCCAGACCATCAACCCAACTTGCCCCCACCCCTTCAATCCAGGTTTTTGCTTCAGCCGCTGGCCCTACACAGCCTTGATAGAAAGAAGCTTACCTTGGCCTTTAAGCAAGGACAGGCAAAGAGCAGCTGTCAATCACAAAAGCTGGACTCACTGAGGTTGGGGGGATTTGGATTCATGGTGGAAACAGAACAGGGAATATAATAGAGCTGAGAAATAATGCTAAAATATCTCACTGCATCATAACAATATTTGTCAGAATCATGATGTGAAGGAAATGTAGAATATATAGTTTTTTTCGGTTAAAAAAAAAAGACTGAAAGGCTCCGTCAACCAACAGATGTTAGTTTGTTTTTTCAGTCATTTGACAGATGCAACATATTTGACAAAAGGCTCCAAAATCCATAAACTTAAAAAAAGTAGAGAGTAAACAACGGATGTTGTGTTACCTGAACAGGTAAATTTGATTTAGTTTAGAACTAAAAATAAGGCCTTTGCTTTTTTTATCCTACAGACAACCTGGTTTTAACTGGTCAAATCAAGTCAATTTTATTAACATAGCCAACAATTAGCTTCAAAGGGCTTTACAGTCTGTACTGCACAACGCCCTCTATCCATAGAACCTCGGCTTGGATAGGAAAAGCTACCTTGCCAAAAACTACTATGAAAAAACGCAGCCCACTTATTTATTTGAATTCAGCCAATCTGGCACAATGTGACATCATCTGGCAAGGCGGTGCGTTGGCTTGTGCAAGCACAAATGGTATGACAGTGTATTTGTGCTGTTTAACTCACGACAGTCGCACCAAAAGATGAAAAGACTGCGGCTGCAGGAACTTTGAACAGTTGTAAAATCCTGTCTCAGAGTGTTATAAACCACTGTGCAGTGTTTTGGTGTCTGGTAAGCATTAGAAGTCAAGGATATATTACTGACACCAGCCTTCCTGGATCGTCTTTCATGTCTCACCAGTACCTGAGCGGGTATAGCTGATGGATGGAAATTTGAGCATTTGCTGCTGTTCTCTGTGTTGTATTGTGTATCTTTGTGTTTTGGACTTGGTCAGACAAACAAGCAATTTAAAGTTTTAGAAACTGTGATGAGCTTTCTCCACTAGCATGGGCAAAAATATTGTTTTCATGAATTATAATAAACATAATCATTACTTACAGCCCTAGATTTGAGCGATGCTGTTGAAGATGTTAAAAATCTCTCGAACCTTGAGGATCTCATACTCCATACGCACCTCTTTGCACCATCCAGGAGAGGCCCATGATAAGGACGTCCAGGTTGTGGAGTTGCCTATAGTTGACAGTCTCCACCCACGGCCCCCCTACCTGCCCCTGGCAATCCCTGAGGACCTGGCCCCACGCCTGCATCGTCTGCACGGCGACCCCTCCGTCTGGTGGGTGTCCCAGTTTGTCAAGTACCTGGTGCGCCCACAGGCGTGGCTGGAGAAGGAGATCCAGCAGACCACCGCCAAGCTGGGCTTCAAACACCCAATCATCGGGTAAGGATTTTCAGCTATCACTTCTCACTGCGTGTGACTTTGTCTTCTCCTCCTTCTATGGTTAGAAACACTTCAATAATAATTACTTTGCTTCTATAGCATATCTCTGCAATTATGGTTACAAAGTGCCTCACAATCAAAGCAAACAGAAGGCATTGGAAGAAGAAAACATAGACGTAGCCGAAAGGGCTGTGGTGGAATATAAACACTGCTTTGGGTGAGGTTAATGTGAGGTCAATACAATAGTATTAGAAGTAATTTAATTTGACGGTAGTGTTTTGTTTGGTTAATTTTCTACTTTATTTATCCCACTTCACTGCTTTACACTCATACAGCTCATATTCATGCAAATCAAATTGTTAAAAGAATTTTTGTATCATTCTGTACTTATCACTCTGTTTTTAATAATATGGTTGGCATGATGTGTTTAATACTGTCTTGTATTATGTATTAATGTCCCCATTAAGGTTTTTCAGTCCCCGACCAAAGTCATTTAATACCGAGAAACTGCTGATGCCATATCCTGATCTGACATTCTTGTGAAAGCAGTTAAATATCTGATTATCGCTGATTTTAAAAACAGTAAAACCGAACAAGACAAGGAAAGAGAAGCTTACCACAAAGATAATTAATGCATTAAACACAAATAGCATGGCAGCTTTTCTTTTATCTTCAGTAGCCTTTGTTAATTGAAGGATGAGGCTGGCTATATTATGTATTTTTCTTTGTCTAGTGTCAACAAATCCCATGAAAAGATGAAAAACAACAATGATTGTATCCTCCTAATATTTATTGTCTGTGCAACCAAAGCCTGATATAGCTTATTCCTCTATAGAGCTCCATAGTTGTCTAAAAACTGATAAAAACACAAAAATGAGCCCCACTGTTGCATTGGATGACATGCTGCTTCACTCCAGGGAACACTTTACTAGTTTATTTTTAGTTAACCCCTCATTCACCACGCTGGTGCCCTATATATTTACTAGTATTTATCCTCAGCTAAAAATAGTCCCAACTAATGCATCAGTTTACCCCTGATTTACTTGAAACTACAATGCCCAGCTGTTTTGGGATATTACTGAACCTTTTTTAACAAAGCTCTATTTTTGAGACATGTTTTTATGGATTTACAATTTCAATGGGAACAAACAGGTTTGAGGCTGAGTGCCACAAATGAGATGAGAGAGGTTAATAAGCGCTGAGAGACAAAACAAAACATTGTTTGTTTTGTTCCTTGTTGACAATAAGACTACAGCCATGCAACATGCTAACAGTGACAGTGCTGACATGCTGATGTTTAGCAGGTATAATGTTAACAACGTTTCACATCTTAGTTTTGCATGTTAGCTCGCCAAACTTTCATAATTTGCATAAAGCACAAAGTATAGCTGAGGCTGACAGAAATGTCTTTGTTTTGCAGGTATCCGGTCAAAAAACATATATCGGACAATTTTAAATTTTGACTCTTGTTGGAGTAAAAATAAAGTTATGGCCAAATTTATGCTTATACATTCAAAAACTGAACTTACGTTATCAACAGAATGTGAAGAAACAGCTCTGAGGTTATTTCAAAGACCTCTATGTATTGTGTTGCAGGGATATCCACAGACATTAGCATTCTAGCCAGCTAGCCCCAGCCCGGCCTGTGTTCACCGTTCCGACAATCACCAACCAACTCTGGTTATCTTGAAACAAACCCTCGATCACTGAGTTAGATACAGAGATCTTCCTGGTGATGCCCTACCATCTCTTGCTCCTCTTCCTCTTCTTGCCTCTGCCATGCTTGTGTCATCATAGTCCTCTGAGTCACAGTCCAGGTCGGAGCCACTAAGAATCACTTTGACACTGTAATCCCTGTTCTCAAACAGGTGTCAGTCGGTCTCAGAGGCTTTGTGTAGTCTCGGTCTGGCTGTTTTTTACGTTGCCCTCAATTTAAACACCAAAACTCATCCAGTGTTCCAAGCTCCTGTTCCAGGCAGACTGCTAACTGGGCTAACAAGCTAACAGCAGCGACTAGCTACAGCCAAAGAGAGCTGCAGCAGAAAGAGCACTGAGCAGCAGTAAGGGGTTACTCTGGTGATATCTTGCCTTCTGTTAGTTTTACACATGGCACAAGTAAGAGACCACCAAAGTTGTCATAACCTATCCTAAGTGGGAAAGACGTCTGTAGCAATTTATCCAATAGTTGTTAAGACATTTCACACCAACCGAAATATCAACCATGCTGGTACCAACCGATGAAAAGGAGGTTGCCATAGTCAGCAGGCATCATCCTCTGGAAAACATGATGAATGTACAGAATGGTTGCTGATTAAATTCAGTCTGGACCAAAGTGGTTGACCGACCGACTGACCAACATTACCATCCCCGGAGCTAACCCTCCAGCCGGTCCATAAATATAGAGTAATGTCATTCTTATCTTTCAACAGTCCTCTTGGAAGTGTGCTTCCTCATTACAGACAGGATGATCTCCACATTTCACACAGAGCTCCTCAGTGTCCTAATAAATGAGTACACCAGCTAGATTGGATTTTTTTCATGAAATTTGGCATATATGGTGCAGATGCGATGATACTAGCAGTTCCAAAATTGCCATTATTAAGTCTGATTTCAGCCTTTGATCATTCTGTGATTGTGACTTCTCAGCACTGTGCCCTCTCCAGACATTCTGCTCTCACAACTTGAAACTGACTTCCAGTGCAGCATTATTGGAAAAGTATTCATCGGTGTGACGTGCTCAGTTTTCCATGAGAGCCACCCTTTGTGGAAATGTATGCAGTCACGAGACTGTAAGCCACTTTAGATACTAGCTTGTAAGGAATGGGTTGGGCACGTTCAGCTGTTTATTTACTCCTTCATTTTTCTCTGTGTCCGTGTCAGGCGCTCAGTCAACGAACATTTATGTGCTGTCTGCCAGCTTCTCTTGACTCATAAATAATTCCACCTGTCGTTTGAGCAGCATTTCAAAGCTGGATCGGATAAGTTGCAAATAATTTTATTTAGTTGTTTTAACCCACTTGGTCGAGAGGATGGGAGGGGATTTACCGTATTAGGTCAATACACATACAACCCAGATTTTAAAAAAGGTGGGACGCCGCTAAAAATGTTAAGAAAAAAAAAACAGACCGAATGCAATCACTTGCAAAAAGCTGTGTTAACAGACAGATGCTGTATGAAGTGTTCCTCAGCCCATCTAGTTATATCCTTTATACAATCATGTGTTCACTAAGTGGTGAACCTCGTTCCATCCTTGCTTGTGATTGGCTGAGCCTTTCGAGGATGCCCCTTTTAATACCCAATTGTGATACTATCACCTGTTACCAGTGAACCTGTTTACCTGTGGAATGTTCCAAACAGGTGTTTTTGGAACATTCCACAACTTTCCCAGTCCGCTGTTGCTCCTGTCCAAACCTGTTTGAAACG
>JAQQZW010000010.1:15988494-15998666 GCA_029814745.1 Zanclus cornutus | reverse complement strand
TGGGGAGTGTGGGAGATGAAGGAAAGATGGGAGGCCTTTCAAGAGAGGAAGAGAAGGAAGGTATGGCTGGATAGTGAAAAAGAGTTTTGGGAAGGAGTAAAAGGAAGAACAAGACAGAGTGAATGACCGGTGGACTCGTCTGGGCACTTGATAGCTTCCCTGATGGACTGTGATTGGCTCATTAACCCCTCCTCTTCAGGCTGGCTATACTGCAGGCTCCCCTGTTATATATTCAACACACACACAAGCTATCACGCAGACTCCCACATACATGCAAACAAATATGCTCATTAACAAGCCAATGAAGTGTGCAAACATCCACATAGAATCTATTTCTTCATTAGACACACAGAGCCAATGGATCATTACACTAACTATGTTTTCTGTCAAGCCTGAGCCTTGAACAACAAGTATCCCTGAGTGGTGCAGTGCCATGCAAAGTTCAGATTTCAATACCATACTCCAAAAACACTGCCTCCAGGTTAGTTCTTTGGTCAGAAATGAAAGCAGGAGCTTCAGGCTGTGGTGCAGAAACAGGTATTTTAACTTTTGGAGTATAAAGATACACCTGACAGTAAGGATTTAATAGCAGATAGTAAAACAGGCTTTTTTTATTTGGCCGAGGTTTGTTTTGTTTTCGAAAATAGTTCATTTCTGTAAAATGTCTCTATCAATTTAATGGTTTAAATCGTCAGTTTTGTATAAGTCAAATTCAGGGGAAAAATAGCACATAAAGGCACGCCTTTTGACGGCTACAACTGTTCATTTTGACAAATAACACAAAGACTGAGAATCACTACATTATTGTGCAAATGTTTGTGTAGTAAATGTGTTATTTAGTGTCTGCTGAAAGGCTTTTTTTTTTTCTCTATGTGATACCTAATTTCACCTCAGCTGTTCTTAAGCAGCAGTAAAACAGACTCCAATGGCTCATTGCTCAGTTAAAATGATAAATGGCATAAACCGAAATGCCTGATACTTAAAAACTACTCCAAACACAGATGGAACTGCAAAGGCTCAAGCTTGCAATTTCATGACACTCTGCAGTACTCAGACTTGTGCTAAAAGTCAAAAGCTGTGAATCAGCACAGAGACAAAAAGTCAGCGAGGATGAGAACACTTTGGCTGTCAACTTGACTGGTCCTCCGTTGTCAGCCATTTCTCAAACACGGCAAAACATTTTGTTTTTCGTTGTCTCCCCTTCCCGATCGCATCTCTCCTGTCAAAACAGAAAGCTATTTTTCTTTGAGCTATGAATCATCCCTGCAGATCCATGTCACAATTTCAAATAAGAAATTGAAGTCTTGGACAGAAAATGTCCCCATGCAGCCGTGTACAATCATAACGTCAACATGACTGCCCCCATCTAGTGCATTATCCCCTCTATTCTGTGCCCACACAATGGATAAGCTACTAGCAGCTTCGACTTGAACTTGGACTGTATGTTCAGTGGTAAAATAACAGAGTGCAAACATTATTCACACGTCATCAACCCTCCTCGTTTGCTTTGTCAAGTTGTTATTGTTTTTTCTGAGTGGCAGAGGTGACCACAACATTGAAATCTAGTTGTGTTTAATGGCCCCTTTGTTGTCAGATTTATATCATTTTGCACTTCTGGTTGTATGTGATCAATTCCAAGTACAAGGGTGAAAATGTGATCGCCAGTTTGTAAATCATTCAATACTGTGCTGTTGCTTGCATGTATTTGCTTATCGGGTAGTTGATGAAGGGTCAGGGTTACGGTTAGAGGTGCTAGTGCCGCACATTGCTTACTAATTAGATGCATGCCATGACATTTTAATTTAGCGCTCCCTTTATTGCAAGGCAAAGTACAAAACATTTAAGAATGCGTATTCATTATAATGCTGTAGTGCAATAAACACAACTAGCCATCGCGGGGCTGCTCCTACAAACTTCAGTCATAGCCAGTATTAGCCTTATTTGCTGATAACAGCTTAAAGTTGCAGTGTGTAAGATTTAGGGGGATCTATTTGTAGAGTATAGCAGAAATGGATTGTAATATTCAGTATATTTTCATCAGTGTAAAATCACCTGAAAATAAGAATCGTATTTTTTTGACCATAGAATGAGCCTTTTTGTATCTACTGTCCGCCATGTTGCCCCGTCATGTTTCTACAGTAGCCCAGAATGTACAAACCAAACACTGGCTCTACAGAGGGCCTTTTGAGTTTTTGTGTTCCACAGCAAATGCGGGTTCTCCTGCATGCTTGAAGGGCCTGCGTTAGAGGAGGGATACTCAGTCGGGTGCAATCTCCAGCTTCACAGCTAGATGCCGCTAAATCCTACACACTGGACCTTTAATGAGGCTTGGACAATGTGGTTTGCTTAATAATTGAGACATTAGAAATGGATGTTAGCTATACCCTTCCTTTGCAAGGCAATTGTCCAATCATAGTTAAGCAGCCTTATATAGTCACAACAAGTGTGTCACACTTTGGAGTTTCCTCAACAGTGTAGCCCCACATATACCACTGTAGCGGTACATATATATGGGGCACTTGCTGTCATTTCTTGGCTGTTCTAAAACCATAACCATAAGTGAAAAAGTGAGTTTAACTATATTTTTGTTGTTCTAAGGTAAGCTGCAAATTTTAGCATTCCTGACGACCAGCTACCACCAAAAGTGGTAATATTTTGTTTTGTTTGTTGCAAGGCCAAGGTCACAGCATAACTTTAGTTAGCTACACACACATTAATTCAATTACATTCCTAGACAACAAACTCACGGGTTAGTCATCCTCTTTACAGCTTTTTCTTTTGTAAAAGTTACAATAGTTATCTTAAGAGGTGTATGTTAGAATGACAAGTCCAATATAAACCAGTTGATATGGAGTGTGGATTGGCAGCAAAGCACCATACCCCAAATCGTTCATCCATTATCAACTGATGAAGATACTAACTTTTTACTTGGGACTTTAACCTCCGATAGCTTCAGTGTCACACTTTTTGCATTATTACAGCAGTCACTTAGCATAATGTCATGTATGTAGTCATCAAAAGCTGGCTAAAAACACAAGGGCAAAAGTTCAAGAAATTGATAATAAAGCGTGCTTTGTCTGCTTTAACATATGCTGCTAATGTTAGCATACCTGGCTAACAAACTAACCACCAACACTACTTGCTTAAGTGTTACTTTGATGGCAAAGGAAGGCTTTTTATTAGCTTGTACAAAACATTTTGGACAGGTTTCATTCAAGATTTTAGGACTTAAGCATCCACTTGATGGAAGCTGGGACAAGTGAGCGGTTTTATTTAGCTCTTGATTGAATTTGGAATGGAAATCTGCCACAGTTGTCAGTGTAAACTGTTTACATGCTACAATGCAAAGTGTAGCAACAGTGAAGGGCAATGTTTAGAGGTGTCTAACAGTCAGCTCTTTACTGACTGAAGCTTTTGTGGTCTGTTAGAGAAGGCAGTAGATTGTGGTCAACTTTCAAGTCATGTTTGAGATTTAATAGCCTGTGTCACGAGCTTACCCTTTAGAAGATTCACCAGCCACTAATCTTGACACACCATTGTTTCTTTTTCTTATCAGCAAATTTACATTAGCGAGTTTGTCAATAAATCCATGGCTATGGATTCAAATGTCACCCTGCCATGGACTCCATTAACTCTTCATTTATTTTTTATTCTCATGTTATTTTTATCTCATGTTGAGGAGCATTTGATTTCATGTCTCTCTCTGATTTCTATTTAATGAACATCATCGATTTGCTTTCATCAAATCTTCATTAATCACCATGAAACTGTCTCAGTAAGTGTTCATCATGGTTGCTCCACTAGAACAGAGACACAGCCTGCACACACACTTTGGTCAAGTGAGCAAATGGATAAAAAAAATATTTGAATAGACCTTGTGGCATATTCTTTATTAGTCATTCACGATATGCTTTTTCCAGCCTCAATACCGCCTCTGGGTTTAAAACATAAGTATGTCCAGCTGTGTGCACATGCATACATATCAGCATGCATGTCTGGCGGGGACTATGTCTTATTTTAAGACGTAATGTGTGGCTTCATGTGTACAGTGTTTCTGAAAAGCTGGCAAACCACAGTCACTTCCTCACTCTTAACAGTGTTTCTCATGCAGCTCTTCTGGGCTGAGAAGCACTAGCAGAATGTATATTAAGCTCCATCTCTCATACGCTGCATGCTCCAGTACCTGGAGGATGGGCCGAGCATCAGCTCCAGGGCTCTGAGTCAATATTAATCTGCCAATATGAAAGACTGGATTATCACTGGGGTCGATTGCCTGGGCCTCATGTAAGAGAAGTGCATAATGGGAGGGGGAGTCGTAAGGAGGGAGAACGCGATAGACGGGGTCGGAGGAAGGCAGAGAAGGAGACAGAAAACTTCCAGTGCTTCTGCGTGGTAAACCTTGTCACCTGCTGTCTTGCAAGTGAAGCGTCAAGAGGAAAGAGTTACAGCAGAGGGCAGAATTACAGGAAGGGGAGGGAGGAATATGAGAAGGGAGCCAAGGACACTGGAAAAGGTGACTGTCATAGCATGAGCCCATCTGCTGGATGTATGTGTGTGTGTGTGTGTGTGTGTGAGTGACTATACATTATGTGTGTGCTATATGTGTGTTGGGTTGTTGCGCATAAAGGTTGCATGGAGAAGACTGAGGGGGACAAAACATAATGTTTGCCTCAGGGCTCGAGAAAAACGGAGTCAATTAGCTGCAATCTTAAAACAAAAGCAAAGTCTTAGTGTGATTTTTAAAACATGAGCAATAACTCAACCCAGTACTGTTACTGTTACTGAAACCAGGCTACTTTTTAATATGTCTCCACACCTCCCTTTTGTTCCTATGTGTAAGGTATGGAAACCTGCCTTCCCAGTTTATCAGGTAGAGCCTCTAACTGGGAAACACATACTTTACGTCTTTTTTCTGTTCTGGCAGGCAAATTTATTGTTTTTCTTCAGTCTTATTGCTTATAGTGTCATTTTTGGCTTCTGCAGGTAGCCATTTTTTTAGCAAAAATGAAACCATGACCATGAACTAACTGCCATGGATCAGCAGACAGAAAGTTAGTGAAGTTTTATCAGTTAAAGAGCCACAAAATATTTTCATCAGGAGTTGGTGGAGAGCTTGAAGGAGACTATTGCACTTTTATCAGGTGACCAGAGATAAGACGAATGCTAATGCAGCTCCTTTTGCTGGATGTGTAAATAGCAAACTGCTTTCTATGATAATGTGTCAATGCTCTGTTCGCAGCTTATTTTACATCCCCTCAGATAGCCAAAAAAGTCAGGTTTGATTACATTCCATCTCATTATGCAACCACTGTTCAATTAAATCTTAGATCCTCCCGACTCCTATTTAGTGCAGGACTGAAGTAAAAGTAATGTGAAACATATTTTACACATTTATCACATATGTCACACCATTTTACAAAATTGCTTAAAGACCCATCTGGTTTACACGTGATGAATTTGCACACATTTGAAACCATGACTTTTTTTTAAGGGCTTGCATAAAAGTTTCACCGTTGAGGTGTTTTGTGCCGTTGCAGGATGAACGCTACAAAGGACACAAACAACAGGTTATGTTTTTAACAAAAGCTTCTTTTCAAAAAATCTTTTTAACAAATAATTTTTATTCTCGTGACAAATGTAGTCTTTTTATCAAACTCGTGTGTAAGCTAAGATCGTATGAGAGAATGTTTGCCTGAGCAGTTTATTTCCAAACAAAATGCAAGTTTGAGATTTTATCTCAATCTCTGTTTTCATTTTCCAGCTAACCACTTCTAACAATTTTCAGTATATACAACTGAGAAGGCTACAGTGCTATAAATGTCTTTTCGGAGATACTGTCCTAAACTGTGAGCGGCTCACCCATTTAAACAGTTATCACGTCTCATCTCTCTCTATGATTGCTTGATTTAGCAACACCTCGTGTGGCCATTCAAACACATATAAACACTTGTGACTTTAGACATGGTCAGACGACACTTAGTGTAAGCCAGTTTGTTTTAAGTACACCATGGCCTTTAGCATGTGGAGAGAAACTGAATAAGCCAAAAAATGTCAGGTCAGTTAGGGTCTTGGTGCTTGTTAACAGTGTGTGGATGCATGTGTGTGTGTGTGTGTGTGTGTGTGTGTGTGTGTGTGTGTGTGTGTGTGTGTATGTGTGTGTGTTTGTCTGTGTGCACACATCTGGGTCTATTTGTGTACCGTCCCAGTATGCAGCGATGGCTCTGAAGAGCAGTAAAAACATTCAGCGGCACAGCCAAGATTGCGGCCTCCTTCCAGGCCTTGATGCCTTCTCATCTCCTTCCCCACTGAGATCAGTTGTGAGTCTTTGTCCTCCTTGACCTGCTGTTGAACTATCTCTCCATTATCCTCATCCTAAAGAACCCTCCCCTCATGCACACGCTCCACCCCACAGGCTGTTGTTCCCCTGTCCCAGCAACGCGTCACCTCCCCTCCTCTCACCTCTTCAGGGCCAGAGATCCGGCTCCAGCTCCTCGACAGCTCTCTCTGCACTGCGACACTTTGTTCCCATCCGTTGCCTGCTGCCCGCCTGCTAATCGGGATTGGTGGGAAGGAACGGATCGCTGTGAGACATGGCCGTCCTCTGGAGCCCACAGAATCAGGCCAAGGTCACTCACATCACTCTTGCACTACAGCTTCCCACAGCAAACGGGGAGAAGGAGGGAGCGAGGGATGCAGGAGTTAAAGGAAAGAGAGATAAGACTGCTGCCGAGCGGGGCTCCGCAGTCGAATGAGGTCTCGTGAATCAAAGAGAACACAAGTCAATAGCAACGCCGGGGTCCATTTTATTTCTCAAATTAGCGATTAGAAGAAAAGCCTTGGAATATTATCACATCACATGCCTATTTACCCCTTTTGATGAAATATTCAGGCATGTCATGTGTTTGAGTGTGAGCTTATACTGTAGGTAACCCATTTTCTGCTCTTTCCTTGATCAACACTCATCAATAATTCACTCTCGGCCCATTAGTTTTGTGAGAAATGCCAGGGAGCAACTTGAACTCGTCAGGAATTCATTTCTTATTTATTGTGTGCGGAGACATATGGCACGAGCGGCACTCATTGAGAAAGTTTAGGGAAGGTTTGCTGGGCAGAATAGTTACACTGCACATTTAGCACGTGCCTGCAGATAACCTTGAGATAAGATTTCCATAAATCTGATCCAGTGCCACATCACATTCTTGGGAGTGAACAATGGAGCCCCTTTTTACACATTTACAAGACGACCTTACGAGACAGATCTCCGCAGATCTCGGTCAGGAATTGTTACAGTGTTCTGCCATTCAGCGGCCCATTTCCCCTTAGCGCTGACGATGTGTTTTATGGAATAAGTTGAGAGATGGATACTTGAGTAAGGGCCTCTGTCACAAAAGCACAGAGTGTTGTCATCAACAAGGCTGTTCTTTTTTTCCAGCCCATTGCCTTTGCTGTAATTTGCACTCTCTAGCGTCCCCCCCCACCACCACCACCATTATTTCAGACAATGTTTTAGAAATCGCAGCCGGTTTCCCAGCCAGTGTTCACACATTTGTCATTACATGTCAGCAGAGCCTGGGGATTTTGCTGCTTCACTTGGCAAAAAGCAATTGTGTGCGTCAAGCTGCGGCTCTGTCGTGGTAGCTGACACACACACCTGAAAAGGGCTTGTGCTGAAAGACACCTCGGATGTTGTTAGGCTGCGTCCTTGTGAGAGTCCAGGCTATTTTACATGTCCCACCTGTGAGCATGGCTCTTTTGCCTGGCTTTTATCCTCACACTTGTCTCTAAGCTCTCTCAAGGCCTGAGCACCCTCCCCCTTGCTCAGATAATGTTCAAACTTTAACATGCTCTGGCTCTCTGCTGAGTCCTCAGCACTGTCTCAGAGCGAAGGTCCTTTAATCTCCCTCTGGCTGTACACCCTGGACTGTCACAATGATTTCTGATAAGATGCTTAAAATGATTGTATTTTACTGCTAGGAGAGAATATAGTGTTACATAATTAAGTACCGCTGGACAGGAACCAAGGCAGTGAATTTTCATGTGACAGAATTTCAAAGGAAAATTCCATTTTTTACCGCTCTGCTACATTGTACTCACCAAAGTGATTTCTGAGATACAGGCAAAATACATCATCTCCGATGTGGGCGATCAGTACTGTGATCCGTTACGTAAGCAAATGTAGAAATACTGTAATGTTAAATACTCTGTTACAATTAAAAGGCCTGCATTCAGAATTTTTCTTGAGTGAAAGAACAAAATTATGACCTGTGAAATGTGCTTAAAATGTAAAAAAGTCGGACTACACGTTGCCCATTTCAGGGTGTTGCAGTACAATAGTAAGAACCAGAGGTCTGGGGAGATAATGTATATTTTATATCTATTTCTCTGGGCAAAGTAAATAATTTGTGCACACAGTTTATTATTGTGCAAAAGGATTCTAAAAATCGGAAGTGCTTTCCTGTTTGTTGTATAGGACGTGGGAGAAGTTACAACTTTATCCTTAAAATTCCAACTTGAAAATATCTAATAAGCTGCATACATGGCAACAGCTGTGTGGGCATACAGGGCATGAATGCAGGGGTAATAATTTACCCACATACTCTTGTTTTCTCTTCCAAATAGCACAGATGGAAGAAACAAATTACATCTACTGCCACTACTGTAACAAAGTCATTTTTTATATACTTGTACATTTTGAATATTTTTAAACAGAGATTTTAAATGTACTTCAGTAGCTTTTTTATTTTAGGGACTGAGAACAAAACACATGAACAAAATCCCATTAAATTGTGTGAGAATGGAACAAAAGAAAGGGCAGCTGCAGCAGGGAAGAAGCTGCAGGTGTGTCTGCAGCTGCAGGAGGGCAGAGAGGTGACACTTGTTATGTGTTAGGCTTGTATGTCATGCAGGCACCGGTTAATTGTGTGTGTGATGTAATGCAGAAACCAGGACAGGGACTTTGAAATGTAGTCGTTCGCTAAAAAGCGTAGCCAGTAAAGTTGTGGCTTTACTATGATAAATGGATACTTTTATGTATGCAACATAGATGTGTAGACTGCAGCATCAGCGTGGAAAGAGAGTGCATGCAACTGAGCAGAGAGAGAGGAAAAACAATATGTTCACTGGGACAGTTAAAGTGGAACATGAAAAATACACGTTGGTGATGGAGTCTTCAGAAAAATTATCTGAGCAAGAAAGATGGACTGAAAGTTTAAGAATAAACTAGAAAATTGTGACTTTTAAACCGGGCACTGGTGCTGACTGCAATTCACTGTCAGTTAAAACATTAAATGCACTGAATGTAAAAGGAAGGCAAAGGGCAAGTGAAGGCAAACTTGTTGCCCTCTCTGTTCATAAGATAGCACCACCTGGTAAAACGTGTAAGTACAAAGGGGCAAAAGCACAACACTGAGTTTGAATCACTCAGAATGCTCCAGCTACACTTGGAGGGGCTGCTTATCTGAAACTAGGCTTAATGAAATGAGTGTGTAATGTTGGCAAGGAGAATGACATTCTTAAAAACTATGATGATCTTTGAATGTACTAGGCTTGCTTACCGAGTCAGCATCATACAAGGCGCGATGATGATGATGACACGAAGTTTGGATCATTCCGGGCTTGTTGACGGAGATCCTAGAGGAGGAGGTTGTTCTCTCGCATACCAAATGCAAAGTACTTTTCTGTGCTGGATGCTATTTAGGGTTCTGGCTTATAAAACTTGACCTTGGAAACAAAGCTGTGCACCTTTAATACCCCCATAGGAATATACAGATTTTGGTGCTTTTCTCTGCACTGGTGGAGTTTCAGAGAGTAATTGCACAGATGAATGAAAGTCTGAATGGTGTTGTAAACATCACTGATGACTTGCTTGTTTGAGGAGACTCTGTGGAAAAGCATAACCACAGGCTGTGCAAGGGGCTCGTACTTAAAATTAAACCAAAACAAGTGCAAAATCAGGACAACAGAGAGCAAACATTGGACATATTCTTTTCCTGTGTACTGAAACTGGATGAGGAATAAATGAGGACACTGAGCCAGCTACTGCCACAACAGGACAAGCAGGAGCTGGTGAGGTTCAGGAAATTATCCAGTTACTTTCCAAGTTTATACCTAACCTGTCAGACGAGTTTGCAACTGGGAGGATGAGTAATACTTGGGATTTTTTGAGAGTAAAG
>JAQQZW010000010.1:15967682-15977974 GCA_029814745.1 Zanclus cornutus | reverse complement strand
GGTATAGTTTGTTTTTATTTCAGCTGTCTGAACAGATTTACTGCACTTCTACTTACTGGTGAGATGTTTGAGCGCTCCATGAGTAGAGAGGTCGGACTGGGAGACATGTTGGACCTTTCCATCAGTCTCTCCTCCCACAGTCTGAGCCTCCTCTCCCTCTCTTCCAACTCCTTCTCTTTGGAGTAAAGCTCCCTCTCCAGCTTCCGAAGGCGCTCCAAGGTCGACTCGATTTCACACCTGTAATATGTGTACACCCAGACAGAATATTGTGTCATCTATTGTGACTTTGTACATGCAGATCTGGTCAAGTTTTAACAGCAACTTTACTGCAGCCACTTATTTCAAAAGGCTGCTCAGGAGAAAGAAACTGAAATTAATAAATATTTCAGTAGCACATAAATGTGCTGTTGAGGATATTCTGTTCAAAAATGTTACAAAAAAAATGTTAAATTCTTTGATGTCATAATTGTTTGCACTGGCAATTTTTTATCATGAGAATTCTGCAGCTGCCGCACATATATTATGTAATTTCATACCACATTTGGATAGTATACAGTCCTAACTGGATACTAACTGTCACAGTTAACTCTTTTTTTCTTTATGGTTAAAATACCAGAAATAAATGCACTTTTACATTTCATTATGATAGGAAATTATGCATTAGGTGCAGTTCACTCAAACTGAAACTACCCTCACCACCATCTACAGTTTGTTTTAATTTCTTTTGTGTATCATTTCACAGTCAAATCACGTATTTTAGTTAACTTTGTATATATTTATTTAGTTCACTTAAAGTTTATTTTGTTGAATATACTAGATTTTATTTTTAAGTATTTACACCTTAGATACTAAAAACAAGCATACAGTAGACTTCCTATGCACTATGAAGCTAAATCAGTGTTACCAATCTTAACTTTTGGTTTACAGTAAAGCTGCAGCTCTGACACACTTGCAACATTGAAAGGACTCTTCATATTTAAAACAAGTATATTCCAGTTTCCTGTAGTTGGCTTCATGACATAACATTAAGTTTACTTGACTATTCCTGCAGAAGACACATAATTCTTAAAAAGTTAAACATGTGCCAACAGTGTAAAATATGTAGCTGTAGTACTGTCTGTCTGCCACAAGAGGTCACTGTGAGTTAGTGAGCAACTGTCCATGAACCCGCATTCACAAACACAATCAGCTCTCACAGCAACTAAATATAGACAGATCTGACGCACATTCATACCTCCCCCTGTGTTCCTTCCATACCGCCCTGTTCATTCATCCCGCCCCTTCACCTCCCTCACCCCCCTCCTCCTCTCCACCTCCCCTTCCCTTGTCCCAAGTTTTTCCACCCATACCCAAAACTTCACTCAAAATTGATTGCCTCGCTGTACTCATGTTAAATATGCACAGAATCTCGCACCTTCTCTCCTCTGCTCCATCCACCACGTCACCCCCCCCAACCCCCACCCCGTTGAACCCCGTCGCACTGCCCACTATCCTTGCTGTTTCTCTCTTGTTTAGTGTTATAGATATAACGTGCACCCAATACTTTTCTGCTTCTCCCTGAGCTTCTCCTCTTCCTCAATTCATACTTAATTTCTCCTCTACCTCTTTCCCACTACTCTTTCTCCCCGTGGTGGAGCAGGGCAGAGTGGAGGAGTAGAGGAATCTCTTCCATGGATACGTTCCAGAGAGCTTATTATAGACTGAAGTAGAGCACAGGGTCACACATTCAACTTCTCTCTTGAGCTTTAGAGTTCACAGAACTGTGTATGTATGCGTGTGCATGTGTCTGTGCATGCTGGCACGTGTGTGACTATGTTTAATTTGTGTGCATGCATATTGAGTTTTATTTGGAGTACAGTAAACCACAGACTGCATTTGTCTTTCTGACAAGACACCGAGACTTGTATTACTGTATACACATAGCAAATGACACAAGATGCCTCAATCTCTGACGAGGTGAAGATACACTCAGTCTACAAGACTCTGTGTGTGTGTGTGTGTGTGTGTGTGTGTGTGTGTGTACCTCCACTGGTCCTTGTTATGCAGGAAGGAGTTACACTGGTCCGGTAGCCTGCTGTCATTAGCCATGGTCTCCAGGGTTACCAGCACCTGTTTAAACTGTGGACGCTCCTGTAGATGCATACATAGACACAAGATGAAATAACCAGCTGACACACCTATTTTTAATTTCTCATAAAGTATACAAGTGAGGCATAATGAACATTTTTAGAGGGTTAACCACTGTCCGCTTAGCTTACCTTTGGGTCTGCTTGCCAACACTTCCTCATCAGCTCTGCAAAACTTGCCGGACAGCTGGTGGGGATGGTCAGCCTCTAGATACCCAGACACACAAACACATGCAAATCCAAGAAGCAGAAGCCTTTACTTTCAACAGATAAGTCACTATGAACCACCCTAATTTTAAGGATTATTAAAATGACTGACAACCATATAAATTTGAAAACATGGCTTTGAGTGTTTAGTATTTCTCCAAAGCAATAAATATTCAGAACTAAATAAGCAATAATCAAATTTAAAGTGAGGACAAGAAAAAAAAAACTGTGGCGTTGTTAATAAAGAAAGACAACTGCCTTTAGGTCCTGACTGAAATGTTGCTACATTCTGATTGGTGCGCTGAAGTAGGTGACATCACACTTTGCACACATCAACCAGTGAGAAGAGCTCAGACGAACACACAAACACAGAAATCTGTCATGCGAAATAACAAAAAGTGTTTTAATTTTGGGGGAAAACTTTGTATTCATTAAACACTCCAGCATTTATAGTAAGAAGCTGATAAAAATGGTTTTTAGGCCTCTATGTAATATAGTTGTTACGTCATTGCAGATATTTATAATGAAGTGGTTTGATGAAATAGCTTTAAACCAAATAAATAATCAGGGTTTTTGTTTGGTGACTAAAAATGGAAATTCCCATACAGACTTGACAGAATCGTGTTTCATACAGAGTTATTACAGTTTTGTGTTTTGTAGTTTAGTTTGGTTTATTAAATGTATTTATATCAGGGACCATGCACACAATACAGTCATCTCAAAAGGAGGAAAGATGCTTTGTACCAGACTAGCTAATTTCCATCTGCAGTCCCTCAGCAGGTGAAAGGAAACAATACGACACAGAGCAAAATCTCCGCTATTGATGCCTGCACGGGCGTACGTGGACATCCACACACACACACACACACACGACAGCAAACTTCATAAGAATAAACACAAAGCAGAATAAAGATATCAAAGAATTACCTACATATATCCAAAAATATTAAATCAGCTTGTCAAGATGTTGTTTTTCTTTTTATTTCAGTTTTTATTGTTGTTTTCAATTTAGTTAAGTTTCAGTTAGTTTCCACAGAGAGATGTTTGTTTAAATATGTTTTTGATTTAAGTTTAGTTTTTATTATTATTATAATATGGGGGGTATTTGTCAGATTTAAGAAGTTCCTTATGTTTATTGTGTTGGCACATTTCATCAAATTGACACTCACCACAGTTAAAGACATTTCCTGTATAATTTTATTTTAAATAGTTTTATAAGTACACAATATCCTTTTGGTAAGTTTTCATTTAGTCTAGATTTTATTTTTATTTCAGTTAACTATTTTTTTTACCTAGTTTTGGTTTTTAGTTTAGTTTTTGTTAACTATAATAACATCGGTTTGATAGTATTTGAATAACAAAACTGAATACAAATGAAATTATTACAGCAGATAAACAACATATTTCCAAAGCCCCAAGAATAAAATCATTGCCTGCTACAATAATATGAGCTGAACAATACAGTGCCAACATTGCGTGAGGAGAAATAAAGTGCTTGCTCTCTCTTCCATTAGGAGGGCTGGACTCAATATTAGGACACAGTACGTGATCCGTCTCAGTCGGCACAGCCCTCGTTAAATTGTTTAGAAAATTGCACAGGGCCGTTTTAATGTGATTAAGACACAAATTGAGCATGCAACCCACCTCCTCTTCATAGCTGCTCTGTCTCTGGACGATGCAAATGTCAAGCATGTGTGTTTAGAGAACAGAGAGAGGGGAGACAGGGAAGCTGTGTAGAGCTCCCCTGCATCCTTGACCCAGTCAGCTGTGAACAGCATCAAATCTGCAGAGAAGAATAAAGGTGTGAATTACTTAGTGAGGGTGTGCTGGTATGTACTGGGTGTGAGGAGGAGACGTGTCATCAAGTGTGCAGGGTGTGTCTGTGTCTGTGGGGTTTTTTTATGTTTTAGGGAGGGCAGGCAAAGCCGGAGCATCACATAGCTGTGAGTGAAGCAAAGACACACCCCATTGCCTATCCCCCCCTTGCCTCTCTCTTCCTTTCTGTGGCCCTCTGTGGTCTCCTGGCCGTCCCCAAGTCATTTCAATCTAAATGCAAATTTCATCAACCTCCCACTAAAAAGACTGATATTAGTATCAAAGCCAATGTGTTACGGCTGTGTCGTGTGGACGTGTCACTCTCAATAGCATCTCCAGTGCGGAAACCTGCCAATCTCCCTCCACTACTGAGAACGGATCTCAGCTTTCTTTCTCTCTTTTCCTCTTTCACTCTGTTTTGCTTCTTTTCTCTCTCATATTCCGTCTTCATCCTCTCTCTCTTGCATTCTCTCTCGGCAGCACTCTCGCTGGCTAACATCCTCCCTTTTTGGCCACTCTGATCCCTCTGATTTCCCTAAACTCCGCCTGCCCGCATCCTTTCATATTTGGCCTAATCTAACCTTTCTTCGAAAAGCCCTCCAAATAGAACCTCATTAGCCCTCCATATGTTGTGTTTCGCCTCTCTAAGCCCTCTTGCCCCTGCTCTGCACTAAGCTGCTCACTGGGACTCTGCACATGCTTGCAGATCAACAGAGAAACAGCAGAAATTCACACGGCTCCTCTCAAACACGCATTTCTCTCTGTCTCCTTCCATTTCTCTTTCCCCTTTCTCTTCCATCCTCCATTTTCCTCTCCTCTCTGTCCTCTCCCTGTGTTTGCAGTCAGGTGAAGTGAGGTGGAGGTGCGGGATGGAGGGATGGGTGGAGAGGAGATCTATGGAGTGAGGGAGAGGATGGGTACATGGAGAGCAGGGAGGTGGGGATGCTGAGAGAGGAGGCAGAGCACCCTGGGGAGGCTGCGCTCCAGGGGTTGTTAACATGCAGGTTGCATATTTCTGAATTGCAGAGCAGCCTTATCTCGCCGTGCTGGGTCACTGAAGCACTTCCCTTCTCACTGTGTGCGTGCCTGTGTGTGCATAGTTTTCGTATTCCCGTGCAAGTTTGCTCTTGCATGCATGTTTGCATTTTCGATTGTGTGTGTGTGTTTGTGAATGTGCCTGCATGTAAATATGTGCATATGTGTATGCAACCGTGCTGGCAACAGCAGGAAATGTGAGGCTCTGATGGGGAGGGATTCTCTCCCTCTCTCTTTCGCTCTCTCTCTTTCTCGCACTGCAGCAAGAAACACTCATCAAACTGCAACACGCATCTCGCAGAAGCCCTCAGATACAGCAGCAGCAGCAGCAGCAGTCGAGCCTGGGCCTCCTGTTAACACACAGACATGACACAGCGACAGCTAGCAGCTTAACACTCTGCTCCCCAGCTGGCTCCACTCTCAGGTGGGCCACTAAGGTCTGCCAGATAAAAGCTTGCACTGCAGGGTATTAGGCGTCCTAGCCGGGGGGGCGACTCTTTGTGTCGCTGCTGGCCCCCCTTTAATATCTGGTGTCCCTGCCTGTCTGCCTGGTGTAAGTAAAGGATTCTGGTTTATGTGTGTCCTTGGGAGGTCAAGCTCTGCTTAAGGCTGCGTTGCATGCTGGGCCCATACATCTTCAACATGTAGCACGCTCCAAACGAGCCTCCCTCCTCAACATTTTAGTCACGACCCCCTCCATTTGTCACAGTGTGGCAGCAACATTATTGTCATACACGTCGCTGTCGTCATTATCCAATAACGCAGTGTCGTGCAGAGGTCAGAGTTTAGACTGTGACTTGTGTGTGAAAGGAGGGTCACGTAATTGTACGGTGGGGATTGTGTGACTTCTACTGAATGTGTAATCAGTTCTGTTTCAGTTTTGACCTTAGTAAAGTGTGTTTTAGTGCAGAAGAGGGACAGTGTTAGGTAGAGCTATGCACACAGTAAAGCCTTCATCATCACACGCTGCAGGTGTCTGTGAGCCCTCTCAGATTATTTCATTTCAGTCATTTTTACTCACCTGAAGAGCTAAAACTATCCTGAATATCACATTACACTGTTAAAAAACAGAAAGATTTTTCTTATTTTTTCTCAATTTTCTTTAAACAATACTCCACTGATTTGGCATCGCACTCCTACAGTATTACATTATCAGACTCTTGATAGACACAGCATGAGAATGCATGCAACAAAACCAAAGATATCATCTTTTTTTATTCGGCACATGTACTTCCTAGTCAAACCTTGTTCCCACATTACCCACAATGCAACTGAATTCTGACAGTTTGGTTAGAGATTTAGGGTGTGTTTTGCTAGTAGCCTCTAATGCTAATGTAGCCTCAAGCTGCTAGCCTCAAGAAGAAAAGAAGAAATGAGGAGCGGTCTCCACACCCTCAGACTTCTATCATTTCCAAACTTGTAGTCCTTAGCACCAACAGAGACTGCCTTAAGTGACATCACTTGAGGCAAGTTATTAGCATTCTCACAGAGGTCATGACAGGCTTTATTCAACTTTTTTCACATTTTCACCAGTAATCCCCAGCACCTGTAAAAAGACTCTGAGGTTAAAATCAGTTCCGCTTTCACCTGTTAATCATCTTTTGACCCCTCAGATATATCTTGTGACTCTTTGGAGGGTCCAAATCCAGATGTTGAAAACCAGTGATGCAGACAATACAAACGATAATATTGTAAGATGCATTTTATTCTTGTGAAGATTTATTTTGTAGATTGCTTTACTTGTTCTCAGGTTTATTAAAAGAGTTGAAATGATTTTGTTAATGGTATCTACAGTTAACATTCAGTGTATATGCAGTGTATTCTTCCTCAGTTGAGATCAGGACCCACATAATGTGGTGCACTTTGCCTGTAATGTTAGTGATGGTTAGATTAGTGGAGAGTTATGATGTAAGGAAGTGAGGTGATGTATCACGTTTGTGCTAGAGTCCAGTTGTCCTACTGTGAAGACGAACATAAAGTGGATGAAGTTGCAAAGATGAAGCTGTCCCCTGGCTCTTGCTTTGCCCACGTCCTGAAATAAGTAAATTCAATACCAGTCAAGCCTATAGGTTACACAAAGAGTAACCATCGTTACACTGGTGGCAGCAGAGGCACTCGAATACCATTGATCCGCAGTTTCGACGAATATTAAGATCCGCACACAAAAAACGCATATTTTCATCTCACATCGTTCTTTTCAGTCAATATATGTCTCTGCGAGCACTCATGCATGTTTGTCCATGTGTGTTTGTGGGACTGCGTGTGTTTTCCTGTCAGCATGTGAGTGTGTGTGTGTTACAGTGTTTGATTTATTAGCGTAAGAGACCGGATCAGGAGGAATGCTCTGACCCGTCCCTGGGGTCTCTCTTCATGACTGAGTGGACTTGCACTTTGCAGATTCAGGTTCAAAACCGCTGCTTATAATAGACACACTTTAGATCTTAGCAACCGACATTGCTTTTGCCTTCGAAGCAGCTCAAGGTTGAATGGAGCATGTACTTGCTGAGAATATAACATGTCTGTGCTAAACTACAGCATGTGCATCCTGGGTCCTTGAGGAGCACTCTACCAGAGGCACTCAGAGGCACCAGAAGCTATCTGCCTCTGCCTCAGCTGGCTCCATTGTTGATCTCTGGCCCCTGCAAAAGCAAACGCATTACAGCGACATATTTGCCACATCCAGGCCAGTGTATTTTCTCAGAGGAGTCCTTTTCAGCTGCTGATATGGCTTAGCTTAAATCCCCTGGTCCTGTGACGACACACCGACGCAAATGGGCCAAACAGAGAGGGGTTCAGGTTTTAGAAAGCAAAGGATGAGCGAAGCTGCTAATTATTCTCGCCTCTTCTCTTTCTCTGCAAATCAAAACATCTATATCTTTAAATCACAAGCTTGAAATTATTGTCAAAGTCTGCATCGGCTATCAGTATCTGTCTTTTCATTCATGTGCTAGATAGCATTCTTGCATGTTGTTGTTTGTGAAAGCTGACGCTTTTGGGATTAGATATTTGAAATTATGACGTTCGTCAGCTGTTACGTCATATCTTTGCTGCTCAAAGTCTCAGCATTTCACCCAGATTGAAAAACATTAAAATGTTGAAGCACATAAGAGATATCTGATCTCGAGAATATGTTTTTGATTACTTAAAGGTCGCAGATGAAGGGGGAGGATAACGGCACAACCTGTGAACCAGATGTTTACAAGAGCATCACTTTGCTGAAATTTAAGACACAGGTTTGTAATCTGGTATTAATCCAAAATTATTGCAAAGCCAAATGGAAGTTTCTGTTTCTCTTTGCAGTGAAAGCTTTGTTTAGGTCAGAGATGTTGCTGTGTTAAAACTGGTCTTTCAATAATAATTGACAGAAAAACATGCAAACTGCTTCTGTCTATTTGACATATTCGAATACGTGTGATCTCAGATTCAAGTGGGTATAAACTGGGCAGACTGCACCTTTAAACCCTAAGTACACGGTTCGGCAAATATTAAATGTGTTAAATCTCTTTTTCGTCTGGCCAAGTAGACGTTGAATATACATTTCAGCCACCCCTCTCACCTCTCACACTGCTGCACATCTTCTTCAGCCTCTTACCTTCTCTCTTTATCGCCTTACTTTGAACGATGTGTTTTTATTGGTGGCATGCCTTCCCTCACTGCATCTTATCTCTTCTGCATGACTGGCTCATTTTTCCTGACTGGCCTGTGTGTGAGTAAGGGCTCCTGCGGTGAAATGGGAGACCATGCAGGGGGGCACTAAGGGTGACGTCCGAGGGTCTGCATGCGAGCCGCACAGGAAGAGAGGAGTGGGTGAAGCGGGGACCCTGAGGCCCCTTAGGCCCCTTAGGTAATGTAGTTACAGCAGCAGAGGATGGAGGTTGGAGGCACCTAGGCTGGTGAGAGAGGGGTAACTGCATGGCTGATTCAGTGACTGACAGACTGGCTGGCCAGCTGGCTGATTGACAAGCTAACAGGCAGAACAAGGAGAATGAGGGTTCACAGCTCCACGCTACTAACAGCAGGCATCGATGCGGCTCTGAGGTCCACCAAAGGCCTGGATGAGTAATAAGTCATGTAGTGGTGGCTGCCATGGACACCCCCTCCCCCCGTAGCACCTTCACTAAGGAAATGGAGAGAGGATGAGGAAGAGGAGGATGAAGGGAGGGGAGGGCTACGATATGAGAAGGGAGAAGAGAGCAGGAACTATAAGGGAAAGTAGGGAGCGTCTCAGCTGCAGAAAATGGGTTTGCGTACGTGCACACTTGAGCATGTATATTTGTGCACATGCATGTATACATACAGGAGTGTGCGTGTGTTGTGTTTTTATGTGCACGTGATGTTGAGGCATCGGGTGATAGCTCTCTGCCTTAAGATGTCCAATCCAGTCGGCTATGCACTGATCTCAGGCCGCTGACTCTGCTCCCAGGCTCTGTCAGGTCTCTCTCTCTCTCTCTCTCTCTCTCTCTCTCTCCCCCTCTCTCTGAGTTTCTTACCCCCTCCCCCACCTCTAACTCTGCCACAGAGCTGACAGCTTGGCCCCAACAGCGCGCTAACCACATTACCTGAACTCACCACAGTCATTATCCTGCACTAGACCCACTGGAGCCTGAAAGTCATTCCAACTTCTCTGCTAGTATAGGTTAATATGTGTGCGGATGCGAGATCACATCCCAAAGGCTACGTGGCGTCTGGCAAAATCCCGAAATTCAATTCTTTCCTGGGAACAGCTTGGAAGCACAGGTGACATAGGGTGTTTTTTTTTTTAACCCACTTTTCTTCTTTTATTCACCGCACGCTTCCTGACTTACATGTCAGATTTGATGACAACAGACATCCACAAGTGTCTGGAACATTTCTGTGCATCTGAGGGCACAAACGCATCGGCAGTGAACCGCCATTTCTGGAGGAGATGGGTCTTTATCGACTAAACCTTAAACTGCCTTAAATGGTTCTTTACCTCTATTTGAAAATTGATTATTGGTTACATTCAATGGCAAGGACCACACCGACAACCAGATGCGTCAAACAAGTTATTCTAACGGCTTAATAATGAAAATGATCGCTTGCAAGGCTTGTTAATTGCTTGTCGTTAGTCTGCTTGGGATTATGGGT
>JAQQZW010000010.1:15795672-15807158 GCA_029814745.1 Zanclus cornutus | reverse complement strand
GAATCAAATTTCTTTCGTTTCAGAGAAATCTTTGATGTATTTTCCATACCTAAAAGACAGTCATTTATGGATTTCATATACTGTATAGTCCATAATTGAGTAACCTGATAACATGCAATATTTCTAAATCTTTCTCTGTTCCTTACCGCCAGCAGCTGTCTGATCAGCATGTCTGAGGCTTTTTCTGATATATTCCCCACAAACACTGTGGTTGTGGGGCCGCTATCATCGTCTTTGATTCTCACAGCAGCAAGGTCCTTCTTAGGGACTGCAGGCTTACTGACCACTGACACAGAAGGCACCATTACTGTAGGGGTGGAGGTCATGATGCCCACATGAACTGGGATCATTGGAGTTGCTGCAACAGACAAAGGAAATGTACATCAACTTGAAGCAAAGCAGTCTGGAACTAAATTTTCTGCCTGACAGTAATTTATTATTATCTTCAGATTGTTTTAAATTCTAATGCTCTAGGTCTCCATATAATCTGAGAATGCAAATGTGAAACTTTTCAGCTAGAAGCCTTCTTTACTCATATAAAGGCTGCTACTGTCCCTTCTGAAAATGCCACATTTCACACTATTTTCAATACTATAAAAGATACATGAAAGAGGCTGTCATATTCATCTATTTTGGGAAAGGTGGTGACTTACCTGAGGGGAAGCCAGCAAACTGAGGGGGCATCCCAGGAGGGGGCAACAGCGGCCGGTTTAAATGAGGGGGGAAGGACATTATTGACGTGAATCGGGCCGACCTGAAGAAGGAACAGCAACATTTATTACAAATTTCCAGTCTATCTAAGCATCATGTGTTAAACTCAGACTTAGATGAAATCCTCCAAACAATGTAAATTAAATATTACAAATACGCTTCAAATATATGCAAATACTGCCATGTCGTGTCGGTAACTTAGCAAACGAGCCTGACATCGATTTGTGACTTTTGCTATCCGATTGTAACGCTGTACGAAGTTAGCCTAGCGTAGCTTAGCGGGTTAAGTTACGCTAACTTATTAGCAGTTCGTCTAGCCATCGTTGAAGCAATATTACATTATTATTAATTTTTGATATACTATTTTGAAGCTTAATAACTCATCACTAATTTAAGATAACCAACAAACTACTAGCTTAGTTGGCTAAAGACAGCATTAAGCACGCTACCGTACCCGGCACAAGTAAATTATGCTAAGCTAACGTTGTTACCTAACGAGCTAAACATACTTTAGCTGGCTAAATTGGTGTTAAGAATAAACGTTCAAAAACATTGATACATACCTCGACTTAGGTGGCGTAAAAAGTGATCAAAACCGCTATCAGAAGGCTATTAATTATGAAACTCTTTGTAACGTTCTGAATGTTGGGTTAGCACGTTGGCTAGTCACGGGCCTTCAAAAACATTGACGCAAGCGCCTTACGTACCAGACTACAAGAGCGCTTGATTTGTGTGTTCAGACGTGGCTGTTGGACGGAGCTGTTAAGAGTAGGAGGGCAACTACTTGTATTAGATAATAATAGTAGTGTATCAGTAATTTCAACAGTGACAGCAGCACCAATAATAATAGCGTTAATACTATAAGAACTAATACTAATAATTTTGTACTGTAGTGTGCCATTATTATTTCACTTGATCATTGTACAAGAATTTCTCTCAAAAAGTTATAATTTCATGCTTTCAGATTTACTCTCAAGCTTACAAAAAATAATAAAGATGTAGCAGCATCAGAAAAAACATCGAACTCAATAACATAAAATGTGCCAGCTAATTGCTCAGTTGTATCAATTACACACCGATTAATTTTTTAATTTATTACCTGGTTTAACTGAGCAATATATTCAGTGCCTCTCTCCTTATCAGAGTAACTATTTTTTTCACGCTTTAAAGATCAAATTGGACCTCCTGGTTTAGTACTTGTCTCTCAATGCTTGGCGCCTTAATCCATATATATTTGTATGACAGGTTTATTTGAGAGTGTAAGTATCAAATCAAAGCGCTACAACGCATTTTATTGTGTATATGATTATGCTACAGAATACGGAAGCGGTGGGTTTCTATGGTATTTTATTTGTAGGTACGAGATCCGTGACAGATGCTGTGCCGCGAGGGCTGCAGCTGACAAGCCGTGACGTCACTTTAGGCGGGTTTTTAATGGAAAGTGCTAGAAGAAACGAAGCACAACCTCCTGGGTTTAAATATTCCTCCATCAGATTAAAAAGATCCTCATTATTTTGCTTTAAAATAAGCGATTTACCCCTGATTTTTATTAAAAAGATTTCTTAGCTGATGCAGATACTCATTCCTCGATAATGTATGGCGGCAGCTACGGAGACCAGTCCGTCATAAAAAATTGTTTTTTGAGTATCTATTTCTCGTTCTGCCTAGTACAGTCCTTTTCGCATAAACAGCCACAAGGTGGCACCATTGGTGCGCTGGGTACAGGATATATTGCAGTATTTCCCAAGGAACAGAGCCGCGTGCTTTTGGGTGCCTTGCTCTTAAGAGCTTCGGCTCATAGCTTTGTCTTGTAATGTATATTTAAAACACAGTGAGACTTTATTTATTATGATAATTTCTAACAGTTGTACATCACCTTGCGTCAGGAGATTCTTATTAACACTTAATACTGTACATTTATTTTCATTAGTCTTTCATGCTAAAGTAATTGCTTAAATATATCATTACTCCCGTTGATTCACTTTCTAATTATGTGCTTATGTCATCAGTTCATTTGATTTTATTCAGCATATTGTAGTATTTGTTTTCTTAAATAAAGTAGCTTTACTGTCTTCAACCCATAGACTAGTTTTGGTGATGGTGCACCGCGGATGGATACGACCGCACACTGAAACGACTGTGTATAAAGATACCGGTCTATTAAAAGGAAGTCCCTTTCCAATTCCCTGCGTCAGAGTAGAAGGGACATTATATTGGCTGCATTTTATTCAAGATAAGTCAACGAAATAAACAAGGTATGTACACGGGTATTCTGCAAGCACGTTGCTCACATTATCGTATTGTAATACATAAGTTTTGCTAACCCATCGCTTAGCTATGGTTAGATGTGTCCGCGACGAGAGCTCACGAGTAACGACGATAACATTAGCATCTTAACCCTCTCGGGGGCTACAGCTAGAATATGACTGACGTGAATTGTCTTTTCGCATTATTATTACATAATGTAAAATCATTACACAGTAAGATTTTTATGTTCGGGCCGAGACTTTGTGATGCTAAGCGGTTTGAATGCGGCACTGTCTAACGCACTATTAGCAAAGGGCTTGGGTTGCACCAAGGCAGGTGTGGTGAAGATGACAACGCTAAATCGGTTTATATAACGGAGCTAGCCTTTACTAGAATGCACATAGACACCGCTGGAACAGAGAACAGGGCTCTCCTAATCCCGTTACCTTAAAACATTGCATGTTAAGTGTAATATTTTCGAGGTAACAGTTTAATACAGTTTGATTTCAGTTGTTGATAATGTTTGACGGTTAAGCTTCATTTAACTATTACGTAACACTTACTGCAGTAAAACAACGAATTTGGTTAATGACATGTTTGTGGTTTCTGATTATGCTGTCCGCTACCGTAAATTACAAGTCGTTGTTTTGGCCTTTTCTTGGGTTCATGGGATAAGGCTGCTTTATACCAACATCAGGTTTAACCGTCGGAGTGGCTTTCAGTGTTACACGTATTAACGTATTAATCACAAGTGAGCGCATAATTTCGTGTTTCCTAACTGTATTCTTATTTTCGTGTGCAGCCGTTCCTTAGCACGTGTTTGCGGAGTCCATTGTCTATCGGTCGACGCCATGTTGGTTAACAGCTACTTCCGCCAATGTTGGTAACCTGACGGCAGCTATCCAGTTCTACGAAACCGGCTTGAGCGCATGATCAAATTATGATGCCGTGTTATGGTTAATAAAACCGAAACAAGTAGCTCTATAAAATGGCATGAATGTCGCAATAATGAACGGCCGTTTTCCCCTTTGAAGAGTTGTTGTAGTACTCTTTTGAGTCCGTATGATTGTTTATTATCCTAAAAAAATACTCAGTTTGCCACTTGCAACGTTCAACCTAGAGTTTGTTTGGTAAAACATATATTTTTCTTTTGTGCAGATGCCTGAAGAAATGCACCAAGAGGAGGAGGCTGAGACCTTTGCCTTTCAGGCAGAGATCGCTCAGCTGATGTCCCTGATTATCAACACCTTCTATTCCAACAAAGAGATCTTCCTAAGGGAATTGATCTCCAATGCCTCTGATGTAAGTCAGCAGAAGTTTTCCATATTTGCTCATGCCACTAAGTGTTTTTAGCTGTTAAATTTTCAAGTGCTTTTGTTTATAACAGGATATTTAATTATGTAATAAATATGATAATACTTACGCTTCAGAATTGATGTTAGGACCTGAGATGATTTGATAATGTTATTTATAGTCTCAAAGTATTTTTATCTGTGTATTTAAAGGCTTTGGACAAAATTCGATATGAAAGCCTGACTGACCCCTCCAAGCTGGACAGTGGCAAGGATCTGAAAATTGACATCATCCCTAACAAAGCTGACCGTACCCTTACCCTCATCGATACCGGAATTGGCATGACCAAAGCTGACCTCATCAACAACCTTGGTACCATCGCCAAGTCTGGCACCAAGGCCTTCATGGAGGCCTTGCAGGTACTACAGTGAAGCAGGATCTCGATTGTATTAAATGGAATAGGAATACAAATGGGACATATGACGAGAGCATGTAACATATACTGTCAGTCTTACATTGCATCACTAAAAGCTTTGTTGATGATGTCTTAAACAAGTTTTTTTTAGAAAACACAGTCCACTTGTGGTACAGTAGTATTGCAGAATAATGCTGCTTTTACCTTTTTTATAGGAAATGGAGTACGGTGGTTTGCTGAAAGCATACAAACCCAAGAGGTCTTATTTTGGCCACCATCACATTGCTTGCAGAATTGACATTAATATGCTGCAGTTGCTATAACATGGCACTGATAACATTTGCAATATTAACTGGTATAAACAACATCAGCAACAGCCCAAATACAAACCTGCTACCTGAATGTTTTTCTCCACTGCTTAAGCTTTGAATTGGCTCAAGCCATCTCTAGATAATAGACTTACAATCCATTTATCAAAGGTTGTGGTCGAGATAATTGGCGGCTTTGTCTTAACATTCTCAATACTTGTGTTCCCTCTAGGCTGGAGCTGACATTTCCATGATTGGTCAGTTTGGTGTGGGTTTCTACTCTGCCTACCTTGTTGCCGAGAAGGTTGTAGTCATCACCAAACACAACGATGATGAGCAGTACGCCTGGGAGTCCTCTGCCGGCGGTTCCTTCACAGTCAAGGTGGACAGCGGTACGTGTCCCGGCTCTGTTGACAGAATGAAAGCAGTTGACATGGCAACATTTGACATAATGTATGAACACCTATTTTTAATTTTGCAGTTTAGCTAGGATCATGACATCTAGCACTGTAATTGCACCTGGTAACTCATTTGCATCAGATTGTTGCTGCCACATATTTTTTTGAGGCCTAAACATGGGTTCCAATGAAAGCAAGATTTGTTAAAACAGTTATGTCATGGGAGGGTGAAACCTTTTTTGCCGTTACCTAGTTATTGGGGTTAACTTTTGGTGTTAAAAAAAGATAATTATTACAGCAGAAAAGGGCTGTTTATGATGTCAGTGGATGATACTGACGCCTTCGCTGACTAGACCCTAGTAGAGACTCATACCTAACATTGTCTTTGGATGAAGTGTGCTCATACCCGTACAACTCTGTTAACAGGCGAGCCCATTGGCCGTGGAACAAAGATCATCCTGCACCTCAAGGAGGACCAGACAGAGTACATTGAGGAGAAGAGGGTCAAGGAAATTGTCAAGAAGCACTCTCAGTTCATCGGCTACCCCATCACCCTGTTTGTAAGTACTGAATTTGACCTTTTTTCAGTTTTGGCTATTTTAAAATGTTTTGTCAGTGAAGTTAAACTCTACTCATCTTGATCTGCAGGTAGAGAAGGAGCGTGACAAGGAGATCAGCGACGACGAGGGAGAGGAGGAAAAGGCAGAGAAGGAGGAGAAAGAGGATGGTGAGGACAAGCCAAAGATCGAGGATGTGGGCTCAGATGATGAGGAGGACTCCAAAGACAAGGACAAGAAGAAGAAAAAGAAGATCAAGGAGAAGTACATTGACCAGGAGGAGCTGAACAAGACCAAGCCCATCTGGACCAGGAACCCTGACGACATCACCAACGAGGAGTATGGCGAGTTCTACAAGAGTCTGACCAACGACTGGGAGGATCACCTGGCTGTCAAGGTAAATGGTGCTCTGCAAAAGCAGCTGTTATGTGTTTAGATGTCTCATCCAGCACTGCTGCTTAAAGTCAAAGTAAACTAAAAAAACTAAAACTAAAAATTTTTTTATTCCCCTTTTACAGCACTTCTCTGTGGAGGGCCAGCTTGAGTTCCGGGCCCTGCTCTTTATTCCCCGCCGTGCACCTTTTGACCTCTTTGAGAACAAGAAAAAGAAGAATAACATCAAGCTGTATGTCAGGAGAGTCTTTATCATGGACAACTGTGAAGAGCTCATTCCAGAGTACCTGAGTAAGTGGACTTACCTTTTTTCACATTTTGAATGACAAAGTAGTGCTCTGTTTTACATCACAGCACCTACACAAATCCGCTTCTCTAGATGGATACAAAGGCTTAATGAAATGCTTAGCTGGGTTCCAGTAAGCCATGTTTTGTGTTCATCTCCAGACTTTGTCCGTGGCGTGGTGGACTCCGAGGACCTGCCCCTCAACATCTCCAGAGAAATGCTGCAGCAGAGCAAGATCCTTAAGGTCATTCGTAAGAACATTGTCAAGAAGTGTCTGGAGCTCTTCGCCGAACTGGCTGAGGACAAGGAGAACTACAAGAAGTTCTATGAAGGGTTTTCCAAGAACATCAAGGTGTGTAAAACAAGCAAGTGCAGTACTACATCTAAACTAGACAGATGTCATGAAATTTTAAGTTCCTTCTTCACATTCCACTCTTTATATCTTGTCAGTGCATCGCCATGGATTCATAAGGTTTACTTTTTATAATCCTTTTAATTTAGCTGTTGCTTTACCCCCAAGCTTTCTAAGGCAAAGTAGTCTTAGCTTTGTTATAGGCCAGACATTTTAAAACTTGCTACATAGCTGCCGAATAGTTTTAGTTTTTGTATATTCTCAACTGTTATTATGTCATGCGGTTGTGCATAGCTAATGTATGTACACTTGGTACAGTGCTTTTGTCCTGTAGACTAGTTACTTTGTGCGGTAGATCAGTCGCTTTGGTAATGCTACATGCTTAACAGGCCCACACAGAATCTGCAGATTTTTTAGTTTTCAGTGGTGATACAGAAAAAATAATCTGGAGATGTTTAAAGCTTGTAAGCACACAATACATTAAAGCAGCCTAAAATTACATTTAACAGGCGGAAAGAAACACCTAGATTTTTACTAGAACCTTTGAATTTTAGATTTATTTTATTGCCATTTGCTAGAGAAGTCAGCCAGTATAAAATGTGGAACACATGGCCACTAAAATTCAAGGTTCAATGTGAAGCAGAGAAAAAAATAAATTTGGATTACCATTAGTCATTCATCTACTAACAATTACCATTTTAACACACTCACAAATGCATAAAGAGCTGGTAAAGTGCTTGACCTTAACTTCTCCAAATATCTTTCGAGAGCCTTTTTAAAAATGGCAAAGGACAAAAACATGACACATTTATTTTAGAAGCAGCATCTTCTTGTTCTAAAATTTGCAGAGGCGTTTTGGAATTCTGCGGATGCAGTTTCCATGTGGGCCTGATGATTAGTTCAGAGTGTGTCGTAATGCTGAATACTAAGAGGTTATTTAAACGTGGTGTCCTTTGCAACTGGTCACATATTCAGCTTTTTTAACACCTTGTTTGGTGTGTGATGACTTAAGTTTCATTAAAATTAATCAACAAATTTGGCAACCAAAACTTAAAGTATTTTAAAAAATCTGTTCACCTCTGGGACTTACATCACAAAGGAGGTTCAATTTGGACACCTGGCGTTATTGAGCCTGACCAAGGTTATCCCAGAAAAATGGTTTAAGGAAGACGTTATCTTGGTACTAGTTGCAGTAGAGATGGAGTTTGTAATTACAAGACAACCACATGCAACACAAACATTTTCTGAGTATTCAGCAAGTCATGTCCAGAATTTAGCTTGGTAATGTAGGCTACGTGTGTGGGTGTGGGATTGTGTCCAATAAACATGTAATCATATTTCATGTCATCGGTCTTTAGCTGGGCATCCATGAGGACTCTCAAAACCGCAAAAAGCTGTCTGAGCTGCTGCGCTACCACAGCTCCCAGTCTGGAGATGAGACAACCTCCCTAACAGAGTACCTGACCCGCATGAAGGAAAACCAGAAGTCCATTTACTACATCACTGGTGAGTTGGTCTCCTAGAAGAGCTTTTTATTTCTTTATTTTGAATAGCTTAAAAAATTGCACTGTACGCATTAGATTTTTAATGGTTTACTTCAAGCAAATAATGTTACACTTACCAATTACTTTTCTTGACTTGTTTAGGCGAGAGCAAGGATCAGGTGGCCAACTCTGCCTTTGTCGAACGCGTCCGCAAGCGTGGCTTCGAGGTCCTGTACATGACGGAGCCCATTGACGAGTACTGTGTCCAGCAGTTGAAGGAGTTTGATGGCAAGAGCCTGGTCTCTGTCACCAAAGAGGGTCTGGAGCTGCCAGAGGATGAGGAGGAGAAGAAAAAGATGGAGGAGGATAAGGCTAAGTTCGAGAGCCTCTGCAAGCTCATGAAAGAGATCCTTGACAAGAAAGTGGAGAAGGTCAGTGGTCCTAATAAGCTGAGATTCATGTTGACCTCAAGTTCCCTTCATGTTGTAGGATTTAGGATTTTGTTATTCCACAACTACGGTTGACAGTGTTTTGTTTGGTAACAGGTGTCCTAACTGGTCCTAAGTAGTACTGTGGTGAGTTTTATACAGCTATAAGGAGGTCCTTTTAAGTCTTGTGTGCCCTGAATGAGTTTTGATAGATGAGTTCGACAAGTGGTGATTGTGGAGATGTAAAGTGCAAAATCTTGGAAAATGTAACTTTCCGACTGAGTGTGATCTAACAAATGCCTGTTTCATTTTCGCTCTTTATGTGGTTAACAGATTGTCACACTAAAAATTCTGAAAAGTTTAGCCAGTTGGTCCAAATATTTTAATGGGCAGATTGTGCTTGTATAAAATTTGTTTACGTAGACTAGACATTTAAGGTGTGAAATTTGCAAACAGTTACCTTGGACATGCTGGTGTGTTGAGCATTTATTTCTAACATGGATGAACTGCATGCTGTTATTAACTTGAATTTGAAAAACAGGACAGCCCGCTGTTCAGACACTGTGCATATTGTGGTTAAGTCTAATCTCTACTGTTTGACTGCCTCGACCAGGTAACAGTTTCCAACAGACTGGTGTCTTCACCCTGCTGCATTGTGACAAGCACTTACGGCTGGACGGCCAACATGGAGAGAATCATGAAGGCCCAGGCACTCAGGGACAACTCCACCATGGGCTACATGATGGCTAAGAAGCACCTGGAGATCAACCCTGACCACCCCATCGTGGAGACTCTCAGGCAGAAGGCGGAGGCTGACAAGAACGACAAGGCTGTGAAGGACCTCGTCATCCTGCTGTTCGAGACCGCCCTGCTGTCCTCCGGCTTCTCCCTGGATGACCCACAGACCCACTCCAACCGCATCTACAGAATGATCAAACTCGGACTGGGTGAGGACAAAAGAGATCAATATTAGTAGTTTCTTACACAACTGTCACTGGTATTGCTGTCTAACGGACTGAAATAATCCTTGTCTTCAGGCATCGATGACGACGATGTTCCCACAGAGGAGGCCACTTCTACCTCCGTCCCAGATGAGATTCCTCCCCTAGAAGGTGATGGTGACGATGATGCTTCACGTATGGAAGAAGTTGATTAAACGAACCCCCAGATTTCTAACACCTTAGTCTCACTTTTCAATTGTTCATCCTTTAAAACTGCAGTAACTGCAAAACAAATAGTCATTCATGTTGTGTGGTGTTGCTCTTGTGTTCAGAGCATTACTCTGCAAGACCTTTTTAAGAAAAGCAGTTTTGGTTTTTTGCGTTCATGGTGACAGCACATATGTTGTAACAAGTTACCCTGTTGCACTGAGTTTTAAATGTTGGAGTGGTAGATGTTTGAACGTGGGAATGGTACATTCCATTATCAGATCTGGTCTGGTAGAGGGTTTGGGGACGTTCTGCTCATGTGCAACACTGCACGCTGCATGGAGAGAGAGGACTGTATGATTCCTTTGCCTGAATCCAGGCTTGTCTGTATTCCAAGTCTTGTTTTGCAAAAAATTAAAGATGTAATACCTTATGTTCTGTCTTTTTGTTTTACTTATTCTTTATATCATATTGTTTTGAATTAGTGTTCTCAAATCAACATAATTTGGGATGTTAATCTTCTTACTTAAACTTGCATGTTTGAAGTGTTAAAGGTGGCCACTAGGTGGGGATGTACTCCATTTTTGATGTTTTAACGTTAGTTTTAGGGAAAGACTTAACAGAAATGCCACATTTACATCTGTGTCAGGTTGATCAGACTGTTTTTAGTTCTATTTATCATCTAAACAGTTTCGGGAGAAATGTGTTGTATTAAAACTGCAGACTATTAATTTACAGTATGTGCCCTGTACAACTAGTGTATAGAACCATGTCACAGCTCGGGGGAAGGCTCTCGCTGTGTGACGGTTTCACAAAAGACTTGCCCCATTTGTGGTGAAACTCCTCCATATCCTGCTTTTAGATGAAAATTGATTTGACTATGATTCAAATTGTAACTAAACTATCATTAACACAAGGGGATATTTAGAGGCCAGCTAATTTATTAGCAGCCTATATGGCCCTGCATTGTTTTCTTCACTACAAGGGAACCTCAGAGGGCACTTGGTGTTTTCTAACATATTGGGCCACCACAGAGGGATCTTAGTCATGTTTTATCCACCATATATAAGAAAGCACTTGTTTTTTGTTTTTCTCAAAAACATTTTGTTTCAACAAGTGCAGTCCCCTGACACCAAAGCTGCTGAAGCGAAATGGAGGTTAAGTCATAAAAACAGAAACTCAGCTGCTAAACCGTGCTTTACACTGCAATGCATCTGCATAAACTTAATTCCACTGAGCCCTGCTGGTTTGATAAGCAATTTGACCTGAATTATGTTTGACATTAAAAGCCTGCTGTCATGTAAACCTGTTATGCAAGTTTCAAATGTCTTATCAGCAAAATGCTGAAAATTAGCAGTGATTTTTGATTTCCATAAAATGCAAAACAAACACAAGTTTTACCAACAACGTGACTAAAGCTACAAATTGCACAGTAGAGCAGAATTAATGCCATTACGAAATCCTGT
>JAQQZW010000010.1:15701101-15711141 GCA_029814745.1 Zanclus cornutus | reverse complement strand
GCCAATCCAAAAGTTAGTGAGGCAATATTTTAATGTCAACAAACATTTCTGTTTCAACCCAGTGAACCCCCCTTTTGCAAATTTGGGATTTTGAAAACCGGAGATAACTGATGTCATGTCATTAACAGCCATCGTTTACAAAGATCTGATCCATTTAATCTATCATCCATTAATGTTTGCACACACCCTCTAAATACAGCAGATAGATAGTTCCTTTTGAATGCCAATGCAAGTTACACATTAAAATAAAAATAAAAAAACAGTTCAAGTTATCTCAGAGACGAAGATGAGAAATGAACTTATAAACAAAACCATTTCATAAAAGAACACATATAGAACACAACACAAAAGCAGAAATAACTGAAAACAGAAGCCTGCTCTTTGCTGACAGTTGACTTCGTCAGATTTGCAGAAGAGGAGGAAACCGGCGAAGAAGAAACTCTTTGCTCCGCCTTTTTCCGACCAAAGCAACCAATAACCGCGTAGCTTTTCTTTCCACTTCCTTTAAGTGCGGTACCTCAATCATAATGGATATCAGTTAACAACATGTGGAAGTTACATTAATCGACAATGCGAGACACAGCTTAATATAAATTTCTAAAAAATTATTATTCAAAGTCTGAACAGGTACTGTAAGTTGGACTTGAACGTTAGCTCACAGATGCAGGCTAGCTTAGCCGATAATTTAGCATTGGCATGTTGTTTACCTTCAGAAACAGAGTAGCATTACTGCTCAGTACGTAGGAACTTGGCTAGCTTTGTTTTACAAGACGATAAGCTTGCCTCTCCTAACTAAAGAGAGCACTCCGTGATGTAGTTAATAAAATAGGGTTAGTTTTATGTTGGTGGTGTCGTTCACTCTAGACTATCTAAAGAAAGCTAACTAGCTATTGAGTTAGCCTCAAATAACAACCCCTGTTTTCACACAAGTGCAGAATAAAGTTATCGTTGAGTTTACTCATGTCTTTAAGATCATATAACAGTACTCCTACTCGTGTATTAGTGTGTGTCCGTCCATGATGACTTATTGCCTACTACTGTTAACACGCTCCACACCTGAGACAAATATTGGAACAAAGGGTTTAGTTGATTGAAGCTATCGGAAGCTATCACTGTAATCGTAAGATTATTTAAATAATTTTTCAAGCAAAAATGTCAATGCATGTTCCAGCCTCTCAAATGTAAGAAATTTTATGCTTTTCCTTGTCTATAATTTTTACGTATTAAATTTTTTGGGGATTTGTATTGTTGGTCACGCCGAAAAGGCAGTTTGAACACATCAGCTTAGCTCCTTTTGTAATTTTTACCATTTTCTCAAGTTTTATAGATCAAATGATAAATGGAAGTAATCAGCAAATTAATTAAAAGCTAAATTAATCTTTCAGACACGACTTCTGTTACACGGAGCTTAGCAATAAATGTCTAACGAGTAAATTGCCTGCTGACACAAACATTTTTCTTCCTGCAGGTTGAAGTCGTACACGGAGCATCAGAGAAGGTGATAAAAGGAAGCTGTCCTAGCGGAGTCTAACTGTTGTGCTGATTATGGATGACTTGGAAAGAGAGCCTCCTGAAGATGTAGAGGATGACAATGATTCCTCAGATGACAACTCATCAATAGGAAAGAAAAAAGCAAAGCTCCCTCTGGTTAATCCCATGTGTGTAGGTGAGTTGTACCTACATATATTGTTCTGTTTACAATGTAGATATATTAGAGGTCATTTAGATACAACTTTGCTGTAACACAGATTTTACCTGAAAGCACTTTTCAACTAAAAAACATTCTACCAAATACAAGGCAGTGCAACTTAGTCTCATTACTGTAATAAGAAATAATAACAAATTCAGAGGAGTTTGTTTCTGTTATGTGTTTATGTAAAAAAAAAAAAAAAAGACTCAAATCTTATATTGGTCAAACTGTACAACCTATAATAGTTAATGATGTTTATGACAGATGCATTCGTGTCATTAAATACTAATGACGACTTCTTTTTTTTTTTTGATCTTAAGAGACACCAAAGGAAAGTGGGTTTCACCAGAGTACCAGAATCTGTCTGGAGCAGATCAGAGAAGCCCTGCTGCATCACAGATGGCAAGAGGCAGCAGAGTATATGGCGTGTTACCCACAGATATTAGAAGACCCCATTACTGGCTTAGCTCAGCAGTATAAGGAGGTAAGTTTTTTTTTTGTGTGTGTGTTAGCGTGTTATTGTGACATGCAGATATTGATAAAGAGTCCAATCATACAGTTTCAATTCTGAGACAAATATCTTGCATATGAACATAAACTGCAACACATAATTTTACAGTAAAGCATGAACAGACAATACCTTGATCCCTTTTCCCTGGATGTAAGAATAAAGTTGCCACAAAAGCCCTGTTTCTAAAACTTATTCAAAGTCATCTAGTCAATATAAATTGGCAGAGACTGCAAACATTTTAATGAAGTTTGTTAATAATTAACTATTAATCATGTAAAAAAAAAAAAAAAGATAAATCACTGCACACACATTTCCACTTCCCTTATGTTAACACTCTTTTGGCAATTTCCAACCCAGCTAATTTGGAGAATCAGCACTGAGATCCTTTACCATCACCCGAACTCAACAATGGAAGACTACAACAACATATATGAACGAATGAAACACTCAGGAGTCAGACATTACCTGATGGTATGTTAGCGGGCAGACCTGACTACACGGTGCACAGTTTTCATGTTGATCACTTTTTTACGTTGCTGAGACACACTGGAGACCTGTTTCTTTGCGTCTCTAGATATGTCTGGAACATGCGTTCCACTTGCTTCTCAATGGTCACATTGAGGATGCAAAGCGTGAGCTGTCTGTTGCTGAAAGCTGGAGACATGGGAAGGAGTCAGCAGCTCAGAGTCAGAGATCTAAACTGATCCAGGCCTACAGGAGTTTACTGGATTATATCATCTGGTGTGACAAAAAGTTTACACACTCCAACACATGTAAGGTGATACACCTCTTAACAACCAAAGCATCTATTATTCACATGTATGCTTACACAGATGTGATGCAAGCTCTTGTGTGATGTTACACTGCCACCTGCAGGTCAGGCCCAGTAACTACTCAGGTTAAAAAAAAAGCAGCTAAAAATGTGATGAGGTTGTATAAAACCTGCTTGGGTGCACAGTGTTTCCACTAAATGCCCTCTAGTGTGAGTGAATATTTAAAAAATCTCTTTATTGGCTGTTTCAAATGATATGCAAACTGGTCCTACTGTTTCAGATGATCCCGACTCTGGTGACAACCAAGACATGCACAACTACTTCAGACAGGCTTCTGTGAATCTAAAGGAGATTTTGAAAAATCCTGGTGTCTGGGATCCCTTTATACTAAGTTACGTTGAGGTGAGCACTTACGCCTAACTGCTTTAGATGATTTAAAAGTGTATATTTCTAATCAGAAGATGAAATAGAACAGACCACAGCTGCAATAATTAGTCAACTGAAAGAGAATTAATAGGCACCAGTCTCGGTCATCAAATAATCATTTCACGTTTTTTTTAACAAAAATGTCAAAAATCCCTGCTTCGAGTTCCTCAAATGTGATATATAGTGGTGTTTGCTATTTAAGAGTAGAAAGTAAATGGTAAATCAATCAATAATTCACATAGTTGCAGCCCTGGAATAAACCCAATGTACATTTTAATATCATCAGTCTATTTCATGCTCTTGATTAAGAAATAAACTTTCTGTTTTTCATGTTTTTAAATTTTTCTTTTCAGGCTTGTACTTGTTCAATTTCTTGCTCAATTCAAGTAAAAAGGTCCCCACTGTAACAACTGTATGACCGCTGTTTTACTTTCACAGATGCTGGAGTTCTACGAGGATCATGAGGAGGCTTTAAAAGTCCTGAATGACTACGCTCATGACAAAGATTTTCCACCCAATCCCAACGCGCATGTCTATCTGTACCAGTACTTAAAGCGGCATGACACTTCAGAGAGGAAACTGATGAAAGTACTGAAGGTATGACTGTCAATTCACAGCACTGTAGCTAAAAATAGAGAGTATCACTCAAAGTCCACACGATCCAGCGTTTGGAGAGCAACTAGTCTCGAATCGTGATGGTTTTCCCAAGTGATACAGGGTAGGCAGACGGGACTTAATGTTAGACATTGTTGTTAACATCGAAAGGTGGGTGTGTCATAACAAACACTGAGAATTGCAGTGATTCAGAGTTGGAGCAGAGGACTACTTGCCTCCTTGAACACCTTCAGCAGTTAGTTACCGCTATTCTGACCATGTAACTAACCCTCCACTCCCTACAGTATCCATCAGGGACAGAGAGACAAAGCGCATCCTACGCTCCATGAAGTTGCTGAAGCAGTTTACTGTAAAATGCTTTATACATTATCTGAAACTGCCACAAATACCACTTTCCTTAAAGTGAATAAACTCTAGCCAGTGGGCCCGTAACTGGTATTTTTGGGAAACGAAACAAGGTTTGAAGTGGCTAACACTCACTAACATACCATACTGTTGCTAGCTAGCAAGCTAATGGATCTTAGCTCTTTGTTTCTAAAAGTTGAGGACTGGTTGATGGGTGGATGTCATGACATTGTTGATAGGTTCAAGCCTGTGTAAGCACACATATATTGTTTAACAGGAAGAAACAATGATTGGATTTTGCTATAATATTACAAAGGAACTGACTTTTTAGATTTTTTTTTTTTTGCATATATTTTTAAATACATGTAACATGACTGGTGATGTGATGTTAAAGGGTTAAAAAAGCTAATGATCTGTCATCAGAAAAATACCTAATGTGTCAAATGCATCTTTAAAACTTGTCTTCCTTATGCTGCAGATCCTCCATGTATTAGTCCCAAGCCATGAGTTGATGTTGGAGTACAGCTCTCTCCTGCTTCAGTCAGGTAAAGGCAGATTTCATACAAATTGAATATCTACCGTTTACTAAAAAAAGTTCAGCCTTACCAGAGAATTAATGATACACAAATTCAAATTCAAGAGAGAGAGAAAATCTGGAAAGGCTGGGAGGTGAACCCAGGATCTTCTAGCTGTGAGGCGACAGTGCTGGTCACCATGCTGCCATTATCGATGTGTTTTATTCTCTATTTTTCAGAGAAAAAGACCGACATCCACAAAGCTTTAGGGGTCGTTCTGGAAATGCTAGACTTCGCCTGCTGGAGGAGCAACCTGGACACATGGAAGCGTTTAAAGGCTATCATTCGAAAATTACAGTTACAGTATGTATGAAATGTCTGGAAAAAGTTCTATGTTTGAAGAAACTTTAAGGAGACTTCAGCTTTTGAAGCCTGCTGTCCTGTGTATTTATGCACTAAAATAGAGAGGACTGGAATGACGTTATCAGTTAAAAAATGTCTCCAAGAAAAGACTGGTGGCCTGCGCTGCACTTCACAAGCTTCCACGCCAGTAAAGACTCTGAGGAGAACCCGGAACTCATGGAACTGAAGGCATCACTGACAAAAATACTTTGTCCAGGTAAGCAAATGTTATGTTGATCAAGAATGTTATCTGTAATTATAGAGGCAAAGATTTTCAGACACAACATTAGCCACGAAATACTGTTTTTGTTAACGGTCACGTTTTCACTGGCCTTAAAAATCTGTATTTATTTTTAAACTTTTATTATAAAACACCTGCTAGTGAAGCAAATGCACATCAAAAGTTTTCTCTCATTAGGCCTCAGTATCCTCCTAAAGCTCCAGCTTATAGGACGTCTGATTTTAGTGCAACTGGCAATTGGTGGTATTAAAAAAAGGCAGCGTGGCACCTGAATAGCAGTGCACCTGGATAGTTGGAAAAACACTATAGTCACATAAATAATTATTTTCAAAATTATTACACTACATCACATTTAAGAGTTGTTAAATAAGCTTCTCAAGCCCAAACTTCTTGCAGCAAATTTGAATTTCTATTTTTGAGATAAAAGTTGGCGTTTTACAGAAGAAAACCCTGAAGTTAGATTTTAAAAGAAAACTCCATGTGTGTAATTTAAATGACAAGAGTTTGCTGGTCACTATTGTTGCTGTACAGTTCATCAGTGTCTTTCTTTTTGCAGACTTAATGCTTAAGTACACAGCTGGACAGGTAACAGTGTGAAGAGGACATCAGATTGTGTCTTCAAAATTCAAAATCCCAAAAAGGGGCTGAGATGCTATTTGGAAACTGAAGAGTCTGATAGTCATTAAGAAGAGCAAGAGTCTTCGTAAATGCACTTTTTACTTGAAGTACATTTCAATGAGATTTCTTTTCTTCTGAGTGTTAAAATGTTTTAAAACATCGTTCCTCTATATTTGGTAAACTGCACCTTGAGCTGCATTATGGAAGCACAGCCGTGACTTTCCACTGTGTGGAGCTGTTGTTCTGTGGTTTTTGCTGTGAGTATCTGGAAGGTATGACCACCTAATTCTGACAGAAACTGCGTGTAGCTCTGAATGTTGCTTTCATGGGTTCTGTAAACATTTTAATGGAAGCAGAGTCTCATGCTGTCCTCATCTGATCTTTGACCGCTGCAGGGAGGGTTTTTAAGGTCGCAAGTGAGCGTACACAGCACACTGCCTGAGGGATTTGCTCTCCGTCAGATCTGTCGTCAGAATAATTAACACAGACCTTTGAGCAACATGATGTGCAGAAGTTTAAGTAAGTGGGACAGACCATTGACAGGTGGTTGCTGCTATCAGCTTTGAAACAGTGTCATGGTTTCTCTAGTATTAGTTCCTGCCCCTGAATGTGAGAGGAACCTTCAATAAGAGATCATAATTCTTTTTTTTTATATGTGATAATACTCTGCACATGCCTTATGTCCATCGCTGTAACCCATGACGCTCTGACATTTCTTTGTGCCTTGTTGCTTGTATATTTTGATGCCATCTATTAAGTTTCTGTAAAAAATGAGACATTTTTGTACCAACAGTGTTTAAGGATCCTGGCCTTCAAACACTGTGCTTAGGCTCCTCCAGACCGAACCATAAAATAAAGTCTGGCATCCAGCAGCATGCCAATTTAATAAGTGAAAGTGTTTGTAATGATTCTGTTTCGGCTTGCCACAATGTTGGCCAAGCAGCAACTCAGTAAGCCGTGCTCTGTGTGTGTGTGTGTGTGTGTGTGTAGCTTTGCAGTCATTACATAAACCAAAGCCCAAAGCACTTGCCCGACCACAGGAGCAGCTGCAGAAGGGATCTGGGAATACACAACACATGTCGTTTTGAAAATTCAAAACTCGGGGAGCAGAGAGGAGGATGGAGTTTGGAGCTGGTCACTGCTTTGGATTGTGTCCTGCTTGTGACCTTTTTAAGTTGTGTTTGTTTTTTTGCATGGCTTTGAATTTTTTAATCACCTGCACAGATGCTTACAGTTTAGGCAGTCAGTGCACCGTTCCCTCGCTCATGGAACGGCTCTGTTGGGGGTTTGTTTTGTTCCCAAGGGCACCTCGAGACAGTTTCTTTTTTTTTTGCCCAGGGATTCAGAGTGGAGCCACTCCTGTCTCAGACCCTCTTGTGCTCTAACCCGCTCAAAGCTCACTCCACAAAGTAGCTTCTTGTGCATATGTAGTTTGCTGTTCCTCAGCAGATCACTAGAGATTTAAGTTTGAACAATTTGATTCTTGTCATCATTTCTCACCCAAATATGTCAACAAAGATCTGACTTGTTTGGGTGTAACTTTGTCTGTGACTGCAGCAGTCACACAGATTGGAGAACAGCCTGACCTCAGAGGTAGATGTAATCGGAGATCATCGAGACACTCAAACAACAAAGTGTCACTAATGCAGCCATCAGCGTATTGTTGCCTCCTGATGCAGCAGCAGGAGTCTGGGGCAGGGTGTCCTCACTGTTAACAAGACTGTAACTAGAAAATTTGCAGCTTTGTTTCCTGCAGTGTACACGTGTGCTCAAGACTGAGGTAGTAGAGGGCTTAAATCCTTAATCAAAGTGTATGTTATTTATACTGTTTATTGACGTGAATCAATATACAGTCCATAGTGTATAAAATCCATTAAGAATTCAGTGTATGGAACAAATAAGACATGAATGTCTGTTTTTTTCATTCATCAAAGACTGTATGCAGAAAATACTGTAACTTTAAATCATAATATAGACCAACCATACACTGGAGCCTAACATCCATTACAAATATTTGTGTGTTAAAAGATACACAGTGCTTTATTTGAAAGTACTTAGAGGGAAAATGAAGTGTGTTGTTCATTATGTTAATGCAAATATTCAGTCAAGGGCCCGTCTGATAAAATAGTGAGATGATATTGCTCCATTTTACATATATGACATACTGAATATCAGAATTGGTGTGAACTGCACATTGTATACAGTATTGACCAACAGACGAGAAAAAACTGTGTCACCAAGTTTTGTCCACCAGAGGGCAACTTTAAAAAGTAAAGCTGAGACTTGTCTTGTTTAGTGTAAATCCAAACAAATTGAAGTGTTTTCTTATGTCACGTATATCTGCTCATATTGGCTGCATATGAAATATTGGCCAATTTTTTTACTTTTTTTCTGAAGGAAGAGTTTGTGATTTTTTTGGGGGATATGTGCTGTTTCACTTTCTTCATAGAAGTGAGATAAGAAGACTGATACCAACTAAGGCTTTTACAATAGCAGATTTCCATAACAACATAATCTGTTGTATGTTTGCAGAAACAACATGCTAATCGGAGTACTTTAGAAGTGCTGGTTTTTAACTGTTGCCCAGTCTCCAGTCTTTATGAAAAGCTAGGCTAACCATGTCCTGACTCCAAAGTACTACTATATTTTTGGAAATACTAATATTTGTTTTAAGGACTCTTGCTTAGAGTTAGATTAATACCACTGTTATATCTGTATAATGAATATGACGCTACAGTCAGCTGTCGGTTAGCTTAGCTTAGCGTAAAGGCTGGTGACAGGGAGACAGCTAGCCTGGCTCTGTTTGAAAGCGATAAAATCTACCTACCGTTAGGCCTGCCTCCGAAGCTTCTTAATAAACAAAGCTTAATTGTTGAGTCCGTACAAACACTGGAGGGGGTTCACGCTCAGCTAATTGGCCGCTGGAGGTAGCTTCATATTTAGTAAACAGACATGATATTAGTGTCGAGCTTCTCATCTAACTCTCGACAAGAAAGAAAATAAAAGTACTTTCCAAAATCTCGAACTATTTCTTTAACTCTTCAATACTGTTATTGGTATATGTCTTAAAAATCGAATATCAGTCAAACTCAAATTCAGCCAGTTTTTCTGGTCTTTCTAGGCAAGTCCTGACGCTCAGCAGTCATCTTGGCAACTCCCCCTTGCAGTTGTTTTAGGCTAACAAGAGCAAGCCCTGATCTGTTTGAATGGGGAAAGAGCTAGAACTTCACTTTCAATGGTCACCGGGACATAAAAACTGCATTACAGAATCACCATTCAACTCTGATTAAAAACACTTAAAGAGTTTGGTGACTTTGCCCCAAAATAAGGTTTAAAATGCCCTTTTTCCCTGCAAGGTTTCACAACACACTCACAGCAACTCCTTTCAGAGCACCAACATGATTGTCTGGATGTTGAAGTGGTAGGATATGTGTCATATAACTGTCATCTCTGGCCTTGCAGACTTTTCTATTCAAAATGCTTTAGGTGGTTTGTCTCCTCTCTTATGCTCGTCTCTGGTTTAGTATCATATAAACAAAGACATCATTCACGGAAAATGCACCAATGCACACAGCCACTACCTCTTTTTCCTTAAACTGACGATTTTTATTCCATATTTGATGCAACCTTTTCTTTTATCTTGTTCACTTGCTTGTTTTTACTGTAACAGTCTGGAGGAATAATGGCAGGGGACAGGAGTGTTACACATTTACAACCTGCTGAGTACCTCCACTGGTGCTACTGGCCCCTGAGCTGCTCCACTGGTACCACCGGCTTGCTCAGTGCTCAGCCTGAGATGAAAAGCAATGATGTATGTTCATCTGGGAATGCACCCCAAGGTTGTTTGGACATGCTGTACTGTAAAATCTATCAGGTAAAAAAAAAAAAAAAACATCCTCTGTGG
>JAQQZW010000010.1:15069728-15081147 GCA_029814745.1 Zanclus cornutus | reverse complement strand
TAAATGGCCATAAATCGGTAGTTTGAGACGATTAGCCGCTAAGAAGCTAATCTTGCTAGGTGACTATGTTAATTGCGGCGCCTGTAAACAAGCTAACTAGCATGTTTACGAAAGATAACCGTTGGCTAGCAAAGCTCTCTGACCTCTTACCTCGCTTCGTTGCACCACTGCGATCCCAGTTAGTGTGTAAAATCCAAACTGTCGCCATGCTCCCAGTTTTTTCTTAGTTAGCCAGGTCATTCCAATAAGTAATTTATTTTAGAAATGATATAGTGGTGATGGACCATAGCTGACGTTAGCTATAGTTAGCCAGCTAGCCTGCTAATGGATGGGGGAATGATGCCCGTGCTCTCTCATAGTGGCGGTGGTGACGTCACAGCGCTAGTCTCTCCTGATTGATCCACAGACTCCTGCATCCTTGGGATACTGACAGTGTGGTGCAACACTACATAACAAACACTGCACAAAGCAAAGAGTTGATGGCACTGACACAAGACAAACTGTGGTCCAAACAGTGCGATGGACAAGGGAAGGAACACTGCACCACAAGCACTGTTGGGTGACCATTCGAACTGATCAGTCAGCCTATGTTCATGATGGTTGAACAACAAAGCAGAAAAATCAAAGTAGCAGTAGTCTTACTCACTGGATGTATACTGTGGGTACAATCCTGCCACTGTGCAACTATCTCAGTCGGCGTTCCTCTCCCTTTACGCAGCGTGTTACAGCTTTGCAAGGGCATGGTCTTTGCATCCTGGACTTTGCACTTCTCAAGAAGGTTATGATTAGTCTTATAGAAATATAAACAAGCCAGAATGTTTTTTCACTATAGCAGCATCGTAACAGGATCAGCCAGACCTTTCTCCAGCGATGACACAGCACTGTGGAGATAAGGAAGGTAGCAGGGACGTAGCAAGGAATTCTGGAAGCCCACCCCTGACAAAATATTGATAACCCTCCACTTCACACACCTCCTTCACCACCAATATCCAAAAGTGGTGGAAGAAGTGCTCTTTTACTTAGAGCTGCAGGAGGCTGTTTGAACATACACAATGCAAAATCTTTTCACCTCTCTCTGTGCTGCCCTGTATCACTCAGCCAAGCCCCTCAAACCCACCAGCTCGAAGCAACAGTAAGGAGCGGGCGTTTGCGCTTGCTCTCCACGGCATGAACCTCGCCATGATCCTCTTGTCTTGACTCGTCTTCTCGAAGACACCCCTCCCTTTGAGGTCCCGGGGCTGAGCGCCCCAGGCATGAGCAGCAGCTGCAACACCGTCTAAGAGCACGATGAGAGGATGGTCCAGACATCCTTTTTGACTGCCTCACTGTTAAGAGACAAGACAGAGCGAAGGACTTAATTTTTCTGGGAGTATTATTATTACGAAGCTGTTGCACAAACCTCTGTTAAAAAAACATGGAATGGGAACTTGGACATGCTCAGCTTTGTGCCGGTGAAAGCCACACAGCTAGTATGTCACACACACATCATTGTACCCCCTCAAAAGTTATTTCCCACTGTTTGTCATCCTGCCTTCATGTGGATCCGTGATTTGTTCACACAAGTGTTTTGTATTATACCCCCTTGTTTCAGGCTTTCACCATCTAACGTGTGCAAGCACATCTGCATATGTAGAACAGCAAATGGGAACGCCCTCTATTAAAATGACCTTTGACTGGCCAAAGTCTGCGATTAAGGGCTAGTTACTGTAAAGCCTAAAACAGAGCCAAGAGGAGGTGCAGAAGTCTAGGTCGTCTCTCGAACAACTTGAATTACAATATTCTGAAAGGTTATTATAGATTTTTTATCTAATGACGATAAAAATATCCCGACTACCACATCTTTAAGTCAAAGAACCTACACCACATGTAGAAATACTGTCTGTTACAAGTTAAATACCTGCATTCAAAGTCTTAATAAGTAAAATTACAAGCATCAAAGTATTAGCATCCAAAAATACTTCAAGTACAAATCATAAAAGTACTCATCGTGCAGAATGGCCCACCTCAGAATAATGTATATTATGGCATATTATTAAATCATGCATAGTGATGCCTTAATATGTTCGTTGTGGCAGCTGGTAAAGGTGGGACTTTTTGTCTCAATTAAAGCAGGTGAACACTGTTAATTTATTGTTTGCATTCAAGTTAGGAGTTAATTTTTTCCCGATCGAACCTCATCAAAATAAATACCTTCCTGTTCCAAATATGAATCTCCCCCAATTGGTTGATTTTATTTACTATTCTATTTACTATTTTTTGAATAATTTATCACATGGTCATAAACATAACTAAAAACCTTGAGTGGGGTGTTCTTGTTTGTCCACAGATCCCATTTTGGTATCTTGTGTCATACTGAGGCTCGTAACAGCCGCTGTGAACGCATTGGTGGAGGTCGTTGGTGCTGTTGTCTTTGTGGGAATACAGGGACTTGAAATGCAGGTTATATTTTAGGATTTTAAGGTATAAATTGTGGGGGGTTTAAGCATGAACACCAATAATTTTTACATCGAAGAAAAGAATAAAAAAATAATTCAACAATTTAACAGCTTCCCTAGTAGAATGAATTCTTGACAACACAAAGAACACTCAGATTTAATGTAAAAAAAATATGTCAAACAAAATATTTTATGAAAAATATAGAAGAGGAATTGAAAGAATTATACAAGAGAAAAATGTTAAAAATATTAAAACATGTAATCACATTTAAAGTTCTCTTCTAAAGGATCTGGGGGCTGCAGGGGCTGCTTGGACTTGACCTCAGTATTTCTTAAATCCTGACGACAGCCCTGCTCTCAACCACAACGAACCATTTCCGCGTGACGAGCTGAGACTCCGCTTTCCGGTGCAGCCATGACGGCAAAACAAACGTACACGGATATAGCGATGGGAGTGGCCAGACAATCGGATTGGACAACAGGATGTGAGTTGAGCTGTTTTGGGGTGAGGCGGTGCGTTCTGGGGTGCACAACTTTCTACGTGTTTGCGCAGTTTCGCCGCGTTTCACCCAATCTGGATAAACCAAAACAGTGTGTTTAGATCGCGCGGGGCGCTGCAGCGCAGTGTTCAAATCTGCGAAAATACCAGCGCAGGCCACTGCACGGCAGAGTTCTCACACAGTCACCGTCTCATGTGTGGTTTACTCGTTGATGCGGGGAGAAAGTTGTGGACATGTTTTCCTGAAGTGCACGGTTTTTACGGATACACCGTGCAACATTGTAACTACAGCGTTCAGGAGCCTCTCCGGCCTCTGGATTATGTTTTCGTGGGGTCGTAAAGTCGCCTGTTCGCCATATTGTGCGCTGTGAAACTCGAGGGAAAGTTGTCAGAGTTATGACATTTGCTGCGCACAATCCCTTCATGGAGCTGCATGCAGTCGACTTTGATCGAAACCAAAGTGACTCAATGGAGCTGGCCATGGAGAGCTCTGAGCACCATTGATAAGGTACATACACTGCGTTTTATTAATGCTCACTGATCCGCTGTGTTGCCAAATACTGCTCAGCTCTTCGGGCGCTTCCTTATTGCTGATTTTTAACATAACATCACTGGCTATCGCTCGGGTGATTGCACGAGTCCCTTCGTTTCCTGTATTTCTTGTTGTGCCAAATGGCAGCTACACTGTAGGCGCCTCCTTGTTGCTTCTGGCTGCCGCTTCCAAACTTCTTCAGCTCATAACGTCCTCCCTGCACGCACCTAGACGTAACGTTAATTATCAAAATATAGGTTTTGCTCTTCCAGCGCTTACCTCAACAGACACACTGTCTGACTGATTTTTACTGTACTGATGGGCTATCTGCTTGTGTAGGCCTCGATTTCCTCTTTGCTGCACACGAGTGAAAGACGATTAAAAACTTTTGTTTGCTTGTCTTGAGAGAAAAAGAAAGTGTCTAACTCCTCCTTTCTCTCGTAAGGTCCGGCACCATAAAGAGGATGAGAAGACTGGACAGCAAACCTCAGATTTGATTCTGGAAGAAGGGTTGCATGCTCCCCACCCTGCACTTTCCTTTGGGATTTATATTTCCTCCCAAATACCTCTTAATACAATTAAAGAATTCCTCAGCTGCAGGCAGTGAAAGCACACTATAGAGGCAAAAAATTGAGCAGTTTGCACGCTCAAAGATCAAGATTTAAACATTTTCTCACCTTATAATATTACTATGAGTCTTCCTCCTCAAGTAAATACTGACAAGAGCGGCAAGCATCGGTCTGCAGCCATGAAAGAGCCTGTGCAGCATTCAGGGGAGGTTTATTATGGCATGGGACCTCCAGCTTTAGAGTCAGGCCACAGTGACTCTGCTAGCAGCTCTGCTGTTTACAACCCTGAGAAAGGGCCCCAAAGTCTACCGCACTATCAACAGGCTGCTCCAGTTAAGTGGATGCACCAGGACTCCATACAGGTCCCCGGCTGGTCTCAGGAAGCTCCTGTGCCGGCCTGGGGGCAGAACTTTGGCCCGTATATGAGTGGAGTGAATGTCAGGGGTCAGATGGCGTACCACAAAGGAGTCCACGAGGGTGTAGCTCTGCCGATGGGGGGAGAGAATCAACTGCCAGGTCCCGTTGAGGCTTACAGAGATGCCACCCAGGCTCAAGCTCAGGGGAGGGGGCTTGAGTGGGAGCAGCACGCAGCGGCTGCAATGCACCAGGCTCAGATGCAGGCCTATCAGCATGCCCACAAAGGCGTGGAGCTTCAAGGTCAGCCCCATGTGCCTTCTCACACTTTGCAGGGGTCCATGCTGCAGCCCTTCCAGGCAACATTTAGGCCCAGCAAGCAACAGTTTTCATCCGGTTATTACTCTGTTTTTCCAGGCAACAAGGGAGTGCCGAGCCTGGCGTACGGCGAGCAGCCCAAAACTCAGCAACAACTGCTCCACCAGATGCAGCAGCAACAAATGCACCACCATCACCAGCAGCAACAACAGCAACAGCAACAGCAGCTGCATCAGCAGCACCAGCTTCAGTTGCAACAGCAGCAACATTTGCAGCAACAGCAGCAACAAATCCAACAGCATCAAATGCAACAGCAACAACTGCAGCAGATGCAGCAACAGTATCACCAGCGACAGCTGCAGGAGCGACAGCAGCAGATACAGCAACTGCAACAGCAGCAGCAATTGCAGCAGCAAAATGTGCAACAGCAAGAAACAACACAACTACAGGTGCAACCAAAACAGCAACAAACCCAAAACTTTGTGACATATCAGCCTCCTGAGTCCTGTCAGCCTGACACCGCGCCCAAGAAGGAGGAAGTCCAGTCAGTGGAGCCGCAGCAGGAGCCAGGGGCCCAAACCCATGATGCATCATCCGTTTCTGACCCAAGCCCTGAAAAGGACAACACAAGTCCTGCAGAGCCTACAGATGCTCCGTTGGCTGCACCTCGGCGCTCACGTCGCCTTTCCAGAGACGGACAGTCCCCACTGGGTCCCCCTTCGACAAACATCTGGTCTCAGGCATCCAAAGAGCCTCCACCATCCCAGAACGGTGTAGCAGGCGTTCAGGCTGCGAGAGGAGGGGAGAGCCAAGTGACAACCGGAGGGGTCATCCAGATCACCAGTAGGAGAAGGAGGGCGTCTAAGGAGATCAATTTGGAGACTCTGGCCCAGAAGGCGTCAGAAATGGAGCCTGCTAAAATGCTCAAGGTTAAAAAAAAATCACTCATTATTCTGCCACTGTAGTTACTGTCCTATTTCTTTATGGTAATTTTTACAGCAAAATGTCACCTTAAACACTTGCTTTAGGCCCAGTTTACTTGAGGAACAAACAACTGCTAATTTGTGCATGTAGGAGCAAATTTTCTCATTGGCAAAGTTGGTAAGCAGCTGTACAAAGAGGAAGAACCTTGTTTCTATGCAGAACTTCCCTATGGTTTACAAAACTTGGGTCTGTTTATTCGATTCCTACAGCTGTCGAAGTCTCAGCTATAGCAGGCTCTTTTACAAGTGTGCACAGGCATACTATACAGTACACTGTCATGCACCAGTTACTGCCGCAACCTGAAAAACGGCTGTTGCTGAAGATTCATCATTTTGTGTCTGAAATATTAGTTATTTTGACGCTGTAACAAAAGCAATACCTTGTTTTTCCGGATTTATACTGTTTACATTCTACGTGGCACACCTACTGCTACTGGTTTCCAGATTTACTCTTGAGCAGCGTTATTTTAAAAAAGAGACACAGAAACTAGTTAAATTCATTTCTTAGCACGGGGACTTTCAGCGCTCTTCCCTGAGGGGCTTTATAAGGCTCATGTGTAGGTTTTTGTGCAGAGTTTGCATGCTGGATGTACAGTTGAGCAGCTGCATGTCTGCACACCTCCACATTCCTCAGGCTCTTTCCCAGTCATTCAGCAGAGCAAGGGAGGGGCCGTGCTGTCAACCTGCACAGCTACACTCCTATACTCCCCACCGCACACCGAACAGGTTTATTATTGCCATTCACAACCCAGATCTGTTGTATTGAGCTTAAAAGGTAGCACTTTTCTGTGTTAAGATATTGGATTTTAACTGCAGCTCTCACCTTTGCCTGAGGTATAAAAGCATAAAACTGATTTATATGTTGCACTGCAATTTGTTGAATTTATAATTGTGGAAAATTGTATCAGCTTGACCAGAAATACCAGGGAGGCGTATGCATTCTCATGGAAATATGTGGTAATAAAACAACTATGCTCATTTATTTAAGAACATATAATCCTTGTGGTACATCTGACGGAGGCAATGCCGGAGATTTTCATGTTCTTTGACCTTTAGGATTTAGAATCAATCAACATTTTTGGTCAGTGAATGCAGCATTAAAAGTAAAGTAGCCGCTCACTAGCTATTGAGTCTCAATTGTGTCATTCAGAGCTGAGGCAGTTAGCCAATCAATCGATCAATCCTTCGACAGAAAATAAAGGAGCAGCGATTTTGATAATGGATTTACCGTTCCAGTAGCTTAATCCAGTCGTGGGTTCTCAAGGAGGCTCCAGAGGGTCTGCAGGTAAAAGGGTAACGATTAATTTCACAATAATTTTTGCTGTTTCAAGCATCTTAACTGTTAGGATTGACTGTTTTTCTGCTTTATCTGAATGTATATTGAAAATCTTTGGGTAATAAGAAAGTTATTCGGTCTTGATTGAACAATTGATGAATAAAAAAGTAGTTAATATGTTCATATGTAGTAAAAATAATCCTAATTTGCAGACCCAGTATCTTTTTTTTTAATAAAATACCATATGCACTCACTCCGTCTTCTCTCTATTTATATCTTAATCCCTTTTCCGTTTTCCCTACTTCCCCATTCTCCCTGTTACTTGCTCTTTTCCGTCTCTCCTCATCTTCCCGCCTCTTTGTCTCTGTGCCTCAACAGGAGGATGGTCCCTCAGGCAGACAGGCCACTATGGTGCCTCTGGTTATCCCAGTATCTGTGCCAGTGCAAAGGACTCAGACAGATCCTCAGGGCAGCTGGCCTCAGGGACGCCTCGGCCCAGGCGAGCGGCCTGCAGGACAGTCCGATCGCAAACCTGTCATTGTGTCTCGTCGGAGATCGCTCAGAAACTCCATTACGGAGAGTTTAGGCCAGGTTGGTATTGTAAGGAGGTGACGTTTGCATTGCTTTGATTGAGACTAATCTATAATCACACTATCAGCCTATTATGTCAATATCATAATGTCAATATTACCTCTGATGGGAGAAGTATTCAAATCTGAAACTAAAGTCAAGGTTGCAACACAACAGTTTAAAAAAAAATGCATTCCAGGTAAAAGTCCTGCATTCAAAACTTAACTTAAGTAAAGGTATGAAAGTGTGAGTCAGCAAAAGCATCAAAAATAAAACTACTTATTATGCAGTAAAATGGCACTCTGAGTGAAATGTCACATTACTGTGAGCAGAATTTTAATGTTGTAGTTATGTGAAAGGGAGCTGATTTTACTACTTCTATTAAAACAGACTGTGATCAAAATCCTTCAGTGTTTGAAAATAAACAGCTGGGCAATATGGACAAAATCAAATATCCCGATAGTTTTGACCAAATACCGCGATATCAATATAAAGACAATACTGTCAGGATGACCATCGGTGCTTTCACAAAATATTAACATGAGGTTTTTGATAAAAAGTGATCAGTCATGTGGATATTGTGACGAAGTGGATAAAAAGGCAATATTAGAACAGCTAGAACAGTCTGGAAAGTTCAGATAATTACATCATTTTACTGTAATGCAGCTTTAAAACCACGAAAAGACAAAACTTATGACACATCATGATGGAACGATTTCCAAAATCTAGGAAGATTTCTAGTCTCATGTCACGATACTGGTATAATATCAATATATTGCAGAGCCCTGACTCAGACTAGTGTGTTACCACCTCGAGCCCCTCTTTAAATACAGCCTCAAAGTTCAAGTTCTCATGAGTACATGAGTCCAGCCTTTGAGACTTTAGCCTGGAAAGCATCCAGTGTTTGTGGCGTGGTTTACATGATAACATGACTCACTAACTCTCCAATATCCTGAACAGCTGTTTAAACTGGGTGTGTTGGTTCCAGTGAAGTCCTGATTTGGCCAAGCGTGCGTTGGACTTCCTAGTTAGGTCATGAATATTAAGAAAGTAATTAAGGAAGAATTGTGAGAGTGTTTTTGGGAGGGCGCTAATGTACGTCCATTTTTAAAAAAATCAGAAGAAAAGACCAATGACAACCCAGCAGGTGTTGCTCTGGTCCAATCAGATGTGGGAAAGGTCCATTATGATGCTTTAGCAAAGATTAGCGTCTGTTAATCTTCTGTCTAGCACATTTCCTGGTTGATTTGGTGACAGACGTGTTTACTGGTGATAACAACAAGTGCAGGCTGACACTACAGCAAACATGTTGAGCTGCTGCTCTGTGAGAAATCCTACACCAGAGGAGCAACTGGTGAATCGGTTTACATCGCAACCAGACAGACAGTAATTATTCTAACCGCCACTGCGAGTAGTTTACCACACAACAGTGGGGCAAGTAAAGCTGGTGATCTCGCCGAGGAGTCGGCAGCTCGTCATCAACAGGTGAACGGGTGTTTCTGCAATATTTAAAGCTGATCCGTTGTCAAAAAAAGGCAGAAAATGATCATTAAACAAGCAGACGTATAAACATTATGCTCAGTTACAGGCTGACTTCACGACAGGACGCATGGTCGAAATTTTTCCATTCGATGGACGTCAAAGAAGAAAATCTAAAGGTCTGCTCAAACCCTAAAATGCACCTTAATCCTTCTATCAAGGATGGGGAAAGCGATCCGGGGCTGGACGAGGATGGAAAATCCAAACTGAAGCGCCGACCACGCCCCGAGCCTCTCATCATCCCTCCTCACAAACCATCCACCTTCATCCCTCCATCCCTGTACCCGAGCATCACTTCCTACCAGAGCAACCTGCGCTCTCCAGTGCGCCTGCCGGACAACCCCCTCACCCTGCCCCCCTACACGCCTCCACCCATCCTGTCTCCAGTGCGCGAGGGCTCAGGACTCTACTTCTCCACCTTCCTGACCAACATTGCAAGCAACCAAATCCTGCCGCCGCCGGCTACGCCCAAGTCTGCGACACGCAGTCTGTTGCGCTCCAGTAAGTCTCAGCCGTCACATCTACATGTGTTATCTCGGACAAGTTCTGCTAATGAGGCCAGAAAATCTCTTAAAGGGAATTTTCTTTTGCATTTTCAGCAAGTTCAGAAGTCACACCTCCTGTTCTGCCCTTGATCGCTGATGCCACACCTGTTAGCCTCGAACCGTGAGTACAGTCACATAAACAGGCCGCTCAGGTTGTGTGAAATGTACTTACATCACCGTAAAACTCTGTGTTTGCGTCCTGTTTTAACTTGTCCAGGCGAATCAACATCGGGCAGAAGTACCAGGCAGAAATTCCCGAGCTGCAGGATCAACTTTCCTCCCAGTTTGACCAGCACAAAGCTGACTTGGTTTGGCTCCCTGTGGACGAATCTCACCTCAAACTTAGTGATCGAGAGAGGAGTTAGTATCTCTCGTTACCAGTCATCCACTGGCCCTTTTTATTCTGTTCTTTGTGGGAGCTTTTTGCCACAATCTCCTCCCGTCTGATTCTTTCATACCTCTCTCATTTTCCCTTTACATTTTCAGTGGAGGATCTGATGAACATGGCTTGCTCCAGTGTGCTCAGAGGCGGAGGAACCAACCAGGAGCTGGTTTTACACTGTTTACATGAATGCGGAGGCGATTTCCTTGTGAGTATAGTGACTCACTCAGGTCACTGCAACTCAGTTGGCTTTTTTTTTTTGTTTGATTTATAGCAGGAAAACCTTTGATTATTGTCAAATTCCTAAAAACTGACAGCAGCAGAATTTGTCAGGATCTTAGTCTCAAGTAATCTCTTAGCATTCTTTCTTTAAATATTACTTTTTCTTTTATATATTTTCACTGCAAATTCGTACTTGTTACTGTTGTGTTGCACAGGAAAAGCACTCAAATGCAGCACACTGACTCATTGTCATTAACTGGTTGATTTTAAGGAAATGCTGGGGCGTTTGATGCTTCAGGACCAAGTTTTCCCCAAAGGCCATTTTCTGGCAGGTTATCACTACTCAGGTGAATAAAAGCTCCCTCCGTCTCTTCATCTTCCTCCTCCTGTCTTTTTCTCCGATTTCTCCATCTCTCTTTAAATGCTTCCTCATTCTCTCAGGCAAGCAAACACTGAATTGTTCTGCGTTTGATTTACTCGCAGGCTCTGACTGCTGGACTGCAGAAGAGAAGCGTTACTTCAATAAGGGGATCACTGCCTACAGGAAGGACTTCTTTATGGTGCAGAAATTGGTACGTGCATCGATTTTTACCCTGCAGAATTAAAGATACTCAATCAGTGTTAATAAATGGAAAAAAAAGGCTCTGTGTAGCATTTCAGCATTGATAAATCTTCAACACATTCATTTTGATGCATTAGTATAATTGCTTCAAACAAGAAAAACCATTAAAATAGAGATTTTCAGCCGGATTCAGATGTTCTGTAAAATTGTCCCAACACCCAAATCTTCAGTTTAGGCTCAAAAATGTACATAAGAGAGGAAAATTAGACCAAACAAGTCAAGAAGACAGGAAGTAACTGGATTTGTGGTAAATGTGCTCTTCAGTTTTTTAAAAATATAGTGATAACATCACCAGTGGCATGAGACAGAGGCTGCCGCTCATCTTAGGCTAGTTCTAATTTACATAGTGTAATAATTTGTGCAAAAATAACTTATTAATCACTAATCAATATATTGATGACACGAGGTGCAATTTAAAAACTCGGGACTGTTACTGCTGCACGTGAACGGAGAGCTGCACAGTAACCTCGAACCTCGTGCATGTTCATATTTTTCACTGGGTGATTGATAAGTTCATGGCCTGCGGTAGAAGGAGTCAGTTTTAGAAAACCTCGCATGTTAGTTTTTTAACTC
>JAQQZW010000010.1:14913862-14924804 GCA_029814745.1 Zanclus cornutus | reverse complement strand
AAGTTAAAGGAGGAAATGTAGTTCTTCAGATCAGAAACACATGTTTGCATGTCAAAGGTCTCAATTATTTGTTTCATATCTGTCATGATTGTCTGTATTTTAGCTTTGATTTCATACTGGGCATCAATATCATGCAGGAATGCAATGCTGCTGCCCTTTAGTTTTTCCAGGCCAATCTGCTGAACCATCTCCCTCATGGTATCAATTACAAATACAAGCATAGCTTTGACGTCATACTCCTCATTAAAGGCATTCAGCTGTTGCTGAATCTTCTGAACAATTGTGTCAGGAAGGGTCCCACTTGCAAAAATGTCTTTCATTATGTCAGTGAAGTGTTGAATGTAAATAGTGAGATCAGCCAACAGTTTCTCAACAGTAACCTTCAGGTTTCTCAAAGAAGCTTCCATATCCTCCGCAGTGATGACATATTCTTTGGTAAAGTCATCAAAATACTGCTGCAGTTGAAGTAAGTTGCCTTCTATATTAAGTTGAGAAACAAAGTCACTCACATGCTGGGGAAGAGCCTCAATTTTAGCCTTTATCTCCATATTGTTCATGCAGTCTTGCAGTGCCTCTGCTATATGCACAGCAAAACCCTTGATGCTTTCCAAGAAAGTAGAGAGACTTTCAATTAGGGGGAACTGAATTATGTGACTATTTGTGCTCTTGTCATACTTGAGGAAGCCAGAGATGGTGAATTCCTGATTCTCTTTTGAGGCTGTGTTGAGAATGTTTGTGAGCATGGTGCCAGAAACCTCAATTCCAGTTTTCTCAGCAGTGTTGTAAACACTCATGTCCTGATTAAAGATGTGGTCATTCAGTTTAGACTTCATTCTAAAACTGGTCTTCTGCTCTTGGAGTGACAGAACCGTATCCATGTTGCTATCAGTAATGGTCTCAAGGGTAAACCCGTTATCTAGCTGCTGAGTTAGTGATGCTCTGCATTCATGTGAGCTAGCAAAAGCCAGGGGTTGTGCTTTAAGGAGGAACTTGCCATAGAGCTGGGCACTGTGCTTTCCATACATGGTCAGGTCACCATCAGCATTGAAGATAGCATCAAGGTTGAAATCAAAGGGAACAACGCTGCAACGGATGGTTTGGTCAAAGCGCACTGGCTGAGAGTTGAAGCGGGCATCATTGGTGATTCTGGCAGCAAGACCGACTATTTCAAGCTCAGTGTTTTGGTTCATGTGAGTTCCAAAGAGTTTTCCAGTGGTACTGCACTTTGCGTTAGCAGTCATATCAACATAATTCAACTGATAGGTGTGCTTGATCTCTTCTTCACCATAGATGGCTTTCAGGCTTCCAATTAGGTCCATCTTGTAGAGTTCTGCCTGCAGCTGAGCCTCATTAATGAAGTTGGCCGCCAGAATGTTCAGGTTGTTTTTAACATTTGCAGAGGCAGTGTAAGGTTTCAGCTCGATGGTAATATCATGATTGTAAGAGGCATACTCACTTGCGGTGGCTTCAGCCTTTGAGCTGAAGTCAAGGTTAGAAAGAGTGATGGTCAAAGTGTTGGCATTATCAATCTTGATGTCACGCATTGCAGCCTTGTTGGTAATAGATAGAGTTGCCCCTGAAGCATCAAGCCCAGCATTGAAGGTGTTTTCCAGGGCCAGGGGGCTCTGGAGGGTGGTTGTTCCACTTGTGGTCAAACCGTCCTTGTTCATTTTCAGAGTAGCCTTGTGAGTAGCCTCATTGTCAAGGAGTTTAACGTTTGCATCACTGTTTACAGCCAGACCAGTTACATCGAGAGAGGCAGTCAGTAGAGAGTAAACACGATTTTCAGAGTGGTCTGCATTTGTCTCCATTCTCATGACGATTTCACCTGCACCAGCAGAGGCTTCAGCCTGGTTGTGGATTTTCATACCAAGAGCAAGGGCATTTGCATCACATTTCAGTGACAGCTTGCTGTCTTTGAAGGAAAGCTCAGCAACATGGGTGAAGATGTCTTCAAAGGCATTGGTGTTAGACACAACAGAGAATTCACCATTAGCAAGGTTTGCTGCAATTGTGTTCTGGGCCTTAAGAATAGTGGAGTCAAGCTGAACAGTAGAATCAATCTTTGCCTCTGGTCTGAAGGGGAAGATGGTGAATGACTGGGTTGAAATGGTCTTGCCACGAATGGGTCCAGCCTTGAACATTCCATCAAAGTTGCTATCAGCAGACATTTCTTCAGTGTTGAATCCAGCCATACCAGTGTGTTCGAGTGCAACATTGAGGCCAAATGGGCTTGTGGCTTCAATCTTGCTGCTTGATCTCAAATTGATCTTGTCTGTGATTGTTGCATCCTCAACAATACTAATACTAGCTTCAATGAATTTATGGAACAAAGAGCTTTTCAAATTGGCCTTGATGGAGTCACTAGTGGCCAACATTCCAGATCCTAAATAAAACACAACAAAAGAGAAGATAATTGAGAGCTGATAATTGCTAAGTGTTATGTATCTTGGAGAAAACTATGAGAGTCATTTGCTGGTCTACAACATACAGAATAGAAATATCCACTTCTATCACTTTTGTGTACCTCTATCAAAGAACTCCAAAAATTGTAACTGAGATTGGGTGACATTGCTTTTGTTATGGAAGTTGAAAACTGTAATTGAAAACTGTTCTACCAAATGTAAATAACACTTAATTTTAACTGTGATTGAAGGATAACAACAAACATTCTGAATTTATGAATGATATTAGACATGAAATACCTTCAAACTTTATTGAGAGGATGTCAAGTGGAGAGGTCCCCTTCACATCAAACTTAGCTGAGTAGCTTGGTGTCTCCACAACATCTTTTCCGGCAGCCATTGAGGCCTCCATGTCGTATAGGTTACTCTTCATCTGAGTTGAAACTTCGGCTTTGCCAAAAAGAGGAATAGACAGAGTAAGGCTCTCAGGTACAACAAGCTCTGGGATGGGAATCTCCATGGAGACAATTTCCAGTCCAAACTGGGGCAGAGATATGCTCGGTGTGGTCAAAACCGGTGGGAAGTTAAGCTCATCTGTTGACTTTCCGCCAAGAGGGAGAGGGATAGCAATGGTGAAGCGTTCATTGTTGAAGTAGTACACAGCCTTTGCCTCACTGTTAAGAGGAAAAAGGTTAAATGCATACATGTTTCGAAAAAAATATACATGTAATTTAAACATTTAACATGGAGTTGTCCACACTTACGTATTAAGGAACAGTGTCTCTGGCAGGGAAATCTCAGGCATTTCAGGTACTCTGAAGTTCTTAATGTAAGGCATATCGGCACCGTACTTTTCCATGTAGTTGTTTGCAGCCTAAGAAAAAAAAGACAATCCATGTTTGATGCATGAGCCACATTTTTATCGAAGAAAATCGGAATAATTGTTAATAATCCAAGATTCAGACCTCCACAAACTTCTTGGAGATGTGACGGACCCTCATGTCGGTCTGTCCCACCTGCATGTCCAGAAGTTGGTTGCCATACTTGTCCATCATATCAGAATATGGCAAGCTGGTGGTATCAGTGTTCACATCGGACTTAAACTCAACCTCAATTTTGCTGGTGTCTGTAAAAACAGAACATTATTAAGCGAGTCCTGATGCGGAACCCTAATACCAATTAGAGTTCAGCAAGGTGTTAAATTACTCCAAACAAAATCCAAATTGCATTTTCTCTCAGACAAAGTGGCAGAAATTATTGAAATGTCTCAATACTGGCTCCCTCAAACTGAGCTACCTTTTACTGGCTGACAATGTCATGTGATTGGTTTTGGAATCTATAACAACCCAAATCAACATCTATTCTGACAATGCCAGGTGTAGCAATTTTTAGGATGTGACTCAGGTCTATTTGCATCTGTCTAAGACTAAGCAACTATTGAACAAGTTTTTATGTATTATTTTAAAAAAAGGGGTAACTGGAAAATAGCATTACCATATGTTATTGCGATTTTCTGCTCGGAGGTGGCGCTCATAGCCTTGATTTCACTCTTAAGCTCCAATTCCAATACTTCATCACGTTTCATGTTTGCTGTGATGGTAGCATCAGTGCTGATTGAGGGGACAAGAAGCTGGACTTGCAGCATACCTTCCTTCATGGCCATAAGGCTGAAAAATGGAACACTGAGTTAGCATACTTTCAGTTGCAAGGGTGATGTCATGTTCTATCATGAGAAACTACAGTGGATTTCTTACTTGGCACGGCCAACCAGAGAGAGCTGAGGGATGTTCTTGTTTATAAAGTCAAGAGAGATGGAGTGAGTTCCTTTGCCCTTGGTGTTTCCATCAACAACACCCAGCCTGAGTCCAGCCTCCACATCATAGTCGGGGATCTGGATGTCAGCTGTGATGACATTCTTCCTTCTGTTATACTTCATGATCACTCTGGCTTCAGTGGGATCTGCGCCTGTTGTTGACCAACTTACTTGATTAATATTACTTAACTCCACTAAACTTCAGAGCTTTTCGAAATTGATTTAATTATGTACAAGAAATATTTTTCATTGTTTTACATTACCTTCAGCCCTCAGAATAAACTTCATAGAGTCAACCTTCTGCCGGCCCTCTTCCCCCTCCCTGAGGAGCTCGTAGGCAACGGTGGCAGTGTACTCAGTTACTTCACCAGTAGGGTGGAGCTCCATGACAAATCTATTTAGTCAAATAAGTCAAATAATTAACGAAATTTGTAGGTAATTTATTTTAAAAGAAAAGGATTTGCGGGTGGTTTAAAAAGTTTTCTCACTTGCTGTCTCCAGTGAAGGGGAAGTAGGGGGCTGTCTCCTGAGAGAAAGCATCAATGTACTGCAGAGCAGTGCAGTATTTCATTCCAGCGAAGACGGGAGTGCACTCACTGACATCAACCTTGTCCATCACCATAGGTTCAATGGTCTTCACCTCAGATCCAGTCACTGCCACCAGGCTGTTCCTGTTTTTTTAATGTAGCAAAGATAAAATTGTATTAAAGATAAAATCAATTAAAGATTAAAGATTTCAGAAATAAATTTTTATGAGTCCATGGTTACACAGAGAAAAAACTGTAGAACTTAAGCTACAAAAACAGCTATTTTAAACTTTCCCTTATTATATAAGATTGTCCCCTTTACGCTTCAGGGTAGCTCACAAACAGTGGCATTACAGTGGCATATTTCTGGCTGTTTCTTTCTTTGTAACTAGTCATTGTGCTACCTGTGTCTTGTATTTAAGTTGGATATATTTTGTAATATCTTTTCGACTTAAACTTACGTCATTTTGATGAGCTTTGTAGGACTCATTGGAGCAGGGATGGTCAGCTTGACATTGTCACGCTCCATGGAGATTTTGGCACTGACCCCACTTTCATGGAAAATGTTGGTGTGCATCTCTAATCCAGAGTTAACGTATTCAGGGATGTGGGAGCCAACCTGGGTAACAAACTCAATGCCAGCAGAGGGCATGAAGGTAACTTCGCTCTGTGGAAACATAGTAGACATGGTTGGCCTGTTGTGTTTATTCTGTGTAATTGAAAGCATGTGGTTTGCTGGCTGAAAAACACATTTTGGAAAGAATTTTAAAGATTATTACCATGTCAGGAGAAATCTTAAGTCCACCCTTGATGCCAGGGGTGAAAGTACCAGACAGTGCAATCCTCAGGGGCACACCAGTGACAGTTGGCAGGAAGAATTCATTGTCCATGAAGATGTAGTGGGCAAAGATTGTGTTGTCAGCTTTAGTCATCAGTGCCTTCATTATCTGTGACAAATAAAAATACACATAGGACATTTAAATATTATTGTTTCATTGTCAGCTGTTCTCTTTAAAAGTAACTAATAACTTCCTTACATCAGTTGGGAACATCTTGAACATGCTGTCAATCATCATGGCAGCAGAGTAGGCCATCTCCTCCATTTCATTGGTCCTCAGATATCCCAGCTCATTTCCAAAAAGTCTCAGATAAACCATTGCCTCGGGAAACTGAGCTGTTTTCATTTCCCTCACGAGTTTGTTGAAGTTGCGTCCAATGTCCCTCATCAGGTTCTGGGAGACCTAAACATAGATGTGCACACTGTATTACAAGATTTTTCTCGAATAAAGAAATTGATGATTTATTGATCACAGTAGTTTTAAGGCTGATAAATATGTACAATACAGATTAGTCTGAGTACCTGTCTCTTCATTCTGTCTTTCTTCAGAGCAGGCAGCATGTTCTGCAGGATCTCATTGACCCTGAATGGCATGTTTTCAGAGACATAGTACATGGCCTTCAGGGCAGTGTCAGGGAAGAATCCATTCTTTCCAAAAAGGGCTTCAATGGTTGGTTCAAATCCTTTTCCCTCCATACCAATCTGTAATGGTGATAACATTTTCACTGTCATAAGTAAGCTCACTGAAAAATCATCTCAAAGCACAGTTTGGATTTAAACAGCTGAAAATGTTTACCTCCATCATGTCAATATCATAGCCAAATGCCTTCAGTGTCATTTCAAGCATGACCTCCTTTGGCAGGTAGCTGGTACCCTCAAAGATCATGTTGCCCTCCACAGATCCAAATTTATAGTTGCGAGAAAACCTGGTGGGGTCCATAATGCGCCTGATCTCATTACCCTGCAGGGCATCACGAATCTTCTGCCTCAGTCTTTGGAAAGAAAAAAAAGACCTTACATTTAAACGACTGATGCTGTTTAGTTCAGGATACCTACTCACTTTAAAGCAAAAGAGCAAATTTAGAAATATATAAATACATAGCTGCAACTGCTTTTCACTCACTCCTGGGTCTCTGGCTCAGTTGAGAACAAAATGTTGGTAATGTGGGAGACCACAAAGCTCCTGAATTGAATGTCTTGCTCCTTGGATGCAGCATCAGCCAGCTGGGCCAGTTCAGTGGGCTGGGGGTCCTTCATAAGCACCAGATATGCAGCAATACGCTTTGGCACGGGGATGGCATTGTCCAAAAGCACCTGCATGAGCACCTCTCTGCCCTGTGACCAACAGAGATCAACAAAATGATACATAATGATACATACAGTGAATTTATTTCAAAAATGTGTAAAAACTTTGGAAGTATTTGACTTGCCTCCTCAGGGACGGGAGTCAGCCTGAACACTTGAATGGCAGCCTGCTGCACAGCTGGGGAAGCTGCAGGTTGATTCACACACTGGATCACAGCGGCTCTGAGTGCGGGACTAGCTGGTACCACAGCTGGAGCCATGTTTCCAATAACCTAGAATTGAAAAATAATTACTTTCCTCATTTGGCAGAATCTAAATTCAGAGACGCATGTTTTAGCCTCAGTCAGACCAGACTCTGATGAGAAGTCTGTGGTTAGCATCTTTGTTTATGATCTTTGCTAGCCAATTAGCTTGTAACAGGCAGCGGCTAACACTGATTTAGTAGATGTGCTAATACAAACTCTCACTCTCTGTACTGGAAGTGAGTTTTGCGCTTGAGGTTTTAGGTTTCTTTGTCTGCAGCTGACTTTTAAATTTGTCTATTAGAAAATCTAGCTTTCCTGGGGTACATTTTATTGTCAGATTTTAGGGAAATGCACAGACATCACCCTCTTCAGCAGAGGAACGTGAAAACACTTCTCTAGTGTGAAACTTTACTTCGACACAAATCAGTATAGTCAAGGTCTGATATTTTAGAGGACATAAACATAAGAAAAACACATATTTGCGTGTTATTAAAGAGTGCATTTTTTGCCTTTCGAAAAGCTGGCACCCAAAATGTATGTGAATGTACAAAGAAAAAACAAATCAAATGCATATAAATCTATTTTGCTGAAATTTTGTTAGATAGCCACTAACTGACTGACTCCAATCATTGCAGTGTTATATTTAGGAGCTTGAAAGATTTTTCTTCTACATTTTTCAATTTGGTCTAAATTTATCCTGAATTCTAACAAGCCCAAGGCTAGTTTGCTTAAATATTGGGCATTAACAGTGTCAGAAGGACTGAAGTGTTTATTAGTAAACATTCCCAAGCTTACAGAATTGACACTAAAAAACAGAAATTATATATTAACGGTAACAAGAGTAATGTAATGTATTTTTAAATAATGTAACCAAAATGTATACTTAAAATGTATTTGAAGTGTATGCCTGAGCTTCATCTTATTAATTACCATTTGAGCTATTAGGTGAGATACCTACCCTCAATGTCATGAAAGTGGTGTCCTTGTCACCAGAGCAGTCACCCAGCTGGCCAGCCATGAACTCAGCAACAGAGTGAATCTCAGGGATTAGTTTTCCTTCAGCTTTGTAAAACCTGTTAAGGACAAAATGATATTCAGAATTCAAAGCCTGCGTATGGTGTTTCTAAGAAAAAAAATTGACTGCTGAATTATTATTATTAAGATATTTAACCCAGAATAAAGTGTAGTTAACTTCACTCACCTCTTTACAGCGTTGCTCAGGGCATACATGATTGGCTTGCTAGACTTGTATTTGACCATCTCAAGCATGTCATTGATCAGAAGGGCAGAGGGATTGGACATGAGTCCCAAAGCAAAAACACCGGCATCAACCTCAAGTGAAGAGCTGTCAAAGGTCCTGAAGATCTGCATGATGGCACTGCTGCACTCAGGGGTTCCACACTGGGCCAGAACCTGGTAGGTCAGGACGCGGGACACGGCAAGAGCCTCAGGAATGGCAGGACTCAGGGTCTCAGTCTTCATTCCACGGACCATGGTGACAAGCCTGTGGAAGAGGGGAGCCCTCCTCTCACCCTCAGTCTCGGGCAGATTGGCCAATTCTCTGAGGAGGTTGAGAGCTGCGTCTTTATCCTGGACATAACTCTTCTCCTCCACAGCATCCATGTGAAGACCCTTGATGATGTCACCTATGATACAGCAAGAAAAATTGTTGTAGTGAGTTAATGTTACCTGTGACCATTCACTTATGAATCAAAACAATCCAAATTAAACAAAGAGCTTACCGTGGTCAAAGACTCTTTCATTGTGAGGAGAAACCTCAACCAGGGTCAGCTCTTGCTTTCCAACGTTGGTAACTCCATATTCTCCCCTGTGAGAATAAAAACAGGTGGTTCAAAATACTGTAGATCTCTTACAAAAGACTTATCAGAATGTATACTTTCATAATGAAGCTTTTTATAGAGTGCAGTACTAGCTTGACTTACTTGTGTGAGAAGGGAATGAGGATGTGGTTCTCAGTGCAGGACCCAGAGGTCATGTGTTTCTTCTCATTATCAAACTTGTAGTTGCAGGTCTGTGAGCTTCTGACCAGCTGGGCGAGAGGGTAGTGCTGAGGATAGACAAATTTACCACATTAATGTAGTGGATTCACTGAAATAAAGTTTAACCACTTTTCCCAGATACTTGTTGTCAATAAAATACAGTTTGTGGTGCAGGTACATCTTTTGAATTGGATTTTAGTTCCATAAAGTTAGAGTTTCCTTTGTCTTTCAACATTGGAGCAACTATGTTTTTTTCTTATCTGCAAAAATGACTCTAGCTGCTTTTACAAACATAACATTTCTGTACACAAGGGGAATTCTGTTTGACAACCAACCAAGGCTTGGTGTATAGGAGAATAAATCTGGCTTTTGTAAAAGCTGATAGAGTAAGGAATTTTTTAGTCAGCTCTTGAAAATGTCAATGAGGTGTGGATTTCTTACCATGCCAGAGATAAGTGCCAGGGGGCTGGTGTAATCTCTCATGGGGACAAATTTGTCACATCTGGACAGATCCCTGTTGAGGCTCATGTCAGTCACAATGTCCTCTCTTGCATTGACAGTGTAATAGGTCTTGCACTTGCCATGGATGGTGGGCTGAAATAGATGATTAGAGAAAAGTATTTATATATATTTAGAATGTACTAAAGACAGTTTCTTACAAACTGTTAATATAAGTACGGTTTATTTGTAGGTGGAGCTAATATATGCAGATATTTTTTTCTTGGTTAGTCAATGTACAATGATCTTGTTCTTGTCTTCTTCCAGCAGAGGCACAGCCAAGGCAGAGATGATACCCCTCTTGACGTTCAGGATGTTTGTTGTCTCACCATCCTCAGGGTACAGTTTCACATCGTACTCACCCTCAACCACAACCCTCAGAGGATATCTAAAACAAAAGTAGTCATACTTAAACTAAATTATTGGTGCAAAATTGCAAAAAAAATATCAGATTGGTGATAAAAGTTTCATGCAGATATCAGAAATTTTCACTGAGTCACGTACCTCTCCATTTCAGCAGCAAAGGCATCAGAGCTGGGTGCAGCACTGAACACAGGGTTGCCGTCTGCGTCCATGTCGGTCACCTCACTCAGGCTACAGCCAGTGGTGCGAACGATGAAACTACAAGTTTGAGGCACTTCAATTTCAACCTGTGAGAGAAAGTAAATGTATATATTTTTTTCAATCACTTTTTGAAACAAGGGGTAAAGGAAAAAAACAGATGACTAAGGATGTTTGCAAAAGATCTTTCTCGAACCGTGCAAGAGGCCTTGGGTCCGTTCTTGAGCTGTGAAGCTCCGTTGATGGCATTCAAAGATTCAGCTTCATATTGGTATTCGTACTTGTGTAGTGTCTTGTACCTTTGGGCCACTAAAAGAGAAAATTAGTGTTTTGATGAGATTTTGTAGGTTAAAGCAATTTAGTTGTAGCCATAAAAATTCTAACTTTTTTTTTTTTGCTTTTTTTTTACATAACATTTACATTTTTTTTACTTAAAATAAATGTGTAGACTGGATGTCAACACCAAAATTAAACTTCTTAACATGAGCATAATCAGCATGTAGTCTGGTGTAACTTACGCAGGCAGGTTGGTTGATCTTCATCTTGGGCAACTGTAAGAAAAAAGTAAGATAATTAAGTTTTTAGTAGCTTTAGTGCAGCTGAAAAGATACAAAATTGACTGTTAACCTGTTTATATCCACCAGATCACCAGTGATCAGCTATTTTAAAGCAATTAAGAACTGCTTATAAAAATTCAAATACTTAAATTTTTGTCTTTTTTGGACATGCTATACATCATTAGATTTGTTA
>JAQQZW010000010.1:13748452-13759675 GCA_029814745.1 Zanclus cornutus | reverse complement strand
ATTCATAGATGGGCATATTGGTGCACAGTCAGTGTAGACCATCACCCACCCCCATCCTACACACACACACACACACACACACACATACACACACACACACACACACACACACAGTCACACAAAGAATGTCAAGGTCACTGTGCTCAACACACCCATATATCTTCTCTGCACTGGCCTAAATGGAGGGTGAGATACACACAAAGAAACAAAGAGAGAGTCAAAAGTACTGCTTTGTGGGTCTGTGTGTGCGTGCGTGTACATTCATTTGTGCCTTCATGCGTGTGCGTTGAAGTGAATTATGGTCTGCACTCACCATTAAAACCACCGGGGAAAGCACATACATAGCTTCATTACTCCCTTTCTCCATCTATCCCCTCCTCTCTCTGTCAATCCATCCCCTGTTTTCTCCACGCGTTAAGTAATAGTGATGATGGTCTGTTGGCTGGCGAGACAAAGAGGAGTTAATCTACCATAAAGAAAGAAGGAGGTGAAAGCAGCGGTCCAATCAGACATAAATCTCACACTATAGATTTTTACTTATTACTACTATATTTCCCAAAAGTTCCCAAAAAGTCCAAATGCTTAAAGGAAAACAAGAAGAATATTCAAGATGCAATTCTCCAGCACGAACATGACTAATGCTAATGCACCACATGTGAACAGTACACCACTTTACAGACCAGAGGCTGCCTGGTACCAGTCTGGTCAAATATGTAAAAACGATCTCTGATGACTGTAATTTGCATCATGTGTATCTTTTAATGTCTGTCTTGCATCCCCATGTGTTTTTGTCCTTGACATGCGTGTGACAGCACGCACATGTGTTTGTATGTTCATGCTTGTGTGACAGTGAATAATTTCCCCACCCTTCTCTTAAAGGCCTTTTTCTCATCTGTGTTACATATGTGTTTATGAGTGTGTGTTTTGGCTTTGACAAGTACGCCTATGTGTTTATGTTTGTGTGTGAGAGAGAGAATCCATGCAGAGTAAAACGTGTGGCTTTGCCCTCTGACTTTGTTTATTAAGACTGCAGAATCGTTGCAATAGCAAAATATGCCAACCTGCACATGCATACATAATGATCCGTACCACCTGCGTGCTTTGTTGTCTCTCATTAGGAGATCATAACAGATTGCTATCTGATTAAATGTTTGATTCTAAGGTTTTGTTTTTGTTTGTGTTTTATGTCTACATGTGCGTGCAAGATTCAAGTGAGTCCAGGCATAGAGAAGTTCGTCACAATTTATCACAGGGAGATCATGACAGGATTTGGGAAAGAGACAAATACAGCAGGTAAAAAAACAGCAGGAGAGAAAGAAAGAGGGTTTAATTGTAATGCTAGAAGAAAGGCAGCTATGACAATGTGGTCTTTCACTGGCAGATATCACCCAAGAGGGATGGATGATCCTCATAGTGGAACAAATGACATCAGGTCTGGGGGAAGGGGGAAGGCAGGATGAGAAGACCTCACTGATGATGGTGATATAGTGCGTATATTGCAGTTAATATAGTGCAGGTTACTATAGAGCTTCATAAAATGCTCTGCAGAATGTCCTGCTGTAGACACACAGGAGGTCAATCTGGTGCATGTTGGTTCAGTCTCTTTTTTGGCAATATTCTTACAATTTTAGAATTTGTTCATAGTGTTTACTGGATGTTAAGTTTAGGATAAAAAAGATGTGGTTTGGGCTCACAGCATGTGGTTTAAATCGTAATGCTGTGTCCTGTGTTTTTGTTTATTTCCTGTTTTGTGTTCGACTTGGCTCGGCCTTTCTGTGTGTATCTGCAAGCGCAGCTGGGGTCAAAGACAGTGTTCTTGCATGCGATAAGCAGAGAAACAATCTGACGCACTCCTGTCAGCGTGTACTGGTACACTTTGGGAGACAACTCTGTATTGGTTTCTGTTTTCCTTAGGCTCGTGTGCACCTACGTACCTAATATTTTTCTACTACATTCCACAATTTCAGCAGCAGCGACCGAGCATGCAGGGTGCAGCTCACAGGCCAATTTCAAGAACACCATGTAACCATAACAGCTTCTTCTCTTGTTTATTTAATTCTATGTTGCTCCTAAAATGCATACTTTCCACATTACAGTACTTTGTTTTTTTTCAATTGTGCATTTTGTTTTCTTTAAAGAGAAGCATGAGTTCTTGTTTAAACATTACAAGAGAAAAACAACTGCTTCAAACTTAAATAGCAAATCCAGTTGCCTTTGGCTTTGTACATCTATAAAAATGAACCCTTGTGTTTTGTTGAAATTTGCTTCCCTCCCTTGTTGTTAGAATCCCATAAACTGCACTGCTGTATGTGTAAAAAAAAGTGCAAATGTTGTCCTTTAAATCTATTTGTCCTTTTTCTTCTGACCTTATTAAATCTTATCATGTAATAAAGGGACAAAGTTTGAACCCTTCCTCTTGTTACAAACCAGGAAGCACATTTGGTGACAAAACACAGAAGTGATGCATTGTTAGAACACCAAATATGAAAATATTCTATGTTTTATTTTTTATTAGGCTCATAATGAAAGATTATATATTTGTTTTGTATGCCAGAAAGTATTTATACAAATATTGTACAGTATGCCAGGGGTCAATAATACATTGAGAGGCCTATCTCCCTAATAGACTTCTTATGAACAAACTCGATGCCAAAAACAGAAATCCAGTTGACTATTTGGGATTTAAGGGAGGTAGTGTTGTGTACGTAGTACAGTCAACACCGTCACAGACATAGGATATATAAAAATCTATTGTATTTAACCAAGTTCTGCATCTTTGATCTCTCAGACCACAAACAAAAGTGTCATTTTCATACGTCTTTATTTTTTTATTTATATTCTACATATTTCTCATAAAATAAAGAACAGTCATGAACAATCAAGGTGAAACAATATGAAGTATGTTTTTCAAGCTGTAAAAGACAGTTTGGGTTCTCCAGGACACTGTAAAGAACACTACAGGGTGAAAAATCAACACTTTTTTGCCGTTTTAGAGCTTGTCTCAGTCACAGATTCTCAAACTCAAATGGGCATTTGAGTTTGAGGAAAAGCAGCTTATGCGTGACCAACAGCAGATCAGAAACATTTTTCCTATAATATGATGAATGACCATGGGATGATGAAAGCTAACACTACATTTATTGTTTTCTTTACTACTAGTAAGCGTGACTGCACCATTGGTTGTGCAACATAAATGAGCAACAGACATTCAAGTAAAAGCAGAGTTAGTAACCGTCATTCATATGCAAAAAGACACACATGTGCACATAGAAGAGTGTGACACTGATAAACACACTAAAGCCTGAAAAAGAACAGAATCTGCAAAAGAGCGACGCAGGCACCGTTGGCCTTCACCAGCCCCCAGTGTACTTGTTGAGCAAAGTGTATTGTGAGAGTGCCAAACACAGACCTTGATGCTCACTTTGCAAACACAATCTTTTTTTTTTCAAGCCTAACAACACGGGGAGGGAGCAAAATTCTAGCACAGCACAGAGCACACTCTGCATTAGCATTTCAGCATCTGTGAATGCCTCACAAATATGGTAGATAAGATAAATACTGGAAAAAATGAGCTTATCACTTTAGAGCACATCAGTGGATATAAATGTTTGAGGATGTTTATGTGTGGTCAGATGGCCATGATGAAAAGTGCGGCGAGGATCGATGCAGGGGAGGGACACAGTGAAACACAAAGACAGGTCAACACCCACAACTGTTGATCTATTCATAAAAACAGACATAAGATCAAGATAGGGTTGAGTCACCTGCATTTTGATTTGCATACAAAATGAGAGGGATATGCCTCACTGGGATCTTTCAGGGTGATGATGATCTCAGGGGAAACAAAAACCAGTTCCTCCTTGGGCCTATATGAAATTTTACTTCTCACTTAAAGGAGTTTTAATGTATATCTTAAAGACAAAGTTTGACATTTTGGTAAATACAGTTAATGCTTCTTGCCAAGAGCTGGAAGAGAAGATCAATACCACTCTAATATCCGTAGGATGAATATAAAGCTACAGCTAGCAGTTGGTTACCTTAGCTTTACAGTAAAACTGGAAACAGTGAAACAAATTTGTCCAACTAACAAACAACATAAGGTGGGTTAATTAGTGAGTGTTAAACACACATTTTAAACAACTTTCCCCCAGTTTCCAGTCTTTTATGTTATGCTAAGCTAACTGTCTGATAGCTGTAGCCTTATATTTGACAGACAAACATGAGAGTGGTATCCATCTTCTCATATAACACTTGGCAAGACCGCAAGTAAATGCATTTCCCAAAACGCCAATTATTTCTTGAAGCTCCAAAATATTTTGAACAATCAAAACTTGGACCAAACTGTGATATAGTCAGATAACTATGGATGGATTTTTTTTTGTCTTCAAATAGCAGATAATAAAGAGATAATCTGCTCGGTTTTATGATAATCGTAATAACTGACACTTTCCCTAGTGTTGTTTTATCCTTTGGTGTAAACACTCAGACATCATTATGTTATAGTGAGCCCAGGGTGTAGATTAGAGTGTCTTTCTGTCTATTTTGTCTGCCTTATATTGCTGTCTATTTCAAAACATTCTATTACTTCAACTTTGATGTTATCTTTTTTATTCCCTTTTTATCACTTTGATTTTGATTGTTTCATCTTTTACCACTGTTATTCTTGCTTGTTTGTATTATTGTATTATTTCTTTATTATTGCTTTATATACCATTTATTTTCTTAATAACACATACCTGTATTGTTGCAGATCCTAACCCATCTGCCCTGACTGTAAAGCACTCTGGGTCAGCTTCTGCTGTTTTGTAAATGTGCCATAAAAATAAAATGACTTGACTTGCTTTTTTACACTCAACCAAACCAACTTCCAGTAAAGCTGAGCATTTGACCCGTGACAAACAGCCCCTTTCATAGCTGCTGATAACCGTTTAAAAAAGTATTTATGGTTTAATCTATATTTTACTGGTGCAAAGGCAATAGAGAGTACTAAAGATAACTTTTAACTTGTTACAACTTCATCTTTTTATTTCTATTTCATAGTGTTCATTTGCTGCTCCGTACGCCTGCATGCCCATATGTTGAAGAGATTGTGTGCATGTCCTCTTCATGCCTGGGTGACGCTCTTATAAAGCTCATCTATGCGTAATATGAGTGTGTGCGTGTGAGATATTTTATTTTCCATGCACACAAAAAGAGATGAGTGATAAGACGGCGACTGTCTGCCTGGCATGTCTGCTTTATTTGAATGTCTGTGTACGGTGTCAGATCACTCATAGTCCAGACAGCAGGAGAGTCTGGTTTTCTGTCCACCTCCTCCTTTGACTGAACAGTGTGGGAAGACTCTTCAGTCTCATGACATGAATGTGGACTGCCTGACATCTAAAAAAAATCTAAAATACTGCCAGGGCAAATGATTGTATGGATTAAATAAACTGACAGGAGTAAGTGATCCTTTTTGCCTTCCTCCCCTAATATATAAAAGCCAACACTGATCAAGTGAAATAGTGCTTGCTATAAGTAGGAAAGGTTACGGTAGCATCTTTTGATCTCCGCAAAATATGCTGAATCCACACTCATCAGCACTGTCCTTCATGTATGAGACAGCTCACCTTGTTACAAACGTCCCTTGACGAACAAATTAATTTTAGATTTTCTGACTGACCACAAAAGCTGAATGTGTAATCTTGTGCAAGCAACAGAGCTGGAAAGTTAGGAGTTGGGATTTTTTGTGTCAGGCACCACGTCTGTCAGAAACCAGCAAGCTGCTGACTAAGAGCAAAACTGAAGAACAGCTCATTTCATTTTGTAACGTCGACCTGCTGGCTCATAAAAATTGTACTCAGGCGGTTAATTGCATCACTGCTGGAAAGACTGACTAAAGAATTATAAAAGGCTATTTGTTGAAAGATAAGAAGACATCTTGGGGTAAGACAGATAACCTCTGTCTCAATAGGAGTGTTATGGACTTAGTCATCGGACCAACCAGGAAACAAAGTGAGGGTTTTATTTTAAAAGGAAATGTCCCATTCGCTTTTGTGAAAGGAAAAACTCACCATATTGAAGTAACAATGTCTGTCAAGATTTTTACATTTTTTAATAGTTAATTTTCAAAGGTTAAATTTTTTTAATTTTTTTTTTGCACAGGCAAATAAAGTGTAGTGGACTTTGAGTTAAGATTTTTGTGCTAAACTGCAAAGGTCAAGACTGCATGTTTATCCTCGAGATGTCAAATGCATAAAAGGATGTATGGCCTACTGTCTGTCACATTTTGGACGGACAGTCTAAAATTAGAAATTCATCTCGTAAGTTTCAGAAATGTACTCATGAGATGTAAAAAATGGAGGATATGCAATTGATATTTGGTAATTACAAAATATAATTGGTATCACATTCAGTACCAGTGCCTGATGTATTATCAGTTTGGCCTGAAACAATGTAAGCTTTCTAAAGTCTTGCGTGTCCTCGGGAGGCAGAATTTATTTGTAATTACAGTTTTCGACTCATCACCTGAACAGGATTTGTGTGTGTGTCCTGCACGCTAATTGTTAAGTATATATGACACGATTAATCAACTAACTGATTCAAGCCAATCGAAGAGGCAACAAATTTGATCTTTGGATTATGACCTGTTTACACAAAACTAAGAATTTGGGTTCTTAGAAGTTACAATGGACACCTATAGGTAGTTTTCAATACATTTTAAAGTCCAAACAAATTATCAAGAACCTGCAAATTAATCAAAGATTTTACGATAATCGATTGCATCACTTGTATAAACAGAGAGAAGAAGAGGTTTTTGGGAGGGACGAAGGACAAAAGTTGCAATACTTGGACAAAAACAAGTCAAAGGCGAGGAAGGGAAAAGGAAGAACAGATTGAGAGAAAGACAGATTCCACTCTTCACGGGTCAAACCAGGACTGGATTGTGATTGAGGGAGAGTAAAGAAACCCCTGTCCTGCGAGCCGAGTGCTCTCAGTCTGTCAGTCTGCGCTTCTGGCCAGAGATGGAGCTAGTTGCCAAGGAGACACACCACCTTCAAGCAGGACGATGGCTCTCACAAATCAACCCATTCATTCCCATTCTGTGACGTGAGCAGCACCGACAACAGTGACGTGAGTGTACTATGAGCTCGTGTGCGAGGGACTGTGTGGCTCCCGGTGAGAGGAGCTTCATCTTGTGCTTTTCTCTTCTTGGCAGCACTTTTGATCTGGCTCCACAGGTTATCTCAAACCTACAGACTCTTACTATGATAGAGTCCACTGCTTAGCATGTTAGTGCCAACTGTCCTGGCAGTATGTTTCCTTCTCCCTTAGTGACAATGAAATCACAGAGACCATCTTTCTCCTCCCATTGGCTGGTAAGCTCCATGGTGATGCCCTGTGATTGGGTATGCCTAGCACGTACTCTCGGCCAATCAGGTTCACTGTATCCAAGAGACTGAAGCATGTAAGGCTATTTAAATCCAACCAGGGACTCACAAGATTGTTCAGATGTATATTTCACAGTGTAAAAAAATAAAAAGCTGGGCGGAAAAGGTTTACGAGTGGACGAATGTGCAAATCCAGACAGACCTGATTGGTGTTAAAAGTGGTCGGCCCATCTAGACGGGTTAAAGAGACCCAGAGCGAAGCATGAGTTGAATGGATGACCGTCTGCAGTACATACTCCTCCAGAACACTAAGTTTTTCTATGAATATCGATCAAATTCAACTCCTTTTGTGCACTGATGCTTGAGTCGCAGTACGTGAGGCTTGAAGAGAGCAGGAATGGCACTTTTAAAATCAAATGGACAGAGGAAGTGAAAGCTGGAGGTCTTTTCTTCTGTACAACCATGTGTCAGGGGGGCAGCCAGCTATTGGTGTTGTATGGTGCACCCGGAGCAGGAATGTTGCATTAAGACCAACTTGCAGTGGACAACAACTAGAGAGTGAAACTCGCACTCCTGAACACAGCGTAAGTCTGAGGCCATTTTGTGTCCACTCATTTTTTGAAACGTCATACTTTCTGTGACAACAAAATGGTGGACGAAACCAGAAGGTTGGGCTGACAACACAAAATTCTTTTCAAAACCAACAGTATTTTTCTTAAAATGAATATTCATAATTTTAATATCGTTATAGATTATATTTTTGTAAGTAAATTTAATATAATATTAATGATAATGTCTCTGTATATTCTGTTATGAGTTACATTTCAGTCAGAATTTGTCTTCAGTTATTTAAAATTTCAATAACGACACATGGCCGTCTGTGTCACAGAGAACAGACATGTTAACAGAACAAGCCATGTAGGGCTTACAGGATTATAGAGAATGACCTGTGTATTTCGAACATAAATGAGAGGAGAGGTGAAAGTAGGCTACAGCTATGACTGATTGTCCCAACTACAGTATGACCACGATAACAACAGAACTACACTGAACGAAGGTATCTGAATGGTCAGAAAGTAGAGGATAAAGAACAGTAAGCAGATAAAAATGAATGCAATATTAAGTATTGGCTTGATATCCAAGTCACAATTTTTTGTATTGACTTTTTGTGAAGTCATTTGTAATATTTTTGCTTCGGTATAAAAGCAATTGTAAGTTGGTATTGAATGAAAACATAATGGTAAGCAATCTGTTTATCAATTAATGCATTACTTAAATTTTACTTTTTTGTATTGCAGTAAGTGGAGCTGTTTGTTTCTTCCAACACTGTAAAATTGATTTGTGACTTTTATAAACTAGGTTTTATTAAATTATGATCACATTTTTTATCACACATATCCATCAGTCATAGTCTTAAAAACACTGCAGTAGTGGTTACTGAGTAGTTTGTTGTATAGAAACTTTTAAAATGCATGACAGTATATTGCAGCTTCCATGACATAAGTTTCCTAAGTTTTTTCTATCTTTTCTGCTTTTTACAACAAGATCATGTTAGAGATCATGTTCAATTTTTCCATATCATACAGACTTATTTCAAAAAATTTGCTTCTGATAAAAAATTGTCAGTATAGCAGAATTCATTCATATTCTGTCATGAAAAGAAAGGTTCATATAAAGAGAAACATGTCCAGTCAAAGTGTAACTGAAGACAATGCGGTCCATGGAAGTTAGATATACACTATCTGTTCATGTGTGTGTGAGTCACAGTGCTCATATGTCTGTATTTTTTTGTATTCATGTTTTTGGTACTTTTTCATGATGAGACCACACATTATAATGCATAATTCAGTGTTCAACATTTTGTAATATCAGTTAACTGGTAATAAATCTTTTTCCCACCTTGAGTTGAGTTTTTCAGTCCTGTCATGGACTTGAATTTGGGCTCAAGACAATCAAATGTCTTATGGGAAATTTGAAGGTGTAATTTACTGCTGCAGTTATTGTTTGTACATCATTTTTTTCTAATTTATATTTTGTTTGTTTGACTTGGATGATTTTATTGATGCTTTCATCTTTAGTGTCTTTACATCAAGGATCAAAATGGGAACTATTCTTAGACTTCATTGTGTTGTCTGTGACATTTTCTTTTTATATGTCAATTAAACTAAACTAAACTAAAAACGTCTGTGACAATGTACTGGATATACGTCTTCCTGGTCCACCTCCAGGTCCAGGACGTCTATCCAGTTTTCCACGTCCCTCCAGCTTATCAAGGACCTTCATAAAATACAAAATACCTTAGATACACCTTTTTCAAACTCACGTCAAACTGTTTATATTGTGAATATTTCCATTTTGTGCTAATTTATACTTCTATTCCACTCCCATTTGGGGAGAAATATTTTACTATTCACCTTACTATATGACAGCTGCAGATAGTAGTTACTTTGCAGATTCTAATTGTAACACAAAATATAAATCAACTGATAAATTATGATGAACATCAATGCCTTCTACACATAAAAGCAGTCGTTCTCAAAATATTTCAGGCATGTCTGCTTTCAGAAGCCCAAAAAAATGTTCACACAATTTTTTTATCAATCACTAACAACACAGGGGAAGCAACTAAGGATCCAAGTTAAGTTTTAGTTAAATGAAGTTCAGAGGGATAGCATGAGAAACTGGTTTGCCTATTTATTTCTGTAAAAATGATATTCATTTAACTTAGTTTCAGTACATATTCCCACGCTGCGAGTTGTGAACGGATGCATTAATGCATCACAGCAATACAACATAGCCCTATATAAGTCTGAAACGGGCAATTCTGCATATCAAATAGGCTACTCTTAAATGGGTACTTTAACTATATTTTGATGCTGTTTTACCTTCACTTAAGTAAGATTTGAACCATTATTTTACATTGCATTGCTACTGTTACCTGAGTAAAAGATTTAATTAAAAAAAGTCTTCCATCAGTGTATTCGCTATATAGTGCCTACATTTATCAGGACGAAAAGCAACACGTCCTAAATAAACAAATTTGCTAGAAATTAACTCAGTTTCCTTACAATTTTCCACTCAAAGCTGAAGTTCACACCCAACCTTCTCAACTGGTAAACGCGCGTCACTGTTTCGCGCGTGACTGCCCTAAAGTGAAGCACGTTCACGAGTCTTCCTCGGGGCTAACGTGCTGCAAGCTGGGAAACAGTTTTCAATAAAGTTCAGGTGTCATGATTGTATTGTTTTGTCTGTGGAAGCCGACCTTAAGATTTGGAGTGATAACTGTGCCGATAATCCGGCACAAAGGATTTTACCCGGGCTAACGGTAAGTTTTCTAGTTTTCTGTTTTACTCTCCGTTTAATGGATTCATTCATACCCAGGTTTCTTAAAACGTTTCCTGTTTCTCACCGTCAAGTCTTGTAAACCCTGGGTACACTTACTACAGAGTAGAAGTGTTTATCTGCTCTTACAGAAGGAAATAAAAAGAGTAGCTAGCCTTGTTGAATGCTAATGTTATTTTGTTCTTTGGTTTGTTGTCCAAGCTACCGCAGCGGCGTTTGGTCACCATGGAGACGGAGCGTGAACGCGCAGAGCGACTTGTCATTCACTAAAGGCGTCAACCCACCAAATTTAACTTTTGTTTGACTTAACATATTAAAACCATTATTATTTGAATTGAATTTGATTTTTAGACACAGTAACAGAAATTTCTTTTGTACTCTGATCCAAAAGTGACAGATTAGGATGTTCTTTGCAGCCCTTAAACATTATTTGGACCGTAGTACTACTGATTTTGGCAGTGAACAGACGATGTGTGACCAGTGGAAGAAAAACATATGCTATCTTGCTTTC
>JAQQZW010000010.1:12842372-12855011 GCA_029814745.1 Zanclus cornutus | reverse complement strand
AACCTGAATTTAGCAAAAAAATTTCAATTAAATAAAAAGTTACCGTACAGATACACACAACCCATTAGTCACAGACACTTTAAACTTTATATAATTTAAAGGCCTAAGGCGGGCTTTATTTATGGCTTTATTTAAAATACCATCTTGGCTAAATTATTACCTAATTAGTCAGACCAAACACAGGTGAGTTTTTAATGTCTATTATTTTGGCTAAATAATTGCTACATATGGTCGACCTCATTCAGCCCACAAAACAACATCTGTGGAGGCCGGATGCATGGTGGCTTATAGCTGTAAGAGTCACTGGGCATTGCAGCTTAAATTATAGTAAAGTTTGAAATGATCAAGGGCAGAGTTGATGGAGACAGTAGAGTGAGTTGAGAGTTTCTGCTTCTACCACAGTTCATGCTGTAATTGGCCAAGTGGGGTTCAGAGCGCAGATGGAGTCAGTGTCCTTGCACTCATCCATGGGCCTGGACTCATGTTTAATACATAGTCACTTTGTACCCAGCTAATTATGTGCGCTGTGTGAGATATGCACGTTACGATGAACAATACACACAAAAGCAGTGTAAATTGTACCAAACCGAATCCAAACAGGTAATTTAATTTATTTTGGTACTAGATTAACGCCATTAGACTCATTTCTTGTAAAAAGAAATACAAACATTCCCTCTTCTAAATGCATAAAATCTAATTTTTTGTCTTTTTAGAATCAGTTCAGAACGGGCCACAACCGCACTAATGCCCTGCAGAAATTGCAGCCACTTGTCACTTGCAGAGATATTGTTTTGCCTCCCTGTTCTGTTAAGCTACATCGCCTGTTGGAACGTAATCCTTTAACTGGCTTTGCATTGCTATCACAACAAGAGAACTCATGATTTCTGGTAAGCTGCTGTCTTTCACACTCATGTAAATGAGACTATTAAAGGGTTTGGCAGTTGCAGTAGTACAGCTAAAAAACCACACGTCCATTCAAGATTATCAGGGTGGAGAAATGTCCAGGTTTGTTATAAAAATTGATATCCTTGTATTTCTATTTTTTTATTCATACAGTATGTATCCCCCTCCTGTGTGTTCATTCACTTATTCCTTCTTGTGTCGCACTTTCTTTCCCTTCCTCCCTCATCCTGTCCCGTTCTATTTCATCCCTTCTTCCTGATTTTTCTCGACATTTCTCATTTATCTTCTATGCTATGCATGCTTCTGCGGGAGGGTTTGGCCACAAGCTGTTCTGCTGACTCAACATTTGTTCCCTCATAGTTTACCCCTTTACTCCCTCCCACTTGCCTTCTATCTCATCCTCGCTCTCTCTCTGCTGCCACCCTCCCTTTCTCTTTCCCGCCTTCGATCCCTACAGCCAGTGAATTTCCAAACCACTTTCCTCGCATTTATTCTGTCCTTTCTTCCTCCCTCCCTCCCTCTCTCATCTCTTTTCAGATATTTGCCTTGCAGTGGCCATACAGTAACTCAGTGCTAAGTTGTCCTGCTAAAATTAGATGATGTCTTGGGTTATCAACGCCCTACTGCTGGGCAGGACTGGCCATGCTCCAGAAACCAACAATCCACATTATCCCTACAGCAATGGGGGGGTTACATTTTTACTGTGTATCACCACTGTGCCCGCTTCGCCTGTACTGGCTCAGGCCCAGACTAATTCATAGACAATAATTCTTAATAGAGCTATGATTCGGGTACAACTGGCTACATAGCCCTTGGTGTTTCAGCATTGTAGTTCACTGTAATCTCCACAGGTCATTGAGGGAGCTTTGAGGAGCACAAGAGGGCAGTGGCTAGTCTGTGTAATATTTTCTCTTAAAATAAAAGATTAAAGTTAATTAAAGACATCAGTACAGTGTCATAAGTATTACATATTTGCGTGTTGGTAGCATCGGATTTTGTAGATGCATGGAGCCTGCCAGTGCAATCCTCATTTTGCAGCATCTCTCTGCCCCTAATCAGCCGTCTACCTGCAAACTCTAAGAACAGGCCTCATATTTCATGTGACTCTGGATTACTGCAACGTTGAACTGTGCACCTCAGCAAATGGCCATTGTCAAGAATGTCATCTAGATGAATCTTAGGGATGGGGGCTATAATAGATGTGTTTGTGCGTGTGTGTGTGTGTGTATCGCAGGGCTTTCCAAGGTGAGTGTCTGTGGGAGCTGAGGCAGCGACAAATACTCAGCGGCTGCATCGCTGTTTAATTGTTTGCCTGCAAAATAAATCAAATGTGTCGAGGGAGATTATTAATACAAACGCTGTGTTAAACAAATGAATCACCACATTGCTTAATTCTAGGTTTTTCTTGGTGTGTGTAGCTGTGTGGTCGCGTTTGTGTGTTACGTTCTTGTGTTTCAGCATGATCGTGGGACAACACTTGTGTATTTTCTCATGTGTGACACTGATATTTATGAGGCAGCTTGAATCTCATGGCTGCCTTGCGCTCTCTGTCATTGATGTATTTGTTGCTATTTGAATGCTCTAGCAGAGGAAAGGAACAAGTCTTAGGGTGCCTTTACAGCTACAATGTGTAATTCTCTAAGTCAGTGGGTGAAGCCCTGCATCCAGTGGGCTTTTTAAGGTTGCCGTGTGCACCAGCACCTTGGTTGGATGCTAGTCAATGTTCCTGCTGTTGCTAAGCGACAGCTGAAAACCTGTTTAAAGCACATTTTTGCTCAAGTTGAGACGTTTTCAAATTTCACTGACCGCTGTGCTGCTCAGCGAAAAATCTGCCCTGCACTGACCCTCTCTGTCTCGAGCATGTTCCTTTTTTCATCTAAACCAATAAAACCATGTCAGCATTGTAAAGAGTGGTCCCCGGTGGACAAGTAGGATATGCTTTCATTCCACAGAAAAGGCAGAAAAAAAACATTGTTGATCTGACGAAGTACATTTCCAAATGTATGTGTTGTGCCTGTGTGAAAGTGTGGGGGGCTATTAATTAACTGAAGCATTAAAAAAGCATTTAGAGCATAGTTGTGTCTTTTAAATTATCCACTATAACAAGCTATTATTAAAAGAATAATAATAATAAAAACATCAACAAATGTGCCAAGTCAGGGTCAAGTGACAAAAAGGGCCGACTTAAGGAAGGCAGAGCTAAGTGCCTGGTGATAGCCGAGTGCCGGCCACAGTGCAGGGCTGGATCACAGCCTGAAGGAATGGAGACGCAGCTCCCTCAGCAGCCTTTAAATTTGATGTAAACAGCCGCAGGCAGCCGGAGGTAGAGCACGAGATGGGTGACAAGGGAGCATTCAGGCAGGTTGAGGTCAAGGTGGGTTGCTGCATTAGCATTATGGATGATTTGTAGGATATCACATCCAAGTGGGAGCTGAGTAATGTTTGGACAAGCAGCTGAGCTGGAACCTATGTGGCTGTGGTGGGGGTCTTTGCAAAATTGTTGTTTCTCCATGGCTCATCACTGTTTTGTTACCTTGTTTTATTGCTATGAAGGCATTCTTGTTTCATTCTGTCTTGCTCTCATCCTCTCCATTTTGTTTTCTCTCTTAGTGTCTTTCATTTCTTTGACTACTATTTTTGCATCGCCTCCCTTCTGTTCCTTCTGTTTTCTGCCTCCCAACTTCCATCGCCTTATTGCTGTTTCTGGGCCCAGTGCGGCGCAGCCTGTTCCCCGCGGTCCCGCCTCCCTCCCTGGCAGAGTGATGTATGAGTGGCTAGCTTTGACGTCACTTCAGGCCCAACGTCAGAGCAATTCAGTGCTCCCAGGCTCGCTCTTTCTGGTGCTTTCTCTCAGTGCCTCTCCCTTATTCCTTCTCCATCTATATCGTCCGTTAATTACCTCTCTCCTCTTCCGTTTTTTTGTCTTTCAGTGACTTCCTCTGTGGTATCTGTCTCCTCTGTTTTACCATTTCTACTTCTCAACATACATTTCTTTATCTTGTCTGTTAAATCTACTACACCACCAACTGTTAACTGTAGTTTTGATAGCATAACTTTGCATTAATAGAGCACAGATACATTTTCTTTGTTTTTAAAAGACACACAAAATAATTTTGTGTGTGTGTGTATAAAGCTTTTATTTCAGAGGAACAAAAACAAAAAAAAAAAAAACTCATGTGAAGAGCAGGACCACGACCGTCGCAGAAAACATTTTTAAGCGGAGGGCTGAAAAGAAACCTTAGCAACTGCACTCAACAGATCAGTTGCCCCAGCTGAGCGCTCATCTTCTCTTTTTCCTGTCTGTTTTTTCCACTTTTTTCTTTTATATTTTTAAGCCGTACTTCCCTTCTTAACAGGGCAACTCATTTTTATGTCTGCTGTGCTACTTGGTGAGAAAGAGCGATTATGTTGTCCAGATGTATCTGGCATGAAGAATCTGCAGTTGTGACAGTGCTGCTTTTTTGCAGGGCAACTTCAATTATTCCATAGTGACAGCAAAGACCTTATAATGGCTAAGGCGGAGAAACAAGGGGGCCAGAATTCTCTAGAGGACTTTGGGTAAGGCTATCTACCCATGGCACGACCTCTTATCGAAATTAGGAGATACGGTGGGGAGTCAAATAGGAGAGATTTCACCTGTAAAATTTCTGAAATAAAAATACTGAATAAACAAGATCAAATTTTTTTTTGGCCAAGCAGACTCTTTGGATTTGGGAGGGATATTTAATGGACTCATGTTAACAGCAAGTCTTCAGGGCAGGATGGGCTCTTAGGGCCATGAAGGACTAGCTTTGGCCAGCTGCCAGACACCTATAAAGTTCCAGGCTAAAGAGAGAAAATTAGAGTTTAGCAAGGCTATTTGTCTTGTCGTTCTTTCTCTTTTCCTCTCCATCATCTCAGATTCCACCATTTGAATACTTCAGGCTTATAGGCCTTTAATGTATAAAGGGTATCAAACAATATCTGGGGCAATCATATTACATAAAGGACTTAAAAGCCAATCAAAACCTCTCAGAGACAATATGACAAAGATCCAAAATAAGCACATGCATTGTTATTTAAAAAAGATGTGAAGAAAAGCAAAACAAATATCCAGATGTTTCCTTTGAGGTAACTTTGTTATTAATCATAAATTAGCTAGTCTTTGCAACACCCAGACAGCAAATTCATCCTACTGACTAACATTACGAACACTTGCATCACTGACAGGAGAAGGGAAAGGCTGTTGATATCAAAGGCTGATACGGGAAATACCCTGATGGTCCTGGCCTGGAAGCCATACAGTATGTAGGAAATCCAAAGGCATTCTGATCTCAAAATGCTAGCAGCAAAATGCAGACAGATTATCGTTTTACTGAATCTCAAGGAGAAAAATATTGAGATTCTACGAGAGATATTTTGGCCGCTTGTTCCCTCCAAGTTCCTTTGTTTTAAATGCTATTTTTCAGTGGGGAGAAATATGGCTTGGAATAATATTGTAATCATCAGTATTTTAAATTAACATGCCACCAAGACAAGGCAGAATTTCCTGTGGTACCAACCAACAGCAGCTGAGTAAAACATTAGACAAACTCTAGATTCGCTGAATCCATCTATTGTTGTGCTCATCTTCTTGATCCACCCTGGTAAATATGACTGAGGCATAGAAGTATCTAACATGTCACAGATACAATAAAGTCACTTTAGAGCAACGTTTCACTTTCACAAAGCATGCTAATAATTAGATCCCTCTGTAACTACTCAACACTTAAGGCTGATAATAGCTAACAGACAAAATGAATGGCTGTTGAGATGCTGGGTCCTGGTCACCACCCATTTCTGGGTTTCCTTGATTGTGAATGTAGGCTACCAAAGGAATTTGATGCAACAGAGCCAAAGCAGCGCTGAGTGAGTTAGCCTCTTGTATCAATTACAAACACAGTAAACAGTTTTATGTCATAAGCATCATTATTCCAGCATTACTGTATGAAAACAACTACGGCATTCTCCGGGAAAAAAAGAGATCTGAGCAAATGCAACGATATGGTCGGAAAATAATTATTTCGAATTGTTTGATCATAGTTGCCTCACTGACACGAAGCCTTGTGTGAAAAATCTAAGAATACCAGATAAATACAAAAACTGGCTAATTAACCCATTTTCCAGCATCCCTCTCTGTTCTTTTTCCAGTGAAAGCTTCATTCCACTCCACATATAAAATAAATAAAACTGACAAAAACTCAACTCTGAAAATCTTACCTGGTTCCTCATTTTTTTATACCTACACCTAAAGCAAGCAACTAAACCACTGCTGCAAAGAATGGAATGTTTTAGATAGGACATAAATAACTCCAAAGCCTACTTGCTGTTTCTATTGGATCCCTTGGTTTATATCCAGTTGCTCTTCAAATACTCCCTTAGCCCAGTAAACACAGAAACCAAACAGACCTGGCTGATCTGTGCTGAACTGTGTGTCCCAGAATTCGTAGAAAACACAGACTGGAGCTGTGTACAGCTGAATATACAGCTAAATGATCGAAACAGCTTTGAATTAAAACCAGAAGCATTTCATTTCATACATTCACATGCCTACGTGGTCCTGAGGTTGGGTTTGTGTCATGTTATTAACCTCCCTTCTATTCAATCAGTCTTTCCATTCTATGCTTGTTCCTCTTAAACCACTAACTACCCAAACAATAGCAAGTTTTTCATGTAATGGTGTTTTGCCTGTAGCGTATGGTGAACTAGAACTGTTTCTTTGCACAGAATTCGGCAGTGTGCTCAGTTGAGCGTGTTACTGACTAATTGACCATATCTGGCTTCATGACTGCAGGCCGATGACGACTGTACGCTCCATGAACTAGATCTCCCTCTCAGCAAATAAACAATGGGCAACATGATTCCAGCTGTGCTGGTGAATAAACTGACCACATTTGTAATGCACATAAAAAGTCTCATTGAATGCAATGAAGACAATAACACTATACTTGAAATGGATCTGGTGAGTCCTGTGCTAACCAGATTCTGTATACACTATAACCGTGTTTAGTTTCAGTGACTAAGTTGTAAATTGGCACTTGTATCTTATACAAAATTCCCAAAGTGCTGAGGAATTTCACAGCTCATACACTGTCTAGTCTGTTAGCGACATTTGTGCTGACTAGGGTGAGCAGTGAGCAAAAGGTAACTCAAGGATAGCAGCCCATACTTCCATAAAGAAGTGCAGCAGAATGAACACAGGTGGTATTGGTGGGCTGGGAAGAAGTATCTAAGCAAGTCTTGAAGAAGGAGATAAAACTCACATTTTATTGTATCTGAAGTTTTATCCTGTCAGGCCTTCAACACATGGAATGAAAAAAAGCTGAGTGCGAGATACTCGCTCTGACTGTGCATTCTACTCAGGAAAACACATTGTGTTCTAACTTAATTTCCCAAAGACAGTCGAGTCTCTGCCTTCACTCAGAGTCTGGAGTTTCTCGGTCATCAATTTCCGACAAATGCCACACATTCCGTCTTACAGACACCTATCAGTACCTTCATATATTTAACATCATAATCCATGCAGAGAGGAAGCAACCAGCTTACCTTAGAAATGTATCACTTACCCTTGTTGGCACTACTTTTGATTAGCGTCAGAGATCTTTTGCAGGGAGAGACAATGTGTTATATTTTAGAGTCAATACATTACATTATACAGATGAAGGCTCACATAAGAATCATACTAGATTGTACACACTGCCTATCCTTTGACTAAGGTCTAAGGCACACCCACAAGAACGAAAGATGTTTAAGAGAAAAAGCGAAAGAAAGCAGAACCGTCCAGCGGTGGACTTTAATAGATGTCTGGCAGCTTGTCCACGTGCGTTAGCCGTGCGCAATTTATTGTAGGAGGGAAATCTGTCTCTTTAACACTAAATATGTAATTTATCATCGAAAAAATGAAAACAACAGACGTACTTTGATGTCATAAAGTAGCATGGGATCATGGGATTTGTTAATTTCATTGTGAAACAGCCACCACTGCTGATGAAAATCTATCTGACTGACTCAGGCAGAAATGTTCACAGACGAGGTGACGTATTAGTTTTATTCATGTTACATTGAGTCTCTAAAATTATGGATTCCTCAGGGTTGGAACACTGTTGGAGAAATAATAAGTACACAACTCAAAATATATAACAAAAAGATATAGTCATTTTTTGTAAATTTAAATATGGAAATGTTACATATTATAAGTTTAAATCCTAATCATCCTCCTTGCTTCTAAGAGGAAAAATCTGCCTTTGAAACTGGAAAACTGGAAAACAGCTGTGTCTCTATCAGCTCAGACGTATTTATAATTAAATTACTACATGGAGAAAAGGCACATAGTGTTAAGTATACATAGACATAAGGGATCGTTAATTGAAATATTTCAAATGTTTGGTTTTGACACCCATTTTACTCGTCTCTAGATGTCCATCCATCCTGGCAATGTCAACAGAAATATGATGTGACTGGGGAGCCCTTACTACTGTTATTTTTTCAGTGTTTGCTGTGCCCCCTCACTTTTGACAGCCTGTAATTCACCCTCCATCCGGCCTCTCCGTCACTGTCAAGTCATCGCATGCTCCAGAGGGAAGCCGGAGTGTGCCATGATGAATGCAAACAGAAAAAATGTCGAACAGCAGCCATTTCTGTGAAGGCGGTGATCCATCTCAGGCCTTTGATAGCAGAGATGTGGAGGAGAGGTTGAGATGAGTGAAATGTTAAGGAGAAAACGAGGCAGAAAGAGGAAAAGAAGGCGGAAGGGTGGAAGGAGGTGGCAGAGATGAGGGAGCAGGAAAAAAATGAGAGCAAAGGGCTGCAGGGACGTAAAGAAGATCTTTACCAAGGGGAACAAGAAGTAAACGAGATATTTTGATAAGATCATCTTTTTCCCTGCTGCCTGAGGTCAGCCTGTTACTCAAATACACTGAACAAACACCATTAGCCCTCTCTTTCTAATGCACTGCTGTGTGGCACTTACACACATACCCACACGCACAAATACGTCATGTGTAAGCTGTCAGTGTGCTCATGCCGCGTCGTTGACTTTCTCATCTCTAATATTATTCACTGTGATGTCTCGACCCACACAACGCTCCAGGAGGGGCTGTAGAAAGCACACACGAATGAGAGATTCACACACATGTTTACACATACTGTACAAACTACACATGCTGGCAAGACATGAACATGACACTTGATGCTTTGTTTACAGCTGAGGAAGACAGACACTGTATATGTTAACCTGTAGTTTTCTTTATCCTATTCACGGACCATATGGGTAGACACACACGCAGTTTTTCTCCTTTCTTTTTTTGAAATAAGTAGACATTGATGTTTCTTCTTCACTCCCACAGGCCTCCTGTCTGCCAATGTCAATCATCATTGTGGGGGTGGGACCTGCAGAATTTGATGGTAAGTCAAATGGAGCTTGTGAACTTGTGAGTAATATTTATGTGTACAAACTTATGTTATCTTCTACTGTAGAATCTTGGCTAAATTAGCTTAATTTCAGAGTTGCTGGTTCTGCTTAAACTAATTAACTATAACGGTAACTTTTTTTGCCAAAAATACTCTTTTATTACCTTTTATTTATTTTTTTCTCCTCAGCTATGATTGAGTTGGACGGCGATGAAGTCAGAATCTCATCTCGAGGAAGATATGCTGAGAGGGACATTGTTCAGGTACACACTCCTTTCTTTCTCTCAAATTATCCCCACTGCTTTGACAGCACTGAAAAATGAATAATTAAATGATACAGATTTTGAGACGGGTTTTGTACCATAGCAGTAAAATTTGTGACCGAACTAACCAACTAGATAAAACATTAAGCATTATTTGCAGGGCCTCTATTAACCCCGTGGTTCTCTCTCTCTCTGCGCAATGTTTGCAGTTTTTGAGTGCTTGAAAACTTCCTGTCCTCAGGTTTGCTCCATGGTAATTTAACTTAACACAGGCATTTAGAGAAATGCAGCTCAGAAGCACAAATGGAGATAATAAATGCCTTAAAACTAGATCAACATAAGGTCTCTTCATATAATTTCAGCTGATTCTCCAGTGGTGCATATTCCCAAACCTAATTACAATTAAATCAGCACAAGGTGTGGAGCCCCCTGGCAGTTGTCCACGTTATTTGGCTGGTAATCCACCACAGTCATAAGACTGCTGCTGGTTAACTTAATTATTCAACAGTATCAAACTTAATCAGAGGCATGTATATGCAAGCTTTGTCTCCCAAGTTTTTAAAAGCTAAAAAAAAACCTGAATCCCATCCAGGTCGTTTAACTCTGTCCATGTAGACAGACTCCTGTTGCCTGTTGCACCAGCTAGACATAAGTTCTGTCCTAAGTTAGGGTGCCAAGTCCACACTAAAAAATTTGTTGAAACTAGTTAGTTTGATTCTGAAGCTGTGTTGCACCATGTTTGTTTGGTTGCACCACAGAGACAAAAGGTTCATCTTAACTACTTCGGCTTAATATCTTAACTAACCAGAATATTGTCCCAGAGAATGAAGTTTTCAGTCCCTCTTCCAATCAGCGAACATCTGTATTTTTAATGCAGTGTTGTCTTCTGTGCCCATGTATCTTTGGACAGAGGGTCTACTACAGGTGGTCTATATGTGGTTATGACAGTTATTGTGTGAATTATAAACGTTACAGTAGCGCATGCTCAGTGAATCTGTCAAAATGATGGACAGCCTTCAGATTTTTCTGACATTGTAAAAAAAAAAAATTTGAATTTATAAAGAAAAATATTCAGTAAATGCTACCCCTGGTTCATACTTATGTTGTCGCCTTGCATCAAGATAAAGAGAAGTAAAGCAAACATTAGGTGTGAGCCATTTGTTTTTTTTCTCGTCTGTGACCTTTCGACTGGCGCTGTCATACCTTGCTCCCTCACAGCCTCCCTCGGCCCATGTGGGCAAGGGAGGCCGCTCGTTAGTTGGCTTTTTAACAAGCTGGAGCACACACACACACACAAACGCAGAAAAGACACGGAGAAAATGCAAAACTATGTTTCGTGTTGGAACATTACACCAGCTCTGCCTACCAGCTCTCATTATCAGCAGGCTAATAACACCGAGTGACATGGCGAGTTTTACTTTTTGCAGTGATGGTTTCCAGCACAAATTGGCCTCTCATATGATCTTATGATTGCATGAGACAACAGCTCATTAAGTAAATAAAAAAGAAGCATCTTCATATCTGTCTCATCCAATTCAGCAATATTGAGCAGTCTTGAGATGTAAATAATGAGTCACAGGCAACGAACTCAACAACAACAGCACTTGTCTGTGGGTTCTGTAGCAAAACATTAAAAGAACATCATACAAGTTAGTCAGGACAAGAATATTTTAGCCTCATTTCTTTCATTTATGATAATAACGCACTCAAGTTAATTGCTGAGATCTGGGAAGTCAGTGACATAGCCACTGACGGGGCAATAAACACAGTAAGGTTGTAGAGAAGTAAACAGTTTAACCTAATTATCTTAATCTGGATTGGGGATCCTCTTTCCTGGCACCATAGTAATCCCTGACCTCCCATTATCTTGCATTAAAATGATCCCCGTGAGCTCCACATGGAGTGGTATACAGATTATATATTTGCAAATAAAAGACAACTGGTATTGGATTGAGAATCAGTGCTGGGATGCCCTTAGTTAAGGTACTGCAGTTGAAATCATGAGAGATAAATGAGATAGGTGCATCTCCCAGTAATATGCTTGTATGTATGTTTGACAGTTTTGGACTGGTTACCAACCAGTTCTTGAATTTGCTATTGTGAGAATTAGCAGTGCCAATCCCCTTGTTTGAACCTGCGTTATTTTAAGCCAAATATTAGATTCTAGTAATCACAAGCATTTGCTAGCTCTAACTGGGTGTTGGTATGTAGCTGCTGTGCCAGTCTCCTCTCTCTGTCTTATGATTCTGCTCAGTTTCATATGCCAGCAGCCCCAAATGGTGCCAGCAAGCTTTAATGCCTAATCTTCTCAGTAAAAGCATGATATAACTATTTGCACAGTGTTGGTATCCACATTTGCTGCTTATCTCAGTGCCCTAAAGGGGTCAGATTTTTCTTCAAGTTTCTTTTGTTTAGGAGAAAGTTTTGACATTCACCACCTTCTGTTCACCAGACAACCAGACACAAGAGTTTCATCTCAGAAAATAGGGCGAAAATCTGCAGCGTCCTAATTAGAGTAGAAGCTCTTCTCTGTAGCACTGCCAATTTGTGATCTAGACTGGAGAGATGATTGTATTTTATGAGCTGCTTCAGCTTAAAATAGTGAACAAAGCAACTTGAAACAAAGAGGATGAATTATGGTATGTAATTTGAGTTCTTTGAAATTCTTTCTCTTTTCTTATTTTTAGTCACATTTTCTGCTTATCTCTCCTGTACATTTTACATCACTCCCCTGCTGTTAAGCTTATTCCTCACCTCTTCTGTCTTTTAACTCCACCTGCTCTTTTTTCTGAATTCTTTGTATCTATGACTTTACTTATTTTGTCTCTCCTCACTAAACCAACTGTCTCTCAACTCATCATTTCCTGTCAATATTGCAGCGCTCCTACTCCTCTCCGTTGACTCTTAGATCATTTCCTTCTTTTTATAATAGCTTTAACTCATTTTCTTCCCTCTCCTCCCTCTCAGTTTGTCCCATTTAGAGACTACATCGACCGTATGGGGAACCACATCCTGAGCATGGCCCGGCTTGCCAAAGACGTGCTGG
>JAQQZW010000010.1:12075748-12087591 GCA_029814745.1 Zanclus cornutus | reverse complement strand
CTGTCCAGTGAAAACCACAGGTATACAAATTTGGTGATTTTGAATTTTTAAAATTAACTAAAGGATTAACAGATTAAGAAAATTCTAAATTAACAATTTAAAACCCCACCGGATAATCTCAAAAATGCACTGATACAAAGCTGTAAAGAGGGATGTTTTTTACAGCTCATAAAAAGTTACAATTTTGGAGATACATGATCTTCACAGACAGCAACAGAGTGGCATCTTCTCATGAGTAAAAGTGAACAACAGGTACTCCTTTACACGAATGAGAAAACAGTCAGCGAGTGAGAATATCTTTTATGAACTCTGACCAGCTGGGACACAGATAATGAGGTTTGACAGTGTCCATTTTTAAAACAAACACAAGCCACACTGTGGGCTCCTAAATCCATCTAGAGTTATCTGAAATACCCAGCAGGGTGACTGGGAACATGGATCTCATGCTAGTCCTCCGGAGATCCTATTAGAGAGCATTTACCTGACCCTGGGGTTGTAAGGCACCTCTGATTCGAAATCCACTCAAAGACAGGCTGCTGTAATCCTCTATACTAAATCCTGCCCTGACACAGACACAAATGGGCATGTTGTGCATAGTGAGATACAGTGGCGTTGGTTTAAAATGAGTGAAGTGACATGTAAACACAAGTGTAACTTCTATTTATGTATGAAAAAACTACACTGTAAGGCTCTGTTTGCTACAATGCAACACCAACTCTTTCAGATTCAGTGTAGACAAGGAAATGTGCAGGGCTGAGGCTCTAGAGCTTAACAGTTGTTTGTTATTAGAGGCTCTGATGGAATTTGCTTCACTCTTGCATCACTGCAGATGTCTCTTGATGTCTAAGACTAATCATTTATCTATCTAATGAAGAAAATCGCCCTAAAGCATCTTACGCACCTGGAGGTATCTAATATATCCAGGGGTCAGTCGAGGGATGCGAAAAAACATTGTTGTTGTTCTCTCCAGTTTTTCACAGCTGAGATGACAAAAAAAAAAACCTCTACAACCAGCCCTCAGGACTTCCTGCTAGGCAACTTTAGCCCTGTGAATCCCTTTGCTCCTTCGCCTTCTGTGTTTCTCTGGCTTGGATCTTCTCCACCAGGCTGAGTGTTGCAGCAGCTCTCCCCTGTGTCTGAAGACACACTCCTCGCTCCCTCACTCAGATACACCGACACACACCTGCAGTGTAATGATCTCCCTTGAGGAAGAGCAGTCCCTATAGGTAGTATATAAAGCCTTGGCTTCATTGCATAAGCTGATCACATGGTGTTGGACTGTGTTTGTGTGTGTCTTCATGTGAATGCGCATTTGTGTCATTGGAGGATTAGCAGAGCAACTGAAGTTGTGGTGGATTAATATACCTGTGAGAGATGTTCTAAGTCCATTGGCCACCAATTACAAAGGGAGGTAAAACACAACCCAATCAACGGTTGACAAAGCAATGCTGTAGTGACGTCTGCTGGGGTCATGAAGAGGCAGTTTAACAATTAGCCACAATTGAAAGGCAAATCGGATTCCAACTGTTTGAGCCGGCACTGGTGTCTACGGGAAAAACAATATCACAAACACACATTCTGCTTACAGGAACTTGATTTTTACAAATTATCAGCCAAAATCAAGTCACATGTTTTCTATACTGAATTTTTTCAACTCATGTTCATGGCTGGGGGGCTGCGGCCTATCCCAGGATGCATTTGCTAAAAGCAGGGAAACATCCTCAGCAGGCCGACACTCTATCACTTTGTCTGGGCTAATGCTTTTAAACTCACACTCACATCTATGGAAAATTTAGAGACAAGTTACCTGACTTTGCTGTTTCCCTTTATTTTTATTTTTCACTATTTTATTTACATTTTTAAGAATCCTAATATAAAAGGCACATCTAGAGAAACAAGTAGTTCAATTAAAAAACAGCTTATACAAAAGTATATAGTTAAGTACATCTTCATCAATCTTAAACAATCTCAAAACAATGAGGCAAAGTATCTAAAATATACATTCTGAAGCAGTGAAGCAGAATATGTAGCTGTGCGTTTGTTAACTCAAGTTGCTTAAATTAAAAAGACTGAGCAAAAACCTTTCAATGAAGCCGTCTCCTATATCATGTTAAAGTCAGACCTGTTTTTGTTGATAAGACTAAAGTTTTAAAGAATTACTGTCAGGAAGCACAGCTCCAGTGTCTCCTCTTGTTGTCCGTGTGGTGTCAAAAAAACAGGGTATTGACACTGTTTCTACTAAGAAGTATTTGACAGACCCATCAATTAAGGCATATGAGATGAACTGACAGATTTGCTTTAAGCTGCATCATTAAAGGATGAGCATTGATTTGAAATTAAATAACCCTACAGTATATACTGTACCTAACTGAGGGCTCACATATTGGAAATGCACTGAAAAGATTGTTCATTTACTCAGTGGGAGAAAAATAATTTTCACTCAATGTGCAGACAGTCTGTAGCCATAAAGGTTGTGCTGACATGTTCCTGAGTGCCTTTCTTTTATACAGGAAAGCTGGCCTATTTTCATAAACTATTGTAAAGTAGCCTACCAATGGAAATAGCCCAATAGTTGTTTTGACAGACAGCTCAGGATCCCTCAACTCACATGCCAAGAACGGATTATCCAATTGTTACAGTCATGCAAGACTGATTCAAGGAAAATCTAATCACTTAATCACACGCACACGCACAAAACAATGTAATTAAAGTTTTATGTAAATAAGTCCTAGCTAGTATAAATTTTAGGCACGTGAGTGACATTCTGTCTAATAAACGTGAAGTTGCCATTGTAACTTTTGTGTCAGTGGTAGGCCTACTTATCCAGGCCAGCTTAACTGTGATTGACAGGTTGAATTTTAGTTTCCAGAGGGGTTGTTAATGTATTAGAATTTTTTAAAACTAAAAATGCTGATACAAAAATATATAGGGAAGTACCCAGAGTCCCATTTTGTAACAACGAAGCCAGCTGCAGAGGAAATTGCTCGTCAATCTTTTGCCACAGTCATATTATCAAGGTGAACAGTGAAATTACCGCTCTTACATACACTTAACTTCTTTATTTCAACATTTCATTAACAACATAAAGGCCTTACTCTTATATATAACAATTATAATCAAGTTTATCGTGATCTAAGTAGGATTCACCAATGAAATGAATACAATAAAAAAAATAATAACATACAAATACTAAAATAATAAAAACAAAAACACACAGGCACTTATATAGACGGTCTTTACGTCAGGCGCATAATTATTGCGTTTCGTCAGAAATGGAAGGACCCCTGCTTTCTCAAAAATCAGAACGCGGGCTAATATGAACTTAAAAAACAGCGTATTTATTGCAAAAGTTTCCATGTAAATAAAAATCTAAGTGGGAAATCTCGAAACATATGCGGAATAGACGTTTTGTCGCTGCAGTCTCACCACAGAAGAGAGAAGTTTTTCTTCTGAGCTGGTAAAAACTAGCTGGCTAATTTAGCTAGCTAACAGCTAATGCTGCTATGCTGCGCAGTTTCGATTCACAGAAAACACCGAAAACACCCACAGTGACACTAACCGGCCAAGCCTGCGTACTTTAGCTGTAGTTAGCTGCAAAATATACCTTGGCGAGTAGCATGGGCCGTCATACTTAACTTTGATAGCTGACTGCTGCTAACTACAACATAGACAGAGAGGTAACGGTTCAAATTGGTAGGACATTCATTTTCAGATCGTACGTCTACGTTGTCAACTTCTCACATTGTGGAAGAGGAAGACATCGCTTGTGTTTAATGTGATGTTGACTAGCTACAGTTTGTCTCTTCTGAATGTAATAAAATCCAGTAACTGGGGCTAGATGTCCATAAGGAAGTGGACTGTTTGTATATACGTTAACGTGAATACTTGTTGATAATATCAATTTTGATGACATTGCTGCTTACCCGCATCTTACATTATGACAGAAAATAATAGTCACCCAGCTCTTAAATGTATATGTTTTGGGTGTGTGTATCTGTGAATTTCTAGAATACCTCAAATATCTTTTTTCACGTCCAGAAAACGGTAAAGAACAAAGTAGGTTGCACTTTTTCTAGTTTGCTCTATTTATAACAAACATGAGCTCAGAGCAGAATATTGGTGGCAGTATTCACACTGGTCACTGCTGAAAGGACTGCTAACAAGTTTTTCCTTCCCCTCTTTTGATATGTTATTTGAATGTGTTGAGCATTCATATGACAGCCAATACGTATGTCAGTACATATGCATGGCCAACGATGCAGCCATTAGGGCTGTAATCACTTCTCCACCACTTCGATTGACTAATCTCTTATCTTTTTCCCACACTAACTGCAAAACAAAGAGTGGACTGTGCATTTGCAGTCTTTGTCACAACTTTGTGGAATGATTGGCTTTTTCTGTGGACTATTCCAAATGGCGCCTAAAAATCCATTTATATTGGCCAGCCTTTCTATAGACCTCCCCTCCTGTTCTCATATGTTGTTTAATTTCAGTTTGGTCTGTTTCTCTGCTATATTTTGTATCACTGTTTCGTTAATGTATTTGTTGTAATTTTGCATGTGTGCGTGTTTATGAAGGACTTTGTAACTGTGTGTTTTAAAAAGTGCTATATAAATGAAGTTTTACTTACTTACACATTATTTTTAAAATAATCTTTAAATTGCTTTTTTGTGGAGGTCAAGCCTAATGCTAAATGGCAGTCAAAATTTAACAGTTCAAAAAGCATATTTATACTATAATAAAATGAGGATAAATAAGAAACAATTGTCATTTGTAAAAAATAAAGTCAGCAAAAGTTTGGCAATTTTACTTTATAATTAAATGCATCCATTTTGTAGCTGATAAATTTAGATTTCCTGTCCATCCATTAATCATGAAAGTCACTAATTGTTTGAGCTTTACCGCTTTTTGTCAAAATACTTTTGGTTGCCTCTCATACACAAATTACTGTCATAGTTGCAATGGTGGTTTAGTCTTTATTGTGTTTTTGACATGTATGTGAAGGCCGCATCTGGTGCTCTGTTCCATTTAATTTTCTTTAAAATGACCGAATCCATGGTTGGGTATTACTGTCACAGTTCTTTTTCTCTTTTCTTCTCTTTTTCACTTTTCTTCTCTTTTTCACATATTCTCTGTGTTCTGTTGCACCTCATCCATCAAACAGAGTATCCTGTTCTTATTGACCTCTCTGCTCTTTTTCAGCCACGATGAAGAGAAGAGCCGACAAAGCGTCTGCACCACTGCATGGCACTAAGAGGCGTCATGATGACAGCAGCTCAGATGAAGGGTCACAGTTATCCAGACAAGGTGGATAGATTAATTTTACTCCTCCAAACAATGTCTGCCATGATTTTAGAATAAATAAGAAAATTAAATTTCCATAATTAATATTGAATGCCACATACCACTTTGTTGGAAGGCTCACAAATGTCAGGTTATTAGGTCAAGTAGATATTATAGTTTAAGCTGACGTTTGTTTGTTTACATTGGTGTCTCTGTCTGCTCCTGTTTTAACATGAATAGTTTGTATCTGAGTGTCTGTGGTTTTGTCTTGTCTAGACTCTAGCCAAAATGACTCCCTCAGTGACCAGGAGGATCACAGACCGGCGCTTTCCATGTCCTCCCCATCATCCTTTGATGACCAAGACACTGACGCCAAACAGACCTCCTCCAGTTTCTCTATGTACAACAGCGTGTCACAGAAACTCATGGTAATGTACTGAAGCTTGTACCAGCACAAGATATTTAACAGCATATCTTTTCAGAGTTTGTGTTTTGAAAATTTTTTAATGTACGTAAAAGGTTCTTAGATCACGTCTTAGTTTATTTATCAAAGTATTCATAAGAAACAGAGTTTTCTCACTGTCTTTTTCTGCCTCTTTATTCTCTCTCACCTCTTACACCATAAGGCCAAGATGGGCTTCCGTGAGGGTGAAGGTCTGGGGAAGTTTGGCCAGGGACGCAAAGATATTGTGGAGGCCTCTACTCAGCGAGGGAGAAGGGGTCTAGGTCTCATGCTGCAGGGCTTTCAGGGGGAGCTCAGTGTTGACTGGCGCGATGAACCAGAGGTACACCACTGTGAATAATAACTGCATTTTTTAGTGGTGTTTTCTGTAAATGATATGAACTGAATATATATTTTTTATATATTTTTTAAATTTTTTTCACTCCAGAGTACTATTGATGATCAGTTGTTTTCCATCTCCAATGTTTTCTACCTTTGTTCGTCTCTATTTCTTTTCATCTGTCCAGCCCAGTGCTGTAGAGAAGGTAGACTGGTTCCCAGAATGCACCACAGAGAACCCGGATTCAGATGAGCTTAGGGACTGGATGACTCTGGGAAGGGTAAATACAAACACTTTAAACACTTCTACACAATGTTCACTCAGACATACTCTTGTCTCATATGCATACCTTGGGTTTTTTAAAATCTTGTTTTTGACTGCTTACAGAGAAAACTTAAGATTGAAGATGAGACAGAGTTTTGCACTGAGGACCTCCTGCACACCCTTCTGAGGTGCAAGGTGAGTAACAACTTATGTTTCATTTTAATCCCATTTTTTTAGTTCAGACATAAAAACAAAATAACGGAATCTATACTGAAGTACCTTCACAGCGTAGTCAGAGCTTTCCATAAGCGCAAGCAGCCGGCCAAACAGCCAACTTCTCATTTAAGTCCAGCCGGCTACTTTATTATATTATTTTTCCAATAAAAGATTCTAATAAAATATTTTTGATTAACAAACTGCGATATATGTGTACATTTTATGACCATTAGCAAGACGGGGCAACAGTAGAACTGTGCAGGTCCAGAGCAGGCACAGACAGGTCTACAGAGCTAGACAAATTAAACAGTAGCCTTACATCAGAAGCCCTCTCGCTGTTTAGGAGTATTTCCAGAAGCAATGAAGAGTAGGACTCTTTATTCATCTCACACCTGCTCAGGTGTGTGCATTCCTCCAACCCCATCTGGCTACTTTTTCTCACTAGCTAGTTACTCAATATCCTTGTGGAAAGCCCAGCATATACCCATTGTACAGGAAACAGATGACAATTAGCTAGAAGGCATTAACCCTGCAAAGAAACCATTGTCAGTGTCACATTCACGGGCCTAGTGAAGCTCTACTCAGTTTAATGTGAATGTTGCATCTAAGTGTTGACTTTATGCAAGCCTGTCTCGGGTCTGGTATATAAGAGGGGGTGATAAAACGGGACAAGATTTAGGACATTTAGATGTTTTCCTATGTTACCTTTGTTGGAATTTTAAAAACCCCTTTTTTTCACTGTATTGTGGTGAATGACGATATCAGTGAACATTTCTGTGTGTTAAGCTCTGTGGATCAAATTCTATGCTGGATAGACCCAAATTGTATGATGTAATATCTCTGAGTTGTGTAACCATTGTGTCTGCTTGATGCTCAGTCTGTATTTGATAACCTGGAGGGTGAGGAGATGAGGAAAGCACGGACACGCTCTAACCCTTACGAGATGATCAGAGGGGGTATCTTCCTTAACAGGTCAGTCTTATAATGGTATCATTGCACACAGTGTAAATTAATAGATGTAGTATATGATCAGTTCCTGCCTTTTGAAAAACTTAAGTGACAAGTTCCTTTTTCAGTGAAGGAACATATGTGTGCAATGTATTCCCATTTCTAGTAATTACAGCCAGATAAATAGCAGCTTACAGCTGTTTACTTTTAATTTTTACATGGATTATGATATTTATGTGGATGGTTATGAGTATCCTGTGTGTGCCAACACTTTAAAGACGATGACAAGTCATTTCACATTCTTCCTGTATTTAGAGCAGCAATGAAAATGTCTAACATCGACCACTGCTTCGATAATATGTTCACCAACCCAAAGGATTCACAAGGGGTGAGTTTGCTGTGTTGCACTGAACGTTTGTTGGCTCAGCAGCACACACAATCCCATATAAACAGGTGGTGAGACAAACCTCTCTCATTATGTAGAAACCTCTGACAAAGGACCGCGAGGGCGAGCTTCTGTTCTTTGGCGATGTCTGTGCGGGGCCTGGAGGCTTTTCAGAATACATACTGTGGAAGAGGCGTTGGCATGCCAAGTGGTTTGGCATGACACTGAAAGGACCCTGTGACTTTAAACTGGAAGACTTCTATGCTGCGCCAAGTGAGCTGTTTGAGCCTTACTATGGTAGGTGCATGCACATCACATTTGTGGGGTGACAGAAACTGGTTATGTCTCAGGTGATGAATGATTCAGTGAAAGCTTGACCTCTGCGTGTCCTAGGGGAGGGAGGCGTGGACGTGGACGGCGACATCACACGGCCAGAAAACATAACTGCCTTCCGAAACTTTGTCCTGGAGAGTACAGAAAAAAGAGGGTTGCACTTCCTCATGGCGGATGGGGTGAGACTGTTTCACATATCACATTACATATTCACCTATGCAGAAATCTCTAATTTACATATCAAACAGAAGATGAGCTCACAGGTTCCTGCTCTTAGTGAGTTTGACTGAGATTTTTAGACTGGATCACTTTGGTCTGGTCTGATGACTCTGGTCTCCGGTAGGGATTCTCTGTGGAAGGCCAGGAAAACATCCAGGAGATCCTGAGCAAACAGCTGCTGCTCTGTCAGTTCCTCACAGCCCTCTCTACTCTCAGGACAGGTACGTGTAAACATATAAATAATGGATCGAGTCACCTAATTAGTCTGCTCAGCCATCATGTTTATGTTATTGTATTCACATTTGTTCTAGTGTTTGTATCAGGGTTCAGGCTGCATTATGGTGGTACTTTTGTGTTCTCCAGGTGGTCACTTCGTCTGTAAGACTTTTGACCTCTTCACTCCCTTCAGTGTGGGTTTGGTTTACCTGCTCTACCTCTGCTTTGAAAGGATCTCTCTCTTCAAACCTGTCACCAGCAGGCCCGCCAACTCTGAGAGGTGGGCCTTGTGTTTGTGTGTGTGTGTGTGTGTGTGTGTGTGTGTGTGTGTGTGTGTGTGTGTGTGTGTGAGTGAGAGTGAGAGAGAGACAGAGAGAGAACGCACCCTATTTACATTTAGATCTATGTGGTTACTTATTCAGTGCAAGTTGGTTATTATATTTTAAGGTAATATTTTTTTACGTTTTATGCATTAAAATATCTGAAAACAACCAAATGTTTCTAATAATATCCAAACCTAGAGAGATCTATAATTTTATTCAATGTAACAGTGCGTCTTATGTGGTCACCTGTCAAAGGTGACTCAAGAATCACCAGATGATATGAAAGAGAGTGAGAAAGGAAGCCACCAAATGTGACTAAACAGAACTTGAAAAAAATTTAATACATTACCTTATCCATGGACATTTCTGCCTGAGTCAGTCACATAGATTTTCATCTGCAATGGCTGTTGTTAAACAATGAAGGTGACGTCCCATGATCCCACGGTATTTCACGATGTCATCAAACTAAGTTTTTTGTTTGTTTTGATTTAGAGATATCTAGCGACAGAAATTACATACTGTTTGTTTAAGTGAATATTGATTCTGCAGTAATGCTGTATGTTCTTTTGCATCAATCATTTCTTCTTAGTAGCTAGTGAGTCTCATGTTAAAGCCTTAATTATTTCAGCAGAGTCCAAAATAACTTTTTGAACTTTTGAATATTGGCACATTTTTAATAACATATCTGAATTTATTTTTCTAAAACAATTTTAAAAAATTAAAGCCTGAAATAGGCAATAGATCATGAGCAGTGTCACTGTGGCAATTTGTTTCATTTTTATATTTTAGTGCTGATTAGAAAAACAAAGTGGCAACAACATAAAATAGTGTAAAAGACAGTATGGCACACGACCACGTGATACGGCATGTCTGGATGTCAGATTTCTACTTTTAAAGTTAAGTAATAATCTGATTCCTACTGTCGGCTAAGAAACTTTGATATTTAGACTCAGATTTGGATTTTTCACTTTCTGTGTGAAGCGAAGTATTTCGTCCCCAGAAACCAACCATAGTCAAAGTTGAATTTAGGTTTGGTCAGAAAACTTGACTGTGCATCGTGTGTCAATTAGAGGAAATAGGACAGTTTCTCTGCCATAGGTCCAATTTTTGATTAAGACCAAGTAGAAAGAGTTTGCACAGAAAACTCTAGCATCTGTAATTCTCTTTCCACTCACTGCCATCCACAGGTACATAGTGTGCCGGGGTCTGAAGCCAGGATCCGACGCCGTCAGGGAATACATGTTCAGAGTCAACCTGAAACTGAACCAACTAAAGAACACAGACACCGATGTCACAGATGTGGTTCCCCTGAGCATCATCAAGGATGATACTGACTTCTACCAGTTCATGGTCAACTCCAATGAGAGGTCTTACAAACTATATGTACAAAGCCTTAAGCTCTTCATTTCAAACCAGGCGACTGACAGAAATTGTATTGACTCTCATTGCAGCCTCTGTGCAGTCCAGATCAAGGCCTTGGCAAAGATCCACGCCTATGTCGTAGACCCGTGAGTAACCTTTCTTCTACTGTGCATTTTTCTCTGTTGCAGCACAGCCCTGTGTGATGGTGTTTATGCCACTGACTGTGTGACACTGATTTTCTAGGACCCTTTCAGAGCCGAGACAAGCAGACATTCGAAAGGAGTGTCTGAAACTTTGGGGGGTGAGTAGACAAACTTTGTTGAATGTACTAAATTGAAGTTGGACTTTTACAGAACTAATAGACATAATAGAGTTGGTTGAATAATGCAGTTTTCTCTAATTTACTCCATCTCTGGATGTATTTTATGTGCATTTTCAGGTGCCTGACAAAGCCAGAGTCACTCCTGCTTCCTCAGATCCAAAGTCCAAATTCTATGAACTGGTTAAGGTCAGTCAATAAATCTGGGATTAAAGAAACCCTACAGAGGGTAATACAGTGCTGATAAATGTGTGCTGTCACATTTCCCGTAGGATGAGATTTTGGTGGTGTTGGTTGTCCAAAATCTGATTTTTAAATCGAATTCATATACATTCAATTAATGGGAAACGATGTTATAAATGTGCTGGTTTAGAAAATGTTAAATTTTTCTCCATATCTGTCTTTTTGCCTCTCTTTACACCTCAGAATTCAGATGTGGAGTCGTTCCAATGTAAGCTCACACCTCTCAACTCCAGCACACTGGAGAAGTTGCGTCATATCCTGGACCACAGGTGCATTGTGGGAGGTGGAGAGCAGATCTTCCTTCTTGCCCTGGTGGTGAGTCTTAAGAGACACAAACCACAAATGTAGGTCTTGAACTTTTGTTCTGTCTGCATGCACTCTGTGGTGTGTTTATTACACAACTTGCACAATCCTCCTTTTGTAAGCAGGAGGAAGTATTTGACTTTATCACGTTTCTCCATGTTTGATATTAAATAGCTGCTCAAATCTATTATTATTATACACAGTAATAGGACACTATGCCGGTATCCTCACGTTCAGCTTTTTTATGTGTAAAAGTGTTTCCTTTTCTTCAGGAAAAGATGAAAATATAGAGCTGACAGGCCAATCTGTTCACCCCTAATGTTTTTATATTTTATTGACAGGGATAGTGGTGACTAGAGAGGCTTAACTATTTTCTTAAAGCATGGTAGCCTGTGTTTGAACCTGTTTTTTATTGTTTATCTGTTTCTCCATTTTCACTTGGCTTTGTAGAAGTCTCAGATATACACATGGGATGGAAAGATGCCTGTGCGCTGGAGGAAACTGGAGAATTTCAAGCTGGAGCTGCCAAGAGATACACTTCTGAGTGTGGAGATTGTCCAAGAGCTGAAGGGCGAGGTGAGTAGAGGGACTTGAAAGATGAAGTGCTAAACAGATGAAATATAGGAGCCTGTATCCCAGTCTCTTCA
>JAQQZW010000010.1:11658076-11668686 GCA_029814745.1 Zanclus cornutus | reverse complement strand
AACAATGTTATTTGTTACTTCATGTACAAACATTTTCAAATCCATGCTTTCTACAATATGCATGTCAACTAATGTATTCTTAAGCATAGGAAAAAGATTGCGGTTGCATTTGAATGTTAATTATAGGTCTGTGCCTGGATACACAAGTTGCAGAGGTTCAGAATGACTTTACTCCAGTTAGAAAAAATTGAATGAAGCCAATCCGGTGACTCAGAGAATGCCGGCACAGACATCTTAGGGCTGACCCACAACAAAAGATGAATCTGGCTCACTTTTGCAGCTCAGCATTAGCCAAACAAAAAAAGTCAAACTGACATTCATGGTAGTTTATTGATAAAATAATTGCTGCTGTAGTGCCAGAGTTTTTTAAACCCCTGTGCTTTTTTTTGTTGGCTGACAGGCATTAAAAAGCCATGAATCTGTAACTCAGACTGTCCTTTCTGAAAAATATTATGTATTAGCATTACCTGGAGCAACATACCTCCACCAGCAGAGCTCTGTGTTGTTTTGACGTGCAGTTGTTCATCTATCTCCCCAAGATCAAAACTCTGTTTCCTCATTACATATAGGCATTGTTCAGTGATGACATATTGCAGGGAGACTGGGCGGGAGTTTTGTTTTAAGACAGGTGTGATAAAATTCCTGCCTCCCCTTGGACGAAATGCAAAAGTATGTGTGGGGTTCGCTCACACATGCAAACACACACTACTGCACATTAACTAAATAGACAACATCCAAATTGAACAGCCCAATTTGCATCTCCACTCCCTCATCTCATAACTTTTTTCTTTTTTGGGAAGGGGTTGGGGGATGGTTGGGGGACAAAGTTGCCAAACTCCTTCCCTGTTGTGTGTTTCCCAGTGCGGTGCTGGGATAGTTTGGAGAGCTTGCTGTGTTCCCGCGGCGACAGACTGCGGCCCCTCTCTGCCGCGCTCAAGGGCCCTTGAGGCGGCCATTATCTGGACGCCCGCCTCACTGAGGCATATGGGTAATTACTGAGCTAATAGAGTGATGGAGGGAGAGGCAGAGGCAGGAGCCTAGGCCAATTAGATGATGCATTAGTGCTCTGTCTTTTGTAAGCACCTAATGTGTAGGGAAAGGATGGGGTAGATAGAGAAAACGTGTCATTTCTGAAGGGTCAGGATCCTTGAGCAAATGCAAACAGTCTCTCTCTCTCTCACACACACACTCACACACATTTTTGGGACTCTCTTGTGCACACTAGTTGCACACACATTTACACAAGCGTGTGTGTGCAAACACATGTAGACACTGAGACCACATTTGCACAATTGCACTCAGACTGTACCAAACCACACACACACACACACACACACACACACACACACACACACACACACACACACACACACACAGACTGATTACTGTGCTTTGTTTTGCTCTTTTCTCTAAGTGTCTGAAGAGTGTGAAGTCGTAATTATTGCACACTCTGGCTCTACCTAATGCCTGCATCCGCACATACACAAAAAAACATAAAAACACACACATGCATGTGCGCGCACACACACATACACATACAAACACACGCACACACACACAGACCAAATGCAGATGAGTCCAAATAAACGAGGAGACCCTGCCCAGTCTATTGAGGTCTGCTATGAGAATCCACTCCATCAATTACATTAAAGAGGCTGCCTAATGACGGCCACAGCTGTAATCACGCTCAGCTGAAGCATTTTACACCCCACTTCTTTGTTTTCACCCATTATCATCCATCCCACAAAGGAGAGAAATTCTATCTCAAGCATCGGCACAGTGTTTTGAGTTAAGAATGTGCTTTTTGTCATCACCCAGTTTTGTCACACTGTGAATCAGTGTTTTGGCAGTTGCAGCTGGAGTCATTGAAGTTGGCAGGCAGCAGCAGAAAGTTGTCAATTTGTTGCAAAGTTTTTCATCTTTCAGCGTTTCACTCTTACAGGTTGCAGCGTAAAATTACAACTGGTAATGCTTCAACTTTCAAATGAATCTGGAAAGAAAATTATAATTTTAGAGGAGATTTATTTTATGTATGTCTTATTTATACAATGTGTGCCAATACTTTGAAATTACCTTTAATGTTCCAATTGCAAGACTTAAATTGTAATTATCACAGTGAATTGTGATCTTGAACCTCTCCAACTTTTGAAACAGCAGTGCCAGTTTCTCAACACCACAAACATGTTCTCTTAAATCACATGCAAAGAGCTCCATGTCATTTGCTTAATTATTATTCCACAGTACAATTAGCATCAAAACAGTCTCATCAGAGGGTGAACACAGCCAGGACTTTGTTCCTGGGCGAAAGCGTAGGATTGACACTCCAAATCGACTTCATTGTTACACCCATAACAATAACTCCAAGGACCTTTGCTTTCCTCTCCATGTTGCCTGACCGAGGTGGCTGGCCACTTCACCATCAACCCCACAATTACAGACATACACATTACAGTGTATGTGTTTTAGTGGGATGCTGAATATTGCACGAAGCATTATTATTCATTCACTCTAAACAGATGAAACTGTAATAGCCAGGTATTATTATTCCCTATCAGAAATAGCAGCTCTCATTATCAAACAAAAGACTCTATTACTGATATCATTATCTAAAGGGGAAACGGAGGAGGGGGTCTATGGCTTTCAGTGTTTAAATGACTTTGTTTCACAGCCCCGTAGTGCGATTTTACAGTTGTCGTGATTGGCATGTATGTTTTTTAAAAAACAGGTCAGCTTCACATCTTTAACCTTGTTGCTGCTGAGTGACAATGTGTGAAGTTAGTGGGCGATTAATGGTAATGGTGAAGCCACGACTCCCCTATCATGTGGTTTTTGTTTTATGGTGGCTGGAGAAATACATTAATTGCACCTAATTTGAGCCCATCTTTGATGAGGAGAAGGGGGGGTTGGGATGAACTCAACTGCGCTTGCAGTTTCGCAGACGCATTGATCTTTTGTGCAGGCGGGAGTAGCTTCGGGGAGGTTCAAAGACATCCCCAGACTGAATCACCTTGAGGAGCTTGCTTCAGGCGGTCATACCTCTGCTGACTCACAAATGAAAGGGGCTCACAGACGGGAGCTGGCATGAAAATATGTTTGAAAGACCCTTGAAAAGATACCGTGACCACTCAACTCAACCCAGGCATGTCTCCATCAATGCAAATTTTTTCAAGATTTGAAGTTTGAATATCAGATAACGTGTGGAGAACCAAGTGTTGAGGTTGAATTTGAAAGTTTGACCAGAACAAGTAGCAGAGAAGCAGGGGGTAAAAAGTCGAATTATGTTCTTCTTTTCATTAAAAATCAAATTTCTTTCCATGTCTGGGAAGATTCTCATCCAGGTTATGGTTATCCAAGAAGGGTTGAATCTAGGGCAACTGGACTTTATTGTTTTTGACCAGGTTTTTAACGTGACAGTGTTTTTAATTAACACTCTTGGTTCTTTGGTGCACCTGGAGGCCCTGGTATAAGAGACAAAATGTATAACCCTAACCCCTAACCCTAACCCTACAACTAAGTTCAGATTCAACTTTCCTTGGATGTATTTCTTACTAGTTAACTATGTTTTTAGTAGTTTTTGCCTTGACTCTTGTTACTAATAATACAATCAAACAACTCAAGTTAATCTGGAAGTTGATCTAGAAAGTCAGGCAGGGCAAGAAACATGAGCCACAGACTTTGTAGCCATCTGTGGTCCCTCATCTTAACTACTCACATACTTTGATAAGTGCAGTGTTCTCATTACCTAAAGAAATGATGGCTAACACTTTAAAAATAAGACCAAGGCTGAAATTAACCAGGGGCCTAATATAGCAACCATGCATACAAACAGTTCACGCTGATCTCTCTGCATAGAGTCAGATTCATCAGTTTCTTCTTGTGCTCGTGAAGTGTGTACATTTAGACCTCAAGTGATACACAAGTGTAATCACAGTTTATCAATTCCTAAATTACAGACACAATACCCCAAAATCTACTGTTGTATATATAAGAATAATATTATGGATCATCAGCTATATTTCCTGAAGATTACATCGCCTCTGTTGGTGTGACACTAATCTGTTAACGCGTATATTAATGTCTTTTTTCTCTGGTTCTGCATCAGTGAGCACCGGTGGCTCCGTTTAAGACATCCATGTGAACCTTAAACGACCTTCAGTTGTAATCAGTCTGCATTAATAATGAACTTCATGTTTCAGAACAAGACATTTATGTGATTTAAAGTTACAACCTCAGTATTTTTATGAAATTAACCCCCATTTCATGGTCCTCATTTGTCTGCATTAGCCAGTTATTGTCATTACATTATGTAAGTACTTCTCTGTATAGTAGTTTTATTGTTATCGTGGTCTGCCATTCCCACGCTGACCAGCTTACACGAGAGATTCACAGGAAATGATGCAACATGTATGAATGGTAACTGATGAGTTTTTGGCCTAAGGTAGAAGGAGATGAGTTGTACAGCTCTCATTACATGCACGTGCAGCGTAACTCTTTGAGTAATTATATAAAATGTTTGAAGTTAATAACTTTTGTGGTATTTCTGTTTCAGATAATTTAAATGTTCAAGTCAGCACTGCCTGAGAACATGGACAATATCGACCTTTGTGCAGTCATCCGCTGCCTCTGTCCAAAGGGCTCAACTGAGGGGTTCCACGAGGACATGTAGTAACAATAGGGGAGGGTGTCCATTCTTACAGCATGGTGAGGAAGTGGGATGCTAACTTTAAACGAGGTAGAGAGAGATGACTGCACGAAGGCTGATACGGTCCATTTTCTCAGACAGTGCTGACTGGCAATTGTCAATTACCCGAGACAGAATACCACAAAAGTTATTAACTTTAAACTTTCTGCATAATCGCTCAGAGAGTGCTCAGAGAGTCAACTGCACATGCATGTTACAAAGGCTATGCAACTCATCTCTCTCTACCTTAGGCCACAATTGTATGAATCACCCCTCGTAATCCAGCGCAATTTTATCTCACAGGCTTGCATCAAGTTTTTACGCCACAATTATTGTGGCCAGATATTACTTAGTACTGTGGTGGTCTGGGGTTCTTGGCTACTGAAGTGTTAACAGAAACAAAGTTTGACATAGTGCAGCGTATCAATGGGATAGCCACATTTTAACCAATCTCCTGCCTTCATAGTATAAATGTGTGTTAGAAAGATTTACATACTTTACATAAGCCTAACACGCTGTGTAAATACTGCTCAGCAAACAAGATGGTGGGTTTACCCTCCTTTTCCATCCTCTGGTTGTTAGTGATACAACTGAGTAACGGACTCCGGGACAGCCGAGCCGCAAACAAAACACATGCTAATGTGTGACCTGGCTCTCGAGTCTCACCTCCTGTGATAGAGAACCATAGTTCTCAAGTACAGCCAACCTGGTCCTTAATCCATCAATGGGAGGCCCTCCTCTCCCAACATTCAGACACATAACCATCCTTCCATCCACCAGACAGATAGCCCTCTCCTCTCCTCCTGAGTCACCCCCCACCCACCCACCCACACAGTGGCCCCTGCCCCGGGTAAGACCATTCCCCATCTCCTCTGGGCTGAAGAGCCCTTCAGACGTCTACTGAGAAAGAGCAGAGGGGTGGGAAAGAGAGGGTGAGGAGACAAGCAAAGAACAGAAAAGACTGGAGAGAGGGGAGAAAATGTTGAAAAAAAAAGAAATGACAGAGATATGTGAAAAGAGAAAGATTGAAGGAGGAGGTAGAGGAGATGAATATTGCATCGGGCCCCTGAGGGTTATGGCTATAGTTCATGTTGTGTATTTATGTGTGAAGCGCTAGTATTCTCTTTCATGCTAATCTCACTGTGTTTCTTTGTTGTGTTGGCTGGTGTATGCTAGTGTCACATACACTCATCTCTAGTCTCTTCCTTTGCTTTCTTCTCTTTATATGCTACCCTTTTGGAGTGGACGATCAGAGGGAGTAATAGGGGGTAAACAGTGCTGTTGTCTAAAAGGATCACATTTGAATAACTAATACACTGCTAGCATTAGCATACATTAATTATTCAGCCCTGCAAAGGTGCTTGCCATTTTCCAAATAAGCCTCAGTTGTTTTTTCAGTTGCTGTTTACAGAAGGAATGCTTCCAGGAATCAGGACACATGAAATAGAAAAGAAAAAAGGAAACTGTTAAAAGCACCTCAGTTTTCTATCATCAGCTCTGTAAACCCAGGGGCTTAACGGTGCTATGTTTGCCCTCATTTCACATTTTTTATGCAAAAATCACAGAGGAAAATTTCAGAGGTGTGGCAAGTATTGAATAGTCAGCAAGCTGTTTTTCAGTTTCCTCCTGATTACTTTATCGGTTTGAAATCTTGGATGGGAAGAGAAATTGGGAGAGCGAGCTGAGCCAGAATTTCCTGGAGGTAGCATATCACTCAAGTCTCAGTTGGTGTGGATGGAGGAGAGGAGGGGGATCTCCTCCTGTGTGTTTATCCACAGTAATCAGGAGTCTGTGGAGCAGGAGCGGAGGCTTGGCAGTGAGGGGACCCTGCCACATTAGAGAGGAATGAAAAGCAATGTGCCAAGCCTGGCACACCAACACTTTAGACACAGCATCCTTTCTGATTTGGTCAAAACTTTACGAAAGAGAGAGAGACACTGAGACTGTAAATCTGGACCAATGTTTCAGTTTTCTGTTATTTTTCTCTTTTTTTCCTCCTCTCCGCCCATGAACTTTTGCAGCAAAGCAATGGGGAGGAACAAAAGAAGCCGTTCTGGATTGACAAAGAGGAGAATAGATGGTATGCGAACGACAAGCCGCCATCTGCTCTGGAGGACGACCAAAATCTTGACACACTTCAGCAATCCCACAATCCCCTGCTCCAGGAGCGTTCCAGGCGCCCCATTCATACTCTCACCTCCGCTCCCAGAGTCTGTGTGATTTCCCCCTTTTCTCTCCTCCTCAATTAAGTCATTAATTCCTTTCTTCGCCCCCCTTTTAATGACCGCGGAGGCACAAACAAGCCCTGGTCGCTTCCTATTGAGGCCCTGTGATTGGGCATAATTGCTGCGAGGGCCTAAGTACGGGAAAAGAGGGATCGAGGGAGGAGGGAAGCATTGTTTTTTGGCCATGGCAAAGAGGAGAGCAGGGAAGAAGATGCACATTAGGTGGGACCCTTCCTCTCTTGACCTGCGCCACATTAGTGTCAGTGAACATTCACCTATTCTAGAAGGAGGCAGGATGACAGTGAATTGAATGAATCTGAGCTTGGAAGACAAAAAAAAAAGGAAAACGCCAGAATTTTGTTTCATAGAAAACACAGGGGACTGCATAAATTTCCATGTTAAACAGCAGATCTTTTGTCCACCTCCTAATTATTATGACACATCATGTCTTCATCATGCAAGTTTCAAGACTGCCATGTGTTGAGTGCTTGAGGGGGAAAGGTGCTTTTGTAGGCAGCAAAGGAAATCATCTTTTAAAACCAAGCACATGACTGCAACATCCATTAAAAGACCTTTGCAAGGAAGGGCTTTTAAGGGTTTTATTTGTTGCAAGATGTGGGAGGTAATCACCTGATATATGCATGGCACCCAGCACGTCTTTCTGCAATCCGACCACATTGTTTAAGGCGGGCAAGCTCTTCCTCGCTCCAGTTTTTGGACCAGTGCTTGGTCGAGTTAAGGGAGGATTCAGGATTGGTGGAGACTGGTGCTGGCTCACTGCATACAGCTAACATCTAATGGCTTCTAGCTAGCAATGTCCACCAAGGATGCCCTCCAAGGGAGATGGAGTCCAACATTCCACCCTAAAATCAGCCGTCTTGTTTGGCTGATTGTGCATTATGTGACCATCTGCAAAAAATGTTTAGTGTGTGTTCATGTGTGTGTTGTTGTGCTTGCTTAGGGGGGTGGGGCTGGCGTAGCTGAGGGATATGCAGGGAATTAGATGGTTTTTAATAACACATTTTGGGGATAAATGCATTTTTGCAATACTCACAGATTGCTCCATTTATAGATGTGGAGAAGTAGAAACAGAGAGAAAAAGAGAAACAGAGGGAGAGGGGAACAGATATAGTAAATCTCCAGATTAGAGATTAGCCATAGTAGCAGATTTAAAGGGGTGTCTGGTCCTCGGCCAGCCTGCTCAGGCATCTATCTGGCTTCTGCTGGCCAGACCTGCCATGGCCCTTCTAAGTAGATCACTCAACCCTTACTGAGGCCGCCATGTTGCCACTGCTATCTATCTGATGGTGTCTCCTTCTTTCTCGCTCTCACTGTTGTCGCTCAGCTCTCAGAACAGGAGACAAAAAGGTTCTGCCTGAATTAGTCCTACACAGAGGATGAAATGGATGGAAAGCATTTTGTCCACCCTTCCTGGCTAGAACTCCAGGCTTCTTGCACCCTTTCACATCATTTCCCACCTCAAAGTAAACTCCAAAGCCCCCTTGCTAATGTCCAGATCATAGGAGCCGTTAAGCACTGCAGCCACTGGCTCGGTTTGCTTGTTTTGGGAGGGGTAGAGGGGATGGAGAAAGGCGGGGTAGATGTATTTACTCTTTTTTAATGTGTAATGGTGAGAGTGGGTGCTTGCGTGATGCAATGAGTGATGTTCCCCTTGGCCTAATGATTATCTTTGACGTTTTTAGACCCTGTAAGTAGTTCTTATTTGGAACTAATTCCTGTTTTTACATGGGTGTAAGTAATCTGCTGTAATCGTCACATTCACCCAAACACACTCGCATATGTATGCACAGAAAAGCAGTGGGTCAAATAACTATTACACAAACTCGTGGTGTAAATCTCATTGAGGCTAAGCTTCAGGGTTTGGGCACAGAGGGTGGCTCCAGAGGTAAAAGGTTAAATATGATCTTTGGGAACTTTTACCGCCTTGGTCATTTAACCCCTTTATATCTTTTTAATCGGTTTTAGAATATGTTTAAACAGACATTTTGGGCATCTGTTTGCTTTACAAATCTCTTGAGCATATGAGCTCATTGTCAACAGCTGGACATTACTGCAAGTGCACTGATCCAGTGACTTAATTTAAAGAACAACAACATATTTTAAAATTATCTGCTGTGCATCACCTCTGAAAAAAGAGCTTTTAATGATAAGCACAACTGTGAATGCAGTGAATCAAAAAAAACAAAGGAAAAACTTTTGTGGTTAAAACATCAGGAATATTTTATAACTCTCTTTAAATAATTGGGAAAAAGACAGTGTGTTGCACACTTTCGACAGAGCCTTGAACAAAGACTGAGCTGCTATATCTTGCCCTGCATTATTCTTCTCTAAGCTGCTTACAACCCAGTTGTGGTCTGATACAGAGATGAAATCTTGGAGAGGCGTGTCTCTGGACTCAGGAAGCGGTGGCCACTGATTGAAGAATAGAGCTCTTGGATGGAGGATGTGCTCTGGGGGTATCACATGCACCCCAAAAGACGGTGGGACACAATGAGAAATCACAGCTCTTTCACTTTCCGTCCATCTGCCCGCCATGGAGCGTGCTCAGTGTGTGCCACTTGGCTTAATTCTGTCCCATCAGCCACCACAAAAGCCCCCAGATCCAATCGCGGAGATCAGACCTGGGCCAAGACTATGAGACGGGAAGCCAAGGAATAGACCAGAATCAACAGCCCATTCTCCCAAGATCACACACACGCACACATTTACACACACAGAAAATAAGGGGGCAAGAAGAGACACAAATTAATATGGAGGAGAGAATAACGTGGAAAAGTGTGGAAAGAAAAGTGAGTAATATCTCAATCTTTAATCCTTTTTTTAAAGTTCAACCAACTCCAACCTCACCTCCAAGGATGGTTGAAGAAATGAGACAAAAGTCAAACAAAAAATGAGAGGAAAAGTTACCATATGTTACAGCTGGTACACCATTAAAAAAACAGGCCAGGAGATCAAGGCAGAAAGATGAGGGCAGAAAAATACTTTTCTCAAATACCACACATTCTCTCTCTCTCTCTCTCTGTCTCTCTGCTTCAGTCTCTCTCACTCGCTGACTGTTAATTGTGTGATAGCGGGTCATCAGTAGCAGTGCATTAGAATAATGGAAATAGATGGCAGAGACCTACGGATGGCAACACAAGCCATCTTCCCTATTTGCATGGCTGTGTGCTCCAGGACAATTATGTCATTATCACAGACCTGTGTGTGTGTGTGTGTGTGTTTTCTCTATGTGTGTGCAGGGTGACAGGTGGGCCAATGAAGCTGTTAAGTGCCAAGAAAATCTGAACTTGAACTTACTTTTTCTGTTGCTTTTAAATATGCTTTCAATAGCAAGTTCTGTGTCTGTCCCATTGTTTTTGTTTTTGATTATTAGCATTTAGATGCACAGTATGTAATTTCTGCCGCTAGAGGTCTCTCACTGAAAATAATGAATGCAAAAGACGTAGTCTGATGTCATCATGAAGTAGCATGGGATCGTGGAATTTGTTTATTTTATTGTTAAACAACCACCATTGCAGATGAAAATCTGACTGACTCAGGCAGAAATATTCACGGTAAAAGGTAATGTACAAAAGTTTTATTCATGTTACATTTAGTAATGTTTGCAGACTTCCTTCCTAACTCTCTGACTGGTGTTACCCCAGAAGTCAGTGACAACATGAACTGCTCTGTTACCTTGAATA
>JAQQZW010000010.1:11532985-11546356 GCA_029814745.1 Zanclus cornutus | reverse complement strand
GGATTGGTGTCAACTCTATTTGGTCAGCTACTGAAATGACTGATGATAAATTACATTGTAACCGATGCACACTGTTGTGACAAATGATACTGATAACACATACTGAAGAACGTACCAGCTTCACACTGTGAAGTCTACAACTGAATGAGGTCTCTGAGGCACATGGAGAGCAGTGTGCTGTGACGTCAATCATACTCCAGCGGGGATTTTTATACATGCATATTACATGATCCAATTCTATTTCATGAGAAAGTCATTCAGGCATCATATTGAGTTCATTTTGAATTCATACAACAGCATTATCAGTATGTGAATTTTTAGTCCTGATGATGATCGTTTCACCTGCACAGTTTGCTGATAATGGACTTGGCTGCCTCACTCAGGTAAGGTGGGTACTTGAGCACCCCGTCCAAAATCTTGGCATAAATCTTCTGAGGCTCTGAACTTGAAAAAGGAGGGCTGGCAAGAAAAGAGAGAAGAGTGTTATTTTAATCGTCTGACCCTCTGATATAAAAAGTCAGTCAGTTGCTGTTGGGTAACCTGAACCAGTGACTGCAGACACTGTTTTGTGCAGATGTCAGTCACATTTCCCTGCTGCCATCTACTGGCTAACATCGACTCATTCATGATTCTTTCTCACTTCACCATATTTGCAACTCTCTTCTGAAAATTGTTCTTGTTCTCATTTATTATGTATTATTTAAAAAAAAAGTTTGACATGAACCATACAAGACAGCAGAAACTCTTGTTTCAAAATGAGTGCAGGTGTGTTAGCATTAGTGTCAGTATTACCTTCCCACCAACAGCTCATAGATCAGGATGCCAAGGGACCAAAAGTCAACTGCAAAGTCATGTCCCTGGTTCTTGATGATCTCTGTGGCCATGTACTCAGGAGTGCCGACAAATGAGTAGGTTTTTTCTCCGCGCACCATCTCCTTTGCAAAACCAAAGTCCACCTGTACAGAGAAAAAGAAACCATAAAACATGTGCTTACTCTTCTGCCATCACCATGTGTTATACACAGTACATGGCGTAGGCCACAAGCTAAACGCTTTTCCAATAAAGATCTGAGACAGGATCAAGGTACAAGTATTGTAGTGGAAGCCTTTTGTGTGAATCTATAAACAAAAAGAAAGAAATGAATGAATAAATGTACAACAATGAATCAACACAAATGAATTATGAATTAACATAAATCCAAGGTAAAACCAAGGTAAAAAGAAGCATTTAAGCTCGAGATGAAACAGCATTTTAAGAGAATCAGATTTCTGTATCGTGACATTTTTCCAAGTGAAACAGGATTGGCAGGCGGGACATAACATTTGAAGTAATAAAATTTGATTTGATATTTTGGGGAAATTTAACAAGGTTTAAGGTTGCAAAAACCCAAAGGTGTGTTATTATGGATCCCGCTGCTTTTCCTAGAAGGAGTTGTCCTACTCTGCCTCTGATTTGTTTCCTCTGTTGGGTTGGTTAGGTTTAAGCATGAAGAGTGAGACTGGTTAGGGTAAAAATATCAGGATAAGCCAATCAGGGGCAGAAAACAACAAATCAGAGGCAGAGCAGGTCAGGTCTTGTATAGAAAAGCTGTTGGATCACCCTAAAGATGTGCCGACTTACCACGCTGTTGCTAGCTAGCTGACTACATATGCATGTTGTAGCTGTTTTAAAAGAAGAAAACATGACTGGATTTTGATATAGGAATACCAGAAATGGATTTTTTAATTTTTTTTTTCGTACATATTATTAAATAGGTGCAGAATATGACCAGAAATGGTTACAAAGGCATTTTTCATGTCAGCTCCACTTAAAAGACAATTACGAGTGACAAGAAGATGCAGTTAACTTTAACTGGGTAAGCAAGTTGGTATGTGCCTTGCTAGCCTGGACCATGAGGTGAGTAACACATGAAAATAAAAATATCTATCAGAATAATCAAAACTATTTTACGCAAAACTATCTAATTGTAGCTAAACTTTCACAAATTGTGCTAAAAAAAGAGACAATCCAAAAGGATGGATTTGGATGTAATAATTCATGTCTCCATTAGATCTGCTCTTTTTCTAGAGGTTTCAATAACTTTGTGTTTACAACTAGGTGCACTATACATATTTTAACACATTTACTGGGGCCGGAATGCTCACACACACCTTAGAAAAGCGCATTTTCCAAATATTCAATTTGTCCTTAAAGAGTGTAGAAATCCACACACATACACAGACGATTACTCACCAGTTTGACATAGCCCTTTACGTCCAGCATCAGATTCTCAGGCTTCAGATCTCTGTACATGATGTTCTTCTTGTGGAGGTAGGCATAGGCCTCCACCACACAGGCAGTGCAGAACACAGCGATGACCTCGTCAAAACGCCCTCTGGAAATCACAGAGACATAAACTGTTGAAATACCCCTCACCAAAAACTAAGTCCTCTGCTTGCTTTCAAACAAATTTAGTACCCTCCATTGCTCTCAATTGCTGATATTTTCATTTATCGTGAAGTTTATGTTATTGTTGTCACTACAGATCGCTGTGGGTAACAGCATCAGCTTTGTTTCTCTGTGTCAGATACTGACAGCTACTGTAAGTGCAACTTAAATGTATTTTAAGTGTTGATCTGAGGATGTTACAACAGTAATAAATTAAGATTCCTACTAATAAAAACATGACAGATTTTGAAGCAACAAATCAAAACTTCCTTTCTTTCATAATATGTCATTGGTTTACACTGAGTAATAATTCCACCTTGTGTAATCGCAACACTCTTGTGAAAAAACTATATAAACAAAGAAATGAGATACTAGACTTTTTTTTCTCAGTTTCTCACACTTCTTTGAGTTTGGTCCAGATCTCTCCTCCAACGCAGAACTCCATGACCATATAGATGTATCGCATGTCTTTAAAAGCAGCATGAAGCCTACAGAGAGAGAATTAAAAGCAGGTTTAAATACCATCTAATACTTCCAGCTTCTTTTAACATCTAACCATTTATATGTCGTAATTAAAGGACTGTAAGCGTCCGTTACTGCAGCTACCTGACGATGAAGTCACACTGGATGGCTTTAAGGATCTTCTTCTCAAACAGCATGTGCTCCTCCTGTCTCTTGGCAACAATGTGCTTCTTGCTGACTCGCTTCATGGCATAATACGTCCCATGATTTATTGTGGTCATCTTAGAATGATAACAAAACAAACTTTTAGTGCAATACATATATATTTGTCAATGATTTGTTTTCCTGAATATGACATTAATATCTTTAAAGGTCAACTGCTGTTTCTGGCACTCTCATGTTGACTTTATTTTTCAGCCCTGGAGGTTGCCGCTTGAGGACAATCTGAGAAAAATACATATAACATAAGAAGGGGCATTGTTTTTCAATAACATGAAATATCAGATTCAGCCCCCATCTCCATCCAAATAATTTTTGTACAGTCCATTAATACACTGTCTTTTGTATCTCTCTTACTGGGCTTAGGTGTAGTGTCTTTTATTCACAAACAAATATGTTTAAAACTTTTTCTTTTCATAGCTCAAGAAATGGCAACCCCGATATAGTTTAATTAGAACTGATACATTTCAACTCCCAGCAAATATTAAAAAAGCAATCTCAGAAAAACACTCACAAGCTCCACACGGCCAAACCCTCCAACTCCAAGCGTCACAGGATCTCCAAGGTAACGGCCCTCCTGATACAACACAGGAACCAGATCCTTAAACCTCAGAGTGGACCTTGGACTGACGGAGACAGAGAGACAGAGAGTTTTTAACTGATGCTATTTCACTTCAAGGAACTGATCTGTTTGATTCATAAAACTGTTACATCTTTCCGCCTGTATTCACTAAGGTTTATCATCTCCCACAACTACACACCTCGACTTCTCTGGAACTTGTGCCTCCTGCAGCACTTTGGAGCTGAGAGTAGAAAACAAATGACAGTCAAGCTTTTATTAGGAAGCTAATCAGTACAAGCTTTTAATGCATCACACTATTCTCATCAAGATACAGAGAAAAATGTGTGCTCATGAAACGAAATGTGTTCTGCAGTACGTACTCGTCAAACAGCTCCAGGTGCTCTACTGGAATCGTCTCTTCAAATACCCTAAAGAAAAGAGAGGCATTGTTAATCAAACTTTTTCAACAAACAAACACAATGCAAACGAGGTGACGATTGAATGAATTCCTTTCAGGATGTTTCTCTCCAGGAACAACAGCTGCTCACTGGACAGGAGTATCAACTTTATTTTCACTCAGAATTTAGAGTCAGACTCACTCCTTGTCAATGGAGAAGCAGGTGACAGGGCCGTCAGCAGTGCAGGTGGCAGTTCTCAAGACTTCCCTGCAAGAGAAAAAAAACTGCACATGTCAACTCAGGAAAAGCGTGTCAATACTGTACATAACACACATTTGTAACCTCAGTAAGGAAAAAGGGAATTTTCTCTCTCTCTTTCTCTCTCTCTCCTTATATATATTATTAGTTCTGCTGATGCTCTATAAACAACAATTCTGAGGCAAAGAACCCTAGCTGGGTGATTTTTGATTTTTATTAAAAAGTCAATAACACTCTTAATCAAAACAATATGTCTGTAATTCCACCATAGATTACATACTTTATACTTTGTTTCTATTGATTTTACAGGCACTTAAAACAATTTTGCTTCAGAACATTTTAATAGTTAAACCACTGCAAAATGATTTGAAATTTCTTCTCCAAACTGACTGATTTGTTTTTGAACAGCACTGAGTAATATAGAGTACCTGCAAATGACTGTTCACATTTAGATTATCAGCATAATTGCAAAGATGACAACAGCTAAGGTTGGTGTACAGAGTGGTGGATGTTGCACAAGGCTCCGACGAATGCCCTCAGGCATGTGTTGTGTTGCCATGGTTACCGTATGAGGGCCTGTTCCCCGAAATGCTCCCCTTTTCCCATCCTACGAATCTGCTTCTGATGCCCATTCACATTCTTAGTCACTAAGACCTGAGGGGGAAACCCACATGAGAGGGAGGAAGAGAGACTTAGTGCATAGAGTATACACACCGTTCAAATATGAGTTTGTGCACCCAATATGACAAATATTACCTCTCCTTTGAGGATGATGTAGAATGTGTTTGCTTCTGTTCCCTCTCGAACTATAACATCTTTGTCCTGGTACTTTACCTGATGAATATGAGACAAAAACAAAGAGAACAATAAGGGTTACTTGCATGTAGTAACAAAAATATATCACATATTTTTGTCTTATAAAACACAAAATTTATTTTTAAGGAAACAAAGCCACAAAAATGTATTAATTCTTGAAGATGCTTTCTTTTCAGGCTACTGATTTTTAAAATATGTCAGAATTTCATGAAGGAGAAACACCCTTAGTTTTAACTTTATGAACATTTATTTTTTAAGTTGAAAATATTTTGTTTTTTGTTAAATCACATGTCACAACAGTCACCTGTAACACTCAAAGTTCACAGTAAGTACACACCTCCTCCATTGAGTCAATGATTTTGGACAACTGGACATCGTTCAGGTCCTTCAGAGTACGAGATCTGTAACAGCATATTAAAAATATAGCAGCAGAGTTAGAACTAGTTGGTCTATTAAAGTGAAATCGTGTAAAAACTGTCCACCTGTTGAATGTCACTCCAAACAAACAGGGGGCAGCATTTCAACAGATTAATCGCTAAATGTTGCTCACTGTACCTTTTTGCTGTAGCTGTCTAAGGCGGTAACTAGTGGCTGCCATTAGCTAGTTAGCCCAGTTAGCCACGTGCTAAACTATGGAGGGCTTTATTATCTGACGATCACCTCTAGCTATTAAGTGGTGTTTTGAGGAAATGATGGTAAAAAAGATGAATGACATGTCTTCACTTCCTCCCACTGTACAATAATGAAGCCAAAATCCCTGATACAGGTGCTGCCATCTTGCGCTGGTGATGTAATCTGGAGCCAGAGTCTGCGCATAAGTGATCAGTGGATGGAGTCGTATCAAGGTCCAACGCATAAAGCTGCCGAACTGAATCACGGGTAAGGATTAGCTGTCAATCATGATATTACACCCCCATAAGTTTAGTTTAAATAACTAATTTAAACTAAACCTATCAGCAAAATTAAGACTTGAATTTACCCCAGTGTACTAAGAACTACATAAGAAGACAGAAATCCTCATTGAGGAAATTTATTTGACATGTATTTTGATTTTTTAGTTTGACCCATGTCCCATCTGCCAACATTGAGGGGTGGATTTATGTCCTATACTGCAGCCAGACACCTGAGGACGATTTGAGACGACTCTGAGATTTTTTGAGCAGCTGTCACATTGTCCATCTTTTTCCAGCCAATGGTGTGAGATGGGATGGGCTGGGGCTGGCTGGTTAGCATGCTCACTTCCGTAAATATCTCTATAACACAACATAGACCTCTTTGATATGACATTAGAACAGTTACTGTTACTGTTAGGAAGCCACTAAGTGTGGCTGCAGAGTCACTCAAACTCACGTCTTCAGGAAGCCCATGAGCTGCTCACGTTTCTTCTTGGACTTGTTGGTGATGATGGTCCTGTAGGTCTGTCGCTCCATGCACCACAGATGCACCGCTGTCAATGCTGCAACATAAGTGAAAGTGATGAGAGCAGAAGTTAAGACGGTAAAGTCTTAGAGTGCGAGGGACCATTATGGACTGACATTTAAAAAATTAAACCACAAAAATACATCAGTGAAAATCTCACACTCAGGGCTGTAGCTGACCCCTTTAGGACCATAAGAAAAAATGCTATTTGGAGCCCCTATTTTTTTAAATGAAAGGGTTCAGAGGAACTAATAGGTAATTGTCCATTGTTCACATTTTTGGAATTAGATGAAACTGATCAGGTGGTCAGTAATCTGCATGTTTTAGCTTAGTTATCTAGGATCCTGCTGTTCCCTTAACTTTTAAATCGACAAACAAACATACGCACATGGTTAATGAATTTTTGCCGGACCAATGACACAAACACTGTCTAAACTATCAAGGAAATATTATGACACATATGCTATTTATACTTACAGGATAAGTTAAAACAATCCTATAATAACTCTATATTTGCATGTACTTCAAAGAGTCACCATTAAGGGGACTGACCTGTAACTGTTGCTGTTCGTTTGCAGTTGTACAGGATGGCCAACTCCCCAAACACATCACCAGTGGTTAGGGTGCGGAGCTCTCGGCCTGCCTGGGTGACACGAAGCTCACCAGCTAAAAGTTGGAAGGAAAAGAAAGTTGCCTTGTACAGAAATTTGAAGAATTTTAAATTTTTTTTGCAAATAGAATCCTCCATCACCTGCAGACAGAAACACACATCCACACACACTCAGCCGTGTCCCCACCTCCTACAATGTACATGCTGTCTCCTTCTGAGCCCTCTTTAATGACATCATCCCCCGGTTTGAAGTCAGACACCACTAAGAGATCCACCATCATGGCTGTTTGCTCTTCGTCGAGGCGGCTCAGGAAGTCATTCTTCTGGATGGCTTTCACAATCAGATTTGTCTCGCTAATGATGGGAAGTGAAAGAAGTCATCTTGATCTAAGGTCAGTGAAATGAGAAATCTTGTTCCCAGCTCCCACACAGCATGCAAATCCGTTTTATATTATACAAGTGCAGGAGAGGCAATATGATCATGCTCACTTAAATGTGCTATTCTCTTGTTCTCAGCACTGAATACCAACCTGACAGTTTTCTTGACCCCGGTGCGCGTAATTTCCAGGGTCTCAGGGATCGGTTCGGGGGCAATGACAGCTGCACGGCTCTTCCTGACCTCCGGTTCAATCTCATTACCACTCTGAGAGGGAAACTCTGAAACAGACAAATAGAAAGGGCACAAATGGAGGGCTGACTACCGTAAAGCACTGTCGTGTTTTAGCTGAATGTTGAATTAAAGGTCACCTCAATTTTGTGTGTTTGTGTGTGTGTGTGTGACGGTAGGTGCATGTGTGTGTGTGTGTGGGTTTCTGCCCCTGGTGAACTCTTACCCAGATCATGATATTGACTCTGCAGATCCTGCAAAAGTTTTTCTTTCTCCTGCAGACGTTGTTCTATGAGGAAAGAAACACAGAAACATATTTAATGTGGGAAACATCCCAGGGAACATGCTGCTATGGTGCATAATAAAAAGTCTTTTTTCATGACACACCAGGATGAAAAATGTTACTTTCATAGCCAACCAACACTGGATTTTTTAGGCTTATACTAAAAAAGTGATACTTGAGATTGTATATATGTTGGTAGATATTTATTTGCCTTATAAGGATCCCTCAATTTCAGTTGTTAAATAACTGTGACCAAGATATGTATTGACAGGACATTTTACGGCACAGAAAAAAAAAAACTTTATTTGTATGTTTATTTAACAGAGACAATTCACAGCTTCTTAGCTGCACCAGCATTAGCTATCAGCTAATTTTCATCTGTAGTCCCTGGGCAGTAGACGGAGGTACTGCCTCTGTTGAAAAAATAAACATTAAAGTATAAATATAGTTACCAGACAGTACAGAAATAAATTTTTGTCAATGCTCTCTAAAAACTCAACTACAGACACTCTTTCTAAATTACATACATTGTTTTTTCAGGCTGCAATGTTCATTGTTTCATCATTACTAATCAGCCAATACACAGTGACACAATACCTGTTGGATAAGCTATTATCAGCTGATATATGTGTGTGTGATCTCCAAGATGTTTTTTAAAGGTCTGGCATCGTAGTTTCAGACTTGTGTTTTTATTGCCATTATGTTTCAATTAATATTTTCATTTGTTGTAATGCTAACGTAGTATTCAACAGAAACATGCATTGAGGAGTAATTGTGATGTGATTGCACACAAAAGAAATTTAAATACAACGAGACACAAACTTGGCCAAGGTGGCGAGACCTGGCACAAAAATGCGTCCATGCAAAAGTAGGTGTAAAAAGTTCACACTCGGGCCTTATGAATCCATTAGACTAAAATCAAGGAAGCGTAGAGGAAAATAATGGAAATATCTGGGGTTTTTGGTGAGTTCTGAGATCAGAGACTGAGTTGAGCTGAACACAGACACTCACAGGTTCATTTCGGGTTGGTGCATCCGCTGCTTGCTAGCTTGTAGCTAAAATCTTTACCAGCTGATACACTGGCTAAACACAAATAGTTCAGCTATAAAATACATGTGAAAGATGCAAGGCGAAAAATAGCTTTGCTTTTTGTCAAAACACACCTTAGTCCTAATTGTTCAGCTAATTCTTGGTGACTTTATACTCAGCTCACTGTGCAACAGTGACATCACTACTAGATGTGGTCACACCCCAGCTTGCCCACTCCTTGGTGTGACGGTGGGTGTAATATTACTCTTTTATGTGATATACCTGTTTCCTCAAACAAGGCCTTTATTTACCTCGACTGTAGAGGCCTTTATATGAGGCAGGCTTGTAATAAAGGCAGGCTTTATTTCAAATTCCCTCTGTTTGATAAGTAAATATTTTGTCGTATTCTAGTATGAATCCTACTTGTTTTCTACTCTGGTTCCTCTTTAGCTTTTAAAGTTTTTTGCTGTATTATGTTGTAAATACTAGAAAATATAGTTAACATTAATACTTAAGATTAGTAGTCCAGAACAACAAAGTGTTGAAAATAATATGTTCATATTGTTGAATTTTTTAATTAAAGTGTTAAAATGTAAATTATACTTACCTGGCATGAACGCTACAACAGACACCAGAAGTTTGTCCACACTTGCCTTTTTTTACCCCCAGCCTTTATTTGTTTGTGTCAACCACTGCCTAGGCTACTATTTGAGACCCAGCTTTTATTTGAGGAAATACAGTATTTTTGGTTGCACTCACCTAGGTCTTTATTTTGCCTCTGCAACTCCTGGTTGATCAGACATTGCTTTTCTAGCTGCTGCTTCAGCTCCTCTAGTTGCTTCTCCATGACTATAAGGGGAAAAAAACCCTGAAAAAAATAACATATATGGGAGGAATCTAAACAGGTAAACTGCAGCACAATCAGTAATGAGTGAAGGTAGGAATAAGTTTAAATGATGCATCTGAATACAGACATAAATTACAGTAGCAAACATGCTGATGTGTTGAGACACACAAAGCCCCAGATATCATATTTCAACTGTATGTAACAATGCTGCTGCCACTTTCACAAGGTACTGAACTACTCTACTGCCTGCACACAGCAAGAACACCGCTGAATAATGCAGACTAATGATGGACAACAGGGTGCTCTCTGAATGCTGTTGCACCCTGCCAGCTTTTGCTTAAGACCTGTCTATGAGTAATAATGGCACAAAACCTGACAAAATAGTACAATTAACTTCATAATAAGCTCCCTTATAGCAGGTTTATTACTTTATTCCCTTTGCTTGTGTGTTTCTACAATAATGTGTGACATTAACCTCTGCTGTATAAATTAGTGTTTAAGGTGGAGAGTGGAACCATAGCAACAAATGTGTGTGCATGTGAAAAAATTAGCTTACACAGATTAGCAGTACTGCTGTGTTAGATAGGTTAACCTCACACAAAATCCAATAGAGATCTGTTTACAAAAGCCCTGATAACAAGACTTCTCCGCCATTTTCATTTTGCTGGTGTGGAAAGATGTCTCTGTTGACAGGCTAAACATCACAGTTATTGCAAACAAGAGGCCACTGGTTACCCGACCAATATCCTAAACACAAACATATTCACTCCAGTAAAGGCTGAGCTGGACAAGCTCTTTGCCAGTGATCACTGTGCTCATCACGTGACCCCAGTCACCATGGCCTAACCCTGAACATTGGACAGCTCTGAGATTAGACGTGATGTTAAAGCAAATCATAAAGTCACTGAGCAATATATCAACAAGCTGTGACATGTAAATATAAAATGGCTTGGATATAACAGAGTTGTTTTCTTGATGCAAGTATGGACAGAAGGCGATACTGGATAAGAACATTGTGCCATTGAAAAACAACATCAAATGATTAACTATAAAAGGAGGCAATATTGTGATAATCCTGTCCAGCACAGAACACAATGCAGCTGCAGTGCCAGGAGTTAATTGGCCTTTGTTGCAGGAAAGACAAAGTTTGATGGTCATTAAAATATTACAGGGAAATACAGGCGACAAAAAATATGTCACAACATGCAGCACCACACAATGACATCAAATTTGCCTCTGGGTGTTTGATTAACTTGTCACACACACACACACACACACACACACACACACATATACACACAACTGTGCACAAACAAAATTTATAAGCTTTCTAGGAACTTGCAGCTCTAAAGAAAGACAACTGAGGGCAGATTGGGATGATAACCTTTAGTGCCTGCTGATTAACAATTCAGTGAAGGAGAAAAATACTGTTAGTTTAACTCTGTGTCTTCAGCTCAGGGTGGCTGGAGATCAAACAGTGGTCCCATGCATGCTGCTGGATCTGTACTGACTGATTCATTTTACTTTTTTAATTTATGCAATGACTACAAAGGACTGAGATATTTCTGAGATATTTCCAGCCATATATTATAAACAGTAACAGTTATGTAAAAAGTAAACCCTAACCCTAATCAACCCATAACTATTAAAGACTACTTTGTTTTGATGCATTTTCCTACAGTGATCACTGATCTTTGGAGGACAACAGTCACATAAGTAATGATTCTTCCCGCAAATGATTCAGGGAGAGAACCGGAAATGTAAAATTAGCAAAGACAACTAATAAAAAGGATAATATATTGTGTCTGCTTCTCAGCTGTACAGCAGTAACATGTGGACTGGCCTGTATACTGATAGAGGCAGCATACTGTACACTCCATACTGCTTCATTACTAATTCATGGCCAAGTGTAACTACAGCTGAATTCTCACAAGATGCTCTGTAACAGAAAACTGGAGAGAGCATGTGTCTTTTCTGTGGTGTGTTTAAGATGCATTCTTTTACTGGACATTAGGGTTTTGTGGCATGTGCAGGTCATCATCTTTTTACTCAGGAAGTAAGAACTGCAATGCCTCATAGAGGTTAGCCATGACAAAGGTGCGTTTTGCTGTTTATGAGCCTATAAATCAAAGAATGTGTACTTTAAACACTTTGAGTCACGTGACTACAGCTGTCCAAATGCCTTTCAAGAGCCTCTCTTTACAGGACATAACACCTGACTCTCAAAGACACAATAACATGTAAAATGTATACTGATTAAGGCAGAGTGACACTCACCTGCAGGCTGTGTGTAGATCATGAGAGAAGATTTTACTATAAAGGCCGCATGGATCAGAGGAGCCAAATAATCAACCTGGGCTGCTTGCAAGATCCACTTTCAGTCGTAGTGAAGTCTTCGCTGTGTGTTCAGCCGCTGCTTGACCCCCACACTGTCTGCAGACTGGACACACCTGAGCAGATGCGAACATGCAGTCTGCAGCAACTCTGGCATTACTTCTTCCTCCTCTTGTATCACTGCTCACTTTCTCAGCTTACATTGCCGTTTCTGCTCTATAGCTTTTACTATTGTTACTTCTCTCTGGCTACCTCTCACTCTCAATCTTTACTCGTCTTTCCCTGTCTGTCAATCTCAGCAGCTCCGGTGTTGAATCATTAACGATAACCTGAGGCCCCGCCCATCACACCAGGTAGAGGAATACATGCAGGAGGAAGAGGAGTGGGATGGACTGGAGACAAAGCTAAAAATTAGCACAGCTAAACCTAAAATTAATCTTTTCTGTGAAATCAAATTGCTTTTATTTTGTTTTCTCTCAAAATTATTTTATGTGTAGTATTTTTTTCATTTTAAATCATAACTACAAAACTGATTTGCGATTTCTGAGACATTTAGCAGTGATTTATTACACGCTGTATGTCCTGCTGACGTAGAGGACAGATACCAGACAGATTTAAAGTGGAGGCTCAAGTAAACAATGAGAAATTCAATGTAAATGATGACAGAAAGGGGAAGTTACGTGAAGAAAATATGAAAAGCACACAAGCAGCAAAGAAAAAATGTATCTATTTTCTCAAATGTTCTTCCACCATCTTCTACCTTAGTTTATTGTAAACTGATGAAAAGATGCAGGTTTTCAAAGACAGTCTTTTTATAATATGATCATACTGAGTGCTTTTTCGCTGAGAATCATACTCACATAGGCAGCAGCTGGAGTTTAGGGAAGTTAACATCGCAAAGGTCAACCAGGACAACTCGTAGATTACACCTGCCAGAGTTAGAAAGTGTCTACTCCATTAGGTCTCTGTTTTTTCCACATGCCACTGGAAGTTTTCCAGGCTGCAGCGTCATTGTATGAATCTAAATGACGCTGAAGGGTTGGCATTGTGACAGAGAGCGTGGGCCTTTATTGTTCACAGTTAATTATTGATACTCTGTC
>JAQQZW010000010.1:10866992-10878355 GCA_029814745.1 Zanclus cornutus | reverse complement strand
GCTGATTCGAGGGTCGTTGTATTGTGAATGCTGGGTCACTGACATGGCTTACTGGGAAACTTGATAGAAATGAGCCATTGTGAAACGAAACTTGTTTCTATGATAAGTCAAAATGTTTGTTGTGAGGAAGGTCTACTGGCAAGAAATGCAACAGCATCGATGGTTGAGAATTTCATACTTGGATATGAGATGTGCACCAAAGTGTTGAGTGCTATAACTGTGCTTTGGGGTTTTTATGAAGTTGGGTGTGTAATACTTAAATGCTTGAAACTACTTAAGCGTGAAAGTTCACTTGACCTTGATAATAGTAGTTTGACAAAACAATTCTACCCCAAGGTCCAGTTACTGGCTTCCTCTGGAGCTTTAAACAGCTTTTACACCTAGTGGTCCTGATCAGTAGACAGAGTTTGCTCAGTTGTCATAGAGATGTTATGCCTTGGTTCATGTTAGGCCATGTGATGACAGCTGAGCCATCTCCATGACAACTGTGCAAACACAATCCCCTGATGACATGGGGTTAAAAAGCACCTGGAAAAGTTTGCAAGTGGATCCAGAATGAAGAATGGTTTGTCAAATTCATATTTTAAAGCTGCAAAATAAAGTGCAAATGTTGACACTGCTTTGAGTTTCCTTGCATGTAACCTACTCTGTCCTTACCACATTATATTTGTCCAAAGGGATAAAAAGAAAGAAATTAAACCAAATCTACATTGTATGTATGACCCGTTCTGTCATTGCTTCTGAATATTTGAATACAATCTATAATATAATTAAAATAATTCATAGAGCTGCTGTTAATTTAAAGAACAGCTTGTGAGCTCCAAACAGGAAGACAGTTGATACTACTGTACCGTGCAGCTTTGGACACATCCCATTCATGATAAGAAATGATATGAGGCATGAATAAAATACAGATTATGTCTTTTCTGAGACACAGTTGTCTCTACTGGAAACAACTGCAGCCACTCTGCCACATCTTTGGCCTGGGGCAAAATTGAGTTGCTGGGCTCCTGTCAATTCACACTAGTATAGTGTGCTTTTTGTCAGTGCTGTTATACTTCCTGGACCCAGGTTTACTATTTGATTAACACATCAGTATAGGGATATGCAGTATATTTAAGTATAATACATGTCTTGAAAATTAGATCTTAAAACAGGGACTCTATCCCTGGTAAGGACCCTAAGATTAGGTGATAAAGCAAAATAAATTTTCAGTTTAACTCAAACCAGGTGACACAGTAAAGCTGGAGCCTGTGGTGGCTCTGACCCAATGCAAATTGTTCAGTTTGCCCGTTTGGAAATCCAGCCATGACTACAGTTGAAAGTCTTCTTTATTATTATCTACACTTATATTGATGAAGTGTGCTATTTGACTATACTTACGCCAATCTGCCAGGGCTCCAGTTCACCACTAGGCTTCCCATCGGCCTATCGCTGCTCTCCTGCTCTCTGACGACGAGACCCGGAAGCACCAAGCTGCCTGCTTTGTTTTGTTTTGGTAGTAGGAGTTGGTTAAGAGGTACACAGGCAGAGGTCCGTACGGGAGGGAAGCACTCACTAAATGGGGAGAGTCATATCGGGGATGGAAGATGACGGACCGATAGCTGACGCCTGTAAAATGCCGAGTTTTATCAGCAGTTTCGAAGAGGGGAGGGTGAAATTGTCCCGCAGCCTGCCGACAGAAACTTCCTTCACGGACAGCAAAGTTCAACGGTCGGTCAGAGATTTGAGCGAAGGTGTCACAAGATCGAACTCGCGGTTATCCCTGGATGGAGGTGAGAGGGAGTCGGAGGAGAGGAGTAGCGAGGAGGAGAAGGATGTGAAGGGTATAAACAACAACAACTGCAACGGCGGAGGAGGAGAGAGTAGGAGGGCGAGCGCTGTCGAGATTTTGAGGAGGAATTTCGGGGTTTCAAAGTCTCCGTCTCTCCGTTTGAATGTAAGCAATCGAATGCAGAGCAGCGCCGAGCATGACAACCACGAAGGAGACGTTCATAACGACGTTTCAAACGGTTATGGGAGTGAATGTTGCGGCCGTAAAAAGTCGGACTGTGAAACGGGCGAGGCGGCGACTAAAAACGAGCCACCCCTGCGCGACTTGACGACTTCGGATGTACAAGGAGTTGAATTTGTTGCCATTACAGGTCAGTGCCATCGTAAATCTGACATTGACGGCAACACAGTCACTTTACACGAGTCATTTAATACGAAAGAGCACGTCTACTGCACTGTTTATTGCGTCGCGAACGATAGCCATCAAAAAGACGTTGAAATCACAGACGATGACACGGTCACTTCTGAGGCACCACAAATGGACGTGGGGACGTGACAGGAAGGAGGTTCGAATCCCGAACCGGCACTGTACACACTGTACTACCTGGTGGATCCTTTCGGGGACATGGCCCACCGGCTTTACACCGTACAAGCCGGTGTAGAGACAGCGATGCAGAGTTGCCGGGTGTGCCTAGAAGGAAAATCCATCGCACCCCTGCCCTGCTGCAGGAAGGCCGTGTGTGATGTGTGTCTGAAACTCTACGTCAGCTCCCAGGTTGGTAGGAGGGAGGGTGAGGAAAAGGAGGGGTGGGGGGCTCACCACGCGCTGAGGTTTTATGAAAGTAATACTAAAACGTCACGGGCCAACATCTGCAGGTCTGCTGACCTAGTGATATCTGTTTTTCTGTGAATCTGGGTCACAGACACATTCTGAACAATGATTTGGACCTGAGCAGGGACGGTTTTCATAATTGCTCACTATCTGCGCTGTTGGGTTCATTCAGCAGAATATTCTTCTCTAAGACTCACTTATTTATGGCAGACTTCGCACTATTTGTATTCTGATGTGCATTAGTAGTCCAGTTACAATCTAACAAAGCACAGTTGGACCCCTCTACTACTTGGCTTATCTTTTTCTATACTGTTTGTTCACGTCCCAGCATGCTTTGTGCACATGCCAGAAAGTAAGCCATAGCATCCGAGTGGTGTGTTTCTTTACATGGAGAGAGCGGCACAATAGCAAAGTATATTTAAGGTAATTCAGCCAAACTTGTCAAGTAGTTAGGTTGCAACAGGGTCACAACATGCTGTTTCTTAAGGCTACAATGCATTCTGGCCTCTACTATAGTGTATTTCCCCCTGCATGGATTTTGAAAATTGATGCAAAGTAGTTTAGTGAGAGCATCAGGTCATTGATTCTGGTGATGATTTGCACTTACAAATTAAGGAAATGAATAATAGATCGATGCATTATTTTTTCCATTTATTCAGTGAAGCTGCCATGGAAATAGCGCCTCAGCAATGACTGGTGGATTGACAGTTGCTCCTCTCTAACAGATCTAAAGTGGTTCAGGATGGATTTTTTATAAAGTGCCTTGATCATGTGCTGGTGCCAGAGGAGTAACAATCTTAGCTCCTTGCTACTGTTACTATAATCTACTTTACTCTGTTTAGATAAAACAGTTTTTATCGCTTATCCAGACCGCTTTTTATCTGCAATTATCTTGTTTTGATAACAAGGCATGAATAATCATACAAGCACAGAAAAAGGCAGTTTCTCTGATAAGCACACTGAGAATGAGATAAGGGTCATGTAAACCATCCTGTGTAGGTGGAATTATTTTCCGTTAATGTACTGCAAACTCATTTTAGCACACATGCTCAGTGTTAATCTTCAGTAGATACAGTAAGCGTTATGTCAGAGATATTGTTGTCCCCAAATCAAGACAATATCGCTGGGCTTATTTTAAGAATTATATAATTAGGCATAAAGTAGTTGTTGATATTGCTTGTTTGAAGTGACAGTATTTACTTTTTTCTGCCTAAACCTAAAATGTGTAGATATGCTGTATTGGATATGTGTAGATTTATGGGGAAAATGAGCTTCTCTACATCACAGGTTTACCATTTTTTTTCCATACCTACCCCCACAGCCCTATTTAATGATCTTGTACTCTTTATTTGCCCCACATGCCATGTTCATAATAAGGTCTAAATATGGGTTGTAAATTCGACGCTGTTTAACACTACTTAATATATAAAAAAGGATATTGTTACAATATATTTTTTCGCATGACTGAATTGTCAAGGTTTACATTGCTTTGGTTAAGAGTGGCAGAGGCTAAAAGTTTCAGCCATTAAAACCAGGAGAAAACAACACTTAAGCCATATTATGATATTCCCAAATCCATATTCTAAGACATGTCAAGTCTCATCATGATAGTGATGTATTATCAATATACTACACAGCCTTATTTTTACCTGTTCCAACTGCTTTTTCATCACATTTAGCTAACCTTTGTAACTGCAGCTTGTAGCTAACTAATGCATTTAACTGCTTATCAGTTACTTTAGCTAATTGTTTCTCAAACTGTGACGGGGCCCCTTTGTTATTATTTGCTTCCTCTATCATTGTTAATGATTATTAAAAAGTGTGGGGTGGGGGTGTGTGAACTTGTTCTGCCTTCTGAAGGGGGGCGTGACAGAAAAAGTTTGGGAACCTTTGCTTCAGCCTAATTATTTTAACTATTTATCCATTAGCTTTGGCTTACATTTTCAACACTTAATCCATTACTTTTAGGGATTTATTCCTATAAATCTGCTCACATCAAGCACTCTGAATTGAAACATGTAGTGTTTAGGTTACAAGTGATGCAGGTTGTTGGGCAGCTTACAAGTTATATTGTACAAATCTGCATCACATCAATTTGTAATCTTATTTGGATGTTTATTTTTGTCCTACTATGCAGATTTATTTTAAATCAAATCATAATTTCGATTTTTAGAGTTTTGATTTTGAGATGAAGCTTGCCTGGGGTAAAAAATAAAATTTCAACTACTTGCACCACAATGTGCACAAGCCTTAGTTAGCCATGCCAGTATATATTGCTGGAACAAACCACAATATTTTGTTAATGCATACTTTTTCTGCATACTATTGAAAGAGCTTACAGTTCCCACTGTCCTTAATTAATTTACTGTTTTAATCATGTATATAGTTTGATTTTGACTTAAGTTTAATCCTACAAAAGTGAAAATGCAGAACTGACATTTTAAACAGACAACACACGCTGACACATGTGTGTGAGCAACATAAAGTGGCCGCAGTCCTAACCCGTCCAACCAGTCTGGTGGTGGTCATCAAAGTGTTAGTGTTGTGGCAACACATCAGCTCTCATGCCTCTAGAGGATACATTTTCATAATCATGTAATAGGTTTTGTTTGTGTGCGTGTGCATGTGCGCTTGCACGTGCTGCAGGGTATATTGGGTGTAACACCATCAGAGACTGATGCTATTGTTCTTTGCATTCTGTCTGCTGTCATTTCACACACACTCTCACAGACAAACACTGACAAACTGCCTTATCATGTGTCAGCACAGCGGGTCTAACGAGCTTTGATGGACCGAAAGTGTGGCCAGAAAGAGAATGAGAGTGAAAGAAAATATGAAATGAGGACGAGAAAGAGAGAAGTAACTGGAGAAAAAGAGATGCCCGTAGAGGTGATAAAGACAAGGAGAGAGTTACATGAATGAACTTCATGGTGGAACTTCTTGTCTTTGTAAGCTTCCCTATGACACTCACGGTGTCCTATTAGTTAAGATCCAAACACACTTGCAATGCTTTGGATTTTAGTGAACCCAGGTGTAAACGTAACGATGGGAAAATTGCGTTCTTATGTAACAAAGTTTAACAAGATTATGAAATAGTGCATCTGAAAGTGAAAGCATCACTTCTCTTCTGTATGCACATGAGAAAGTGTTAGGGACTAAAGGTGGTGAATCATGTGTAGATGAGCTTCACGTGGTTAAACTGACTGATGAGTACTTGATGTGGACTTAATAATGTTCGTGTGTGCTTTAATACATATTAACTTCAACTCTCTCAACTGCCCCCCTCAGCCTTCTGTTCATACACCTTTTCTTCCCTCTATTCTTTGGTAAGTTAGTTACCAGTTCCCATCAGTGGTGTGAATATATTCCATAAGGGTGGGCAAATATGGCCAAAATCTTCTGTCAAAGTCTAAGTAATTTAAAATCACAGTAACAGTAGATATGACAATAAAGTGTTTCTCTGGGTAATAAATTGACGGCAACTGTACTTTGTAATGGCATTACCAAGTCCAGTTGCCTTCGATTTATTAGCCAGAGAAATAACCATGACCTGGATGAATGAGAACATTCACAGACATGACAATAAAGTGATCATTATTTAAACTTGATTAATAAGTTGTTTAAACTAAGCACACCACACCATCAACACATCATATTTAAGTTACTTCCTTCTTTTATTAAAACTTCTGTAGAAACAAAAACAACTGCCTCACATGACTTGAGTTAAAAAACAAAAGACTCAAAACAGTGAAACGGTAAAGGTAAAGTAATTTCAGATGTTACAGGTTGTCAGTTTAACAATATCAAATAAATAGCAGTCAGACTTCAGTCAACTCCTGCTCTGTGTTTACAATTTGACTCTCCATCTAAATGTTCTTGTCACTCTCTTTTTCTGCCAGTTGGCAAATTAGCTTACATGTGCATTACCAACACCTAATGTGGCTTTGCCCTCTTGTGAAAACGTGGTAAGCGGTTCTGCTGCCCAAACCACGTTACCTTCAGGTTATTGTAATCAGGGTACACAAGAACCCTGATTATGATAACCTCCCACAGTAGAAACAATATTGCCAAATCTCTACTGATGCTCACATTTTTATGGTCACATGATCTATACTGTCATGTTGCCTAACCTAACGCCTCATTTCCACACTGTTTTGTTTTGTGTCCCTAATTCTACATGATTTAGGGAATATCCTAATGGAGGGGATTGCCTTTCTTTATGGATGGGCAGAAAGAGAGGAGGCTAGCCTGCCAGCTGTGTAGCCAGTTTTGTAAAATAGTTTGTTAAAAGACTTTTAAACCACTATGTATGTATGTTGTTCTACACGTACATTTGGTACTGATAGTCCATGTCACTCTTAGTATAACCGTCCGTATGCCACTGATACCAAAGATATATTTAGTATTAACATTTAGTATTACTTTCACATACTTCAGTAAATGTTCTTTGTCTTATTGTCAGCCTTTAATGAGCACTCTTGCCTGTGATGTCTCGCAGGTGCGATTGGCCAAATCTTACATTCGCTGCCCGATACCAGAGTGCAGTGGCTACCTGGAGGAGGGAGTGGTGATTTCCCATTTGGCCAATGAAGACGTGGCTAAATATCGTTACTTTCTGGAGCTGAGTCAGCTAGACTCGAGTACCAAACCCTGCCCCCACTGCAGTCACTTCACCTCTCTTAGGGAGCACAACCCAAACCGCTCCGAGCACAAGTACAAGGTAGGACGACATGCCTCCAACAGCACAGAACATAGACAAAACATAAAGAAAGTATAAAGCAAAATATTTAAATTCCACTTACATAATTTAAAATTAATGCACATGCGTCTGCTGTCTCCTGTCCCTACTGTAGATCCAGTGTAGCAATTGCCAATTTGTGTGGTGCTTTAAATGCCATGCGCCATGGCATAATGGGCTCAAATGTCGCGACTACAGGAAAGGAGACAAGCTGCTACGAACCTGGGCTAGTGTCATAGAGCATGGGCAAAGAAATGCCCAGAAATGTCCACAGTGCAAGGTAAGAACTGGTGGAGGACACATGCTATTATGATGTTGTGTTTTGCAATAGAACAGCATGGGGAGAAGAGTGCATGTAAGGTGTGTGTTTTTAATGGAAAAGGTGTCTGAGCAATGGAGGTTTAAATCATTGTAGAAGCATAAATCAGTGGAGGCTGAGAAGTAAGAGAGTAAGGAGCGATGATGGATGTAGAGCTGTAGAGAAGGAGATGGAGGCAGATTTAAAACACATGTGAAACAGCACAACAGAGATGCAAAGACAGTGAACATATTAGAAAAAAGAAAAAAGATGTCTCCGCTGCACAAATCTGGAAGTTCTACTATTACTGTAATAAAATGAGCCTGGTTTAAGTTAATCTAAACAGTATCTAATTTGACTGTAAGAAAATGACTAAAGCAAGACAGAGATTAAGGTAATTACCTGTTTATGGGAACTGTTTGCTCACAGCTGCAGACACTCTCCATCTGTGTTCATCGCACTGATGCTCCATGTCACTAAATTTCTGCTCTGGAAGCAGAAGAGAGGATCCTGTTTGCCTGTGAAGCCACCAAATTGGTGTCATGCTGTGTTTGGTTGGAAAAGAGGCTGAGAGCAGCTGAACTTAATTCCCAGTGTATAAAGAGTGTTCGCTGTTAAAGCAGCCAAAAAGCAAAGATCTATTAAGTGTGCTGCTACATGCATAATGCAGTGTACTTTAATAGATGCTGATTCGGATGCTTATAGTTTTCAGTTTGATAAGAGTTAACTCTACTAGTGTCACATTTTATTAATGCTAAGAATGGAGAAGTTTACGATACACAGCGCTGAAAATGTCATTCAGCTGTAACTTGGTCATTATGGTATGGCCTAGAGTCTTGAAGGAGAACATAATGACGTGTTCAAGTTTGTTCCCAAGCCAAAAGAGCAAGAGAACTTCTGATTCTTGTGATAATGCATGTAGCTCTTTGTTACTATGATAAATAAGGTGTTGTATGTGGTAGATAAAATACATGTCTTTTTTTTCCCCTCCTGTCTTTCTTTTCCCTCCCATTTCCACTTGTCTATCTGTCTGTCTGTAGATCCATATCCAGCGTACGGAGGGATGTGACCATATGACATGTACGCAATGTAACACTAACTTCTGCTACCGCTGTGGAGAACGCTACCGGCAGCTAAGGTTACACTCCTTCACTTTTTTACTGTTTTGTTTCTGCAGGATGGCCAGATGAGAATTAGTGAAATTCAGGACAGGGATGGGCGTGGTCACTTGGCCCCTGGTGGTGGCCGTGGCCTCCAGTACCTTTTTCATTTATTTATTCATTCATTTATTTATTTTAAACAGATCAGAAAATTGATTACAAATTTCATTTTCTGTAGTGGCCCCAGTAATATTTGTTTACTGAAGTAGTGAAGTAGGAAATTACATGACATGGTTAAGCTAGACAAGCAAGACAAGACAGAGGTTGAAATTTAGCTTCGTCGAGTCCAAGTCATTAATGTGTCAATGGAGGGGAGAGTATACTGTGTTCCCATTAATACAGTGTCCAGGAAATTTAAAGCCAATAGGCTGTCAATGTTAGCCTCTTCAACAGACTAACGTCAGTGTTAGCTTCTCTAACAGGCTTACATCAGTGTTAGCTTCTCCAACAGGCTAGTGTCAGTGTTAGCTTCTCCAATAGTTATGGTTTGAGAAGCCTTTCAATCATAATATGGTGTTCCTTTGTTCCTCATCTTCATTGCCATTTCTATAAGGACCAAACAACAGTGGTTCTGCCTTTTTTGGCTGTTACTTTAAATTCAGGACCGTCTATGCCATCCTAACATAGGATTCCTAACTCTTCTAAGATGCAGGTAGGAAACATGTTTCTGTAACACTATAATAATAATAATAATAATAATAATAATAATGATTAGCTTTCAGGCTTAGAAATATTAACAGTACCCATCAGTGGACAAAACCAAGAGTGTTTTATAAGTGTTGGTATAAAATATTTTAAAAGGCTATTACTAATCAAAACTTAGGATTAGTTTCTTTTTTCAGGACAAACAGGACAGGATTCAGGGTTCCAGGGCAACTGCCCATAATTTGGGACTGTCTTGAATTTTTTGGGGGATCTAGGGTGTATTTATCTGACTACCTTTTCCATCCCTTTCTATGAGATGATCTAATTTCATCGTAAACTTCTTGTTGTCAGGTTTTTTGGGGACCATACATCCAACCTCAGTGTGTTTGGATGCAAGTATCGCTACCTCCCTGATAAACCTCATCTTAGACGACTAATAAGAGGCTCTGTCTGTGGTAAGTTGGTGTGTGTCCAGCTTTTCTTGAAACAGTGATAACCCTTTTAACCTCAGTTGATGGAGGATTTTGAAGCCATGCTAGCAGCGTGACTCTAGGGATGGCAATGTCGGTCAATTGGTCCACCATTTTGGGCCAGACTGAAATATTGAATGTGTTCCCATGAAATTTTCACAGATATTAATTGTGTGCAGAGAATGAATCCACCTGAATTTGGGGATCCTTTGACTTTGTCTAGCATGACAGTCAGATCAAAATTTTAATTTGTCCAATACTTCAGTTTATGATCAAATTTCTGTAAACTTAATGACCATCTCATTAGGCTCAGCTGTGCTTGCTAAACTAAATCAGAGATCACTGTTAACATTATACCTACTAAATATCAGCACATTAGCATTGTCATTTTGAGCATGTTAGCATGCTAGCTTTTAGCTTAAAGCACTACTTTACAGCGTCAATGACATGCTAGGATGGATGTAGACTTTTTTCTAATCATACAGTCAGGATTATTGCATTTTACATTAACGTAGCCACATATCCACACTTTAAACACCTGTCAGGTTTTCCCGAATTCCCTCAACCCACCTTATTTTTTGAAATTTTGCTTTAGTAAGTGATTTCCTACGTTGCCCTGAATGCTCAGGACCCAAAGTAAATCAGCATTATCATGTTGCACTCAGCTGTGGATCATAATTGTACATTAAAGACAACAATAGTGATATGGATAGCAGTGGAATAGTTTTTTCTTATCATGCACTGGATAAAAACCTTAAAATGTTCCTGCATTGACCAGTGGCCTGTTGAGACTCCTATTGAGAGCAAACAGCAATGTCTCATCTGTGATGGGCATGAATGCGCTTGATAGCAACAACGAACACTTCCGTATTCAAGGCCACTGAGGAGAGCTTTATAATTAAATGTGGAAACATTACATATCAAATTATGTTAATTATAATTATCCATTCACTGTTGTCAGCATGAGCACGAGTAAGCCTCCGGGAAGTTGAGCTCTTCTGGTGGATTTGTTTGACTCTGCTCTCCATGACAGCTACAGCTAGTTATAACAGCAGGGTGCCTGTTGAAATGGGAGTTAATTTGTCTCTTAACAAGAGCCATTTACCCATTAGAGCTCTCATCGCTGTCTTCATGCCATGGACTGTTAGCAGCACAGATTTTGCATGTAATAAGGGACATATTACTGTAGATGGAGTTTATTTTTTTATTTTTCCCTGCTCAGCATTCAGTGTACAGTTCTCCACAGTCAAACTGATGCACTGATTGCAGAACATCTTTAATATTCTGCAGGGATGCATTAAAAATTAAACCAAATCTAACAACACATTAATTTTTAATCATTCAATTTCTTTTCCATCAGACTTTTATTCATTATATATGATTATTATTATGCTCCTCTCTTTTTCTCTGTTTTTTTTTTTTTTTTTTTTTTTGCAGCCACAAAGGT
>JAQQZW010000010.1:9573763-9583766 GCA_029814745.1 Zanclus cornutus | reverse complement strand
TTATGTTTTTTATATATGTATATATTAGGCCTATATAAAAATATATATATTTTGGGGGTCTATTTTATTTTTTATTTCTCTTGAACAATTATCTAAAACATTGTATTTTTATAAGTTTGATAGGCCTTTAAGACTACATTAAAAAAAGCAGGTAGAATTCAGTATAAGTGGAAAAACTTTTAAGAATTAATTAATGTGGAATTTATAAATGTGTACCAATAACAAATAAATAGCTTCACCTATACACTATAATTCGCCTTGAATTAGCATAATATATTCGCCTTTGTGCTGAAAAATATGAGGCTATATATAATTGTAGTAAAATTCGACCCACATATGCTATGACGTTTTCTATTTTTTCATTTTGACAAGTATTACAATGAGTAAAAGTTGGGTGTGCTTTTCTTGTTGCTGCTAAGAAAGTGTTGGATGAAGTGTGGCCCATTTAAACTCAAGGTTACGGATAAGAGAGAGGAGAAGCGTGTCTGCATCTTTCGTGTAAAGAATAAAAATGTTTGGGAAAAATAATCCTTAATTGGCTTCTTCAAAAAAGAAGTTTATCATCTTTAAAAAATCGATCTGTGCATTAAAACTCTCTCTTGCTCAGCCAATAAGGTTTGAGTCGAACTGAGTATGTGACTTTACACTACGTACACCTTGTCAGCCAGCAGCAGTCTGCGGTTTGTTCTACATTCTCCTCTCTTCGGCTTTTTATAGCGTGAAATTACCGCAGTGTAGATGTGTAGTCCACTTTCTAATCCTCCGCCCTCTCATAGGCTATGTGTTTGTTATGTCGCTGTCAATAGCGATGGAGAGAAATACAACTCTCTCTTCTGGGACGCTGAAGGAAATGGCAGGCATTATTGATTCCCAGTGGGTTTAGGGCCGTGTGAGGCATATATCATGGAATACAACACATCGGACGATAGAAAGCCAGTTCAGCATCAGCAACTAAAAAAGTTTAGGAATTGGTGCATTGATCAGTTTATTGGTACTGTTACATATTTTTAAAAGACCTATTCTAAACCTTATTGCAAACTATGAGTGTCAAATATCTTCTAAACATGTCACTCTTATAAACCATAAAGTGTTCAAATACCTCACCACTCATGAAATGACTGATAATATTTACTTCATGTGTTAACTGTCCACTACATCCCTGCTAAAGAAGGACAATCATGAGGGGGAGAGTGAAATGCAAACAGATAGAAGGCTCATTCTGTCCTCCACAAAGGTGAGAGAGAGAGAGAGAGAGAGAGAGAAAGAGAGGGGGAGAGGGAGGCTTGGGCACAAATCAATTCACCTGAGAGACGCATTATTGTCTTCGGTTTCAGGCAAGGAGGAGCTGAACGCTATGAAAAATTAAAAGGATGCCAGTTAGTTTAAAGGATCGAGCCAGACAACTCCAGAGCCCACGAGCACACACACACACACACACACACAGTGAACGGACTAAAAAGTCTCAGAAAGTCGGTAGTAGTCCATGTTTCGGGCCACATTTTAGATTAAGTTGGCTTTTAAAATACCAATCAGCCTTTGTAGAAGAGTAACATCTCTAACTTTTGCACATGCATATACTCTGATATATCTTTATTCACTGAGCTGAACACACTGTATGACACAGCCTCAATGACCCATTGTAGAAAGGACAGCATTTGCAGCTTGCACTTGATGGGGGCTCAAAGTGCAGGTGCAGAAAAATTGTACTTTACTTAAACTTACAATATGTAACATTTCCACCTTAAAATGTCTAATAAAAACTATATCTTTGTTATATATTTTATTGAGTTGTGTACTTATCCCAAATGTTTCCAAAAATGTTCAAACCCAAAGAAACCCTTAATTTTATTCAAGGTGACAGTGCGTTTCATTTTGTTGCCTGTCGCTAACTTCCGGGGTGACAACAGTCAGAGAGCGAGGAAGGAAGTCAGCAAACCTGACTAAATGTAATGTGAATAAAACTTTAATAAATTATCTCATCCTGAAAATTTCTGCCTTAGTCAGTCAGATAGATTTTTAACTGTAGTTTTTAGCTGGTGGCTGTTTAACAATGAAATAAACAAATCCCATAATCCCATGCTACTTCACAACGTCATCAAACTACGTCTTCTTTTTATTGTTTTGCAAGTGAGACATCTAGTGGTAGGAATGACATATTGTGCATTCAAGCCTAAGTGAAGTAGAGCTAATGCATTAAAAATGTGAAAACAAATTTTTTTCATGGGTAGAATTAGCTGGAAGGGGTTCAGTGGCACTCCTTACCACACTTGCTGGGAACCATAGATCTAATGACAGGAAAGGACTTTTGTGTCTGCATGTGAGTGTTTTTCTTTGCCGCCTATTCTTTTGTTTAACTGTCAAACTTTTTCTGACGGTCTTTGCACAGCATAGCAGAGAGGAGCCATTTTGTGCCATTCTGTTGGGATGCTGGCATTGTTTTCCTCTTTTTGTTAGATGGTTTTTTGTTGCATTGTCACTCTCTGTGTGAGAGTAGCCAACAAAAGAGACAAGGACAGAATGTAATTTCTGTTTTTTTTTCCTGATTGCAACATTTAATCTCACATAGGTTGTAGACAATCACCTCGGCCTCTCCGAAGCTCCAGACTCCTGCGCCAACCTGTCTCCTGTCCTGCATTAATAGGGTCACTCACTGTCTTCATGTGCAAGCCAGCCACTGTGTCTGTGGTTCAGAGCCAGCCAAGCAGCCATATCATTTACACTTCTCCATTTTCATTGTTGATATTTACTTCTGCAATTATCTCTCCACTTCACCCTCGGCTGAAGATGATATGCTAAAGTTAACGCTGCCGCTTCCCTCCTTTAGTCTCCTGTTGCTCACACATAAACACACTGACAGAGGGTCTAATGTACAGATGCACATAGGCATGACAAAAAGAGAGATTAATACTGCATGCTGAGGTTTCATCCACAATGTGACTGTAAGTGATTCAATTTGGCAATCGAACCCCCAAGCCAGCGATCAAGCAACATCGCTGGAAAGCAGTGTTAGCACAATGGATAATTTCTCAATAAACCTGTGCAAAGGTAAATGGAAAAAGGTGACTTTTTTATTTTCTATCCATTGATGCACATATTTCCTCATTTTTTTTTTCCCCTCAAGTGTGTGGCGGATCACAACCCAAGAAGCCATGGAGGCCTCACAGGACCTCAACGAACAGATGGTGAGTTAAACGCTACTGTATGCATGCGAGTACAAGTGTGGGTGGGTGGGTGGGTGAGTTTACCTTGCAACGACCACACAAGTCTGAGGTAAGGGTGCACTGGAGAGATGCGTGTGTGTGTGTGTGTTTGTGTGTGTGTGTGTGTGTGTGTGTGTGCGTGCGCTAACACACAGCAGATGTGGTTCAGTGAGTGTACAGTAACCATATGGCAGCAGTCAGAGCGAATGAGACTTCATTAGAAACAATGCTGGACGTAGACATTGAGGTAGGAACGATTTGTTTGTAAATTTGTGATGATGTAATACAAGTGAGTCCACGGTCAACATAATTTATAGGTCTTTTTTTTTATTTCTACCATATCTTTTAGGCCTCTTATCACACACGCACACGCACACGCACACACACACACACACACACACACTGTGCCTAAGGGGTTTGTTAGTGTCTCAGCACAGCGGGCCGTCTCTGCGTCACGTCAGCGCAGCGTCCCAGTTCTGCTTGTTTAAAGATCAGGCTGTATTGTTGGGAAAATGATTTTGGCGGCGAGCGAGGTCCACTCGCATTTCAAAGTCGTTACTCAGCCACCAGAACAGGTGTAATTTCATCTCCTCCTCCTCCTCCTCCTCCTCCTCCATCAAGCTTGGTTCTCTCCCTCACTCTCCCTCTGACCTGCCAGCCTCCACAGTAATAATAGTGCAAAGTGGGACAGAGCACATGAACTATGTTGTTTTTCCCCCACTTTTTGTGTTGCTCTGTCAGACTCGCCCTGGGTTTGGATTACGAGCTGACCCCAGCGGAGTACTGTCACTCACAAATACAGTACATGCACACATTTAAAAAAAAAAAAAAAAAAAACACAGGAAAGGGCAAGAAAGAAAGAAAGACAGAGGATGAGAGGAGCATCCGTCTTGTCTTGCTGCCATCCAAATATCAAATATTGATGGCCGTATTCCACAATTACTTCACCTGCTTTAAATAGGGCGGTGATATCATTTATAATGGGAATTTGAGCTGCGGCTCAAAGGCATTGATTAATTGTTCAGGGTTGGAAATGAGACCTCTGTGCAGGGACAGAGATTTTAATCATTTCACATAGAGATAGAGATAATAGGCTCACTGAGCTGAGATTTGTGACTGTTTGGTCTTTGCCTTCTCTGACTGAATATTCAAGTTCATTTTTTGAGGCTGGTAATTGATGCTTTAAATTTGTTTTGTTGTTTTGTATTTATTTTTGAATCAGTATCTGGTACCACTGATATGATGTTGTGGTGGGTATACAGTGTATGATGTATGTTCAGCTGATCAGGTACACCTAGCTAAAATGAATGCAGTCTAAGGCTCCATTCAAACCAAATCAGACTGAGCAACTCTGAACAATCCTGCCATTAGAGAGTACAAAGATGTTGATTTGTATTTGCCGATAGACCGACAGTCCCACACTGCTGCACAAGCCTGCAGTGATCACCACCTCATTTGGTCTAAACGGGGCCTAGAACAACAGTTGGCAATAAATCCAACCGTCTTTGGTTTATAATGTTCAGTTTTTTTAGAGAGGTGGTGATTCAACTGTAAGGCCCTTTTGGAAGTTGTAGTTTGTGTTGATGTTGGATTATAATGTATTATACTGAGATGTGTTAGTCATACTTGACATACTGTAATTGTGTGTTTATGGCCATAGGATGGGATGATTTGCTATACAAAGTGAAAATGTTGGTGGAGCAGGAACGGTCACTCAACTGCCATGTAGGGCTGCAACTATTGATTGTTTTATTATTGCTTAATCTGTTGATTGCTTTCTTGATTAATCATTTATTTCCATAAATGGTAAGTTAAATGCCTATCACACTCCCCTAGAGTCCAAGATGACATATTCCCAAGTCTTGTTTTGTCTCATCAAACCTCCAAAAGCTATATCACAGAAGATGAAAAATCCAGCACACTTGAAAAGGGGAAACCAATGACCATTTGCCATTTCTGCTTAAAACTATCTTAAAATGTTTAAGCAGTCATAAAAACAGTTGGAAATTAACTTTCAGTTAATCGCTAATTAATCAGTTGATTAATTAACTAATAATTTCAATTTTTCTACTGTTACACAACCTGTGATAAACAAATCCAAGTTGAAATTCATATCATTTAAGAAAATTGCTATTTTCAACTGTAGGTATGTTTCCTCCTCTTTTTCAAAGTTTTATATATAACTTTTTAGCTGACATTTTATTTGCAGGTTTGTGCTTACTTACCACTTCGATAACCTAAAATTAGGTATATGACTGACAGCTTACGTAATTCAGTTTAATTGAAATACAACATCAGGTTTTTAATTTGTTAAATTGATTACATAATTGTAATTCATTTCTAATTCAAAGTGCTTTTCTCGTTTGATATTTAAACTGAAAGAGGCTAATTCTTTCCCCGCACTGCTTCATTGAAATAGGCGTGTCTCGGGTGACTAAGAAAAAGGCGCAGACCTCACACACAAAGTTTCGGGGAGTTGTCTGTTGATACCTGACACCCCCACCCCTCCCCTCTACCCTTTAAAGTCCCCCGCCCCTCCTTTTTCCCACCACATCCATTGCACGTCATCTGGGTTATGGTCAGGCATCCTCTCTGGCCGCCTGCCTGCCTAGGGCCAGCCTGCCGTCTGGGGTCCTCGGGGAGCGCTGGAAGGAGCCTGAGGCAGGGCCAACAGTGGTTAGCCCCGTAATGCTACTTTTAGCCTGTTTAAGTGTCTCGCTCCACCTGTTGTCACATGCTTGTTTAGCTGTGGAGAAAAGGTGATAAGTGTTTATTTGTTTGTTTGTTTTTGAGTGATGCTCTCAGAGTCAATGATGATCAAGAGACCATTTTTGTATCAAATGTTTTATTATGAATTTAATTAAATTCTAAGAATGGATTTGCATAAAGCAGATAATACTTAAAGATACACCAGCATGAGCAACACACACAAACTCTGATCTGACAGAGCACAGATTGAAGTCCCCACTCTGATGGTGAGTGCAGCAGGCGGTGAGAGACGGGGTGTTTTTTGACCCCGGGGAGCCTTGCAGGATTTAAATGTATGGCCACCAGAAGAAAAAAGCAAGTGAGATGAAGGAGGAGGAAAAAAGGTAGAAAAAAGAGGGGAAAAAAGGTTCTTTTAGCTGTTGCCTTTTCCTCTGGTGCGCTGGGAGAGGCCCCAAGTATGGCAGCTGTCCCAGGGAGTGTGTGTGCGCGCGCGTGTGTGTGTGTGTGTGTGTGTGTGTGTGTTTGTGAGAGAGAGAGACAGAGAAGACAGAGAGAGAGAGAGAGAGAGAGAAAGAGAGAGAGAGACCAACTTAGAGGAGGAAAGGGGTCAGGTTGCACCCCTCTTTCACCCCTACAACCCCATACAGACACATTCACACAAACTTACATGCAGCAGCAGTAGCTAAATACAAGCCTAGCCCAACCCTGATTGCCAAGATTGCATTGGCGTCATAGACAGTCGTTTCAAAATCTGCCCGGCGACAAGACGTGGACGGATCACAGGGGTGCGGAGTGTAACAGCTACCCTCTGGCATCCCTTTAGTAAGCTGGCATCCTAGTTGTGGCACCAAGGTGCACTTCAGTTTCAGCTAAGTGTACAGTGATTCTTGTAAGATTTATGTGTGGTTGACAGCTGAGAGTGTCAGCCGCTCAGTCTTCTAGTCCCCTCTGTCGGAGCTGCAAACTATGTGAAAGGAGGAGAGTCAAAAAGGAGCATACAAGTTAAAAAAGGAGATAATGTGTGCAAAATATTGTGTGTCATTACCGGGAAGATGTTGAACGTAAACAAATAATTTAATATTTTGGAAAATATTTGCTTTCCCGCCGAGAGTGTCGGCCAATTCACATAGACGTTTTCCGAAGTGTTTTTTTGACTTTCGTTAGTCGCCTGTCTCCCAGGAGAGACTTCCATTTTATCAAATCTGAAATTCACACTGACTATGACACAGGCACACGAGATGCACAACACCATAAGACAACCTGCATTTTGTTTCTGAGTCTATTTTTTTTCCCTTGGTGTGTTCAACAAAGGGAAAATATACAGATGCACATCATATAAATAAAAAATTATATGATATACTGTAAATAGCAGTCCTGTGCTTTAATAATATATTACAACAAGGAAGTTTTTGATAAATAGTCATTCGTAATGACAACAGAATGACCAAGTGGGTTAAGGCAAATATTAGAACAGCTACAAACAGTCTGGTAAGTTCAGGAAATTACATCAATTTACTGTAATGCAGCTTTTAAATCAGAAATCACTTCGGCCAAATCACCATATAACAATATCCAAAATCTGAGACTATATCTAATAACACATCACAATATCGATATAATATCGATACACTGCCCAGTCCTAGTATCTGTAAAGTGAGTCCTTATGGTAAGCTAAGCTAAGGGGTTGCTGGCTGTATTTAGCAAGCAGATATGAGAATGGTATTGATCTCTGGTGATCTAGATTTCCTTAAAAGAGTAAATAAGCATATAACCCAACATGTTAAACTATTTTTCAATATTTAGAATACTTACAATGTGATTTTTTTTTACTGGTTTCTGTAATTTAACAGAGCTTTGGTAAAGTATCATCAATAAAGGCATACTCAAATGAATATGGCGGACAAAGCATCCTACTTTCATGTGAAAAATGGAAAAAGAACTCCTACAGCCTCTTCATTTTGACATGACTTTAATTTAAGATGCTCGAAACAACCAAAACGTCTGTCTATTCAGTTCTTGCCTTGGGTCATATAATTTATAACTCACATATAAGAGAGAAGAGAGTCTGGCCGGCCAGGGAAAGCCAGCTAGGTGTGAGGTGAGCAGGTCACAGACAGCCTGTGGGCCAATCACAGTCCGACAGATTCAAACCCCCCAAACAGACTGGAGAATCCATCTAGAAACCCAGAGCAACCGGCGTGGGCTTCTAGAGGAACGCACCAGACAGGAAACCACATGATATGTGTGCTTGAGTGTCTGCTGTGCGTGTCTGTGTGAGAGTATGTGTGTGTGTAGGTGTTTCTTTCTCTGTTATACACATATACTCTCTGTGGTGTGGGACGGCTGAGGTCATCTGAGTGGATACCGTCTCATATTGTGGCCATGCTTGTTTAATGGAAGTCAATCATGGCACAGTATTTAATGCCAAAATTCCCCACTTTATTGATTATTCAAAGACTTTTCAAGGAAAATCACGTAATAGCCAGATATTTTGTTTCTCTCTACTGACCATTTTAACACGATAAACTCATGAAAAGTTAAATCTTAAAGAAACCATACCAGCAATGACACCTAATTCAAACTCTGATAATTGAATTACACTCACAGAAGTCCATGGTAAAGTACAAAAACATTTTTATTCTTTGTTCCCAGCAACTTCCATAAATAGAGCCCTTGATAGCACAGCCCACCGTTTGTTCGACCCAGTCTTCTGGCCAAACGCTCATCTGCCATTGGTTACAAAAAAAGGAGCATATTTCCTCATTTTGCTGGGAAGGAAATGAAATTGCAACAATTGTGCTTTGGTTACGGAGGAACCTGCCTGCCCTGCCTGCCGCGAGAACTTCCTCTGCTGCTCTGCTGGGAGATTATATTTCTCTTTTCGCAGCTTAGAATCAGAGAGGTAGCAGAGGGGTCGCCGAGGCTTTGACCTGGGTCTCTGTGCTTAGTTAATACTCCAGAGTAGGCCTGGAACTAATGATTATTTTCATTATCGTTGAATCAGTTCTTTACATTTTTCTGTCCTTGACTGTAGATCACTGCTGTTCATTATCATCACTCTTGTGGCGTATGTGTTAAATAATGGGCTGAAAACAAAAATTGAGACTATAATAAAGTTGGAGTTAAAGTCAAAAAGCCCAAGTTTTCAAAATATCTGTTTTGTCTGAGCATCAATTTTTAAACACAAAGATATATAATAGTTATGATATATGGTTTCAATGATATAAAGAGCCTTTGGCATTGCTGCCCCAACCTTCTAGAACTCCCTCCTTCCAACCATCCGCAACTCAGACCCACTTCACTCATTTAAAAATCAACTCAAAAACCACCTATTCAAGAAAACCTACAATACTTGACTTCGACTGCCTCTCCAAATCTGAACTGTAATCATTCTCCAAATTTTGTATTCGTATTCTGTACTTTGTATTTGTATTCTGTTTTTGCATTTCATGTAAAGCCTCTTTGAGTATTTAGAAAAGCGCTGTGTAAATCCTATCAATTGTTATTCTTATTGTTATTATTATTAGTATTATTATTATTGTTAAAACATAGAGGAGTGGCGAATCTGTAGAAACAAAAACAAAAAAATCTTTGGCATTTGCTGTTGATTAATGAACAATTGAAGATTAGTATCAAATTTGTAACGGTATAATTTTCTGTTTGTTCAATCATTTTAATTAACTGACTTTTTAATTGTGACTCCAGACCTACATACAGTAAAATCTGTCTCGATTGTCTTGATCAGACTTCCCAGGGATCTGAACAACATTATTCCTTTTTGATTATTTCTTGTAATGTTATCAGTGTTTATTTAATGTAAGCATTAACATGTTGCGTAATAGAAGAAATAAAAGCACGCAAGCTTTCCGGTATTATTGATATCATTTCATTTCATGGGCACCGGAGGAGGTGCGACAGGCAACAATGCCTAGCAGGCAGTAACATATTCCTGTACAATTACATTTCACCATTCATTTTTATTTTAAATTTGTGGACCAAGTTTGAACTGAATCTTTCGAATGTTCCTGCCCAGAGAGACACATTTTACCTTCTCTGTCCTTGACTCTTACTGTCTGTCTGTCTGTCTGTCTGTC
>JAQQZW010000010.1:9307228-9318448 GCA_029814745.1 Zanclus cornutus | reverse complement strand
GCAGAATTGTCTGTGCTATGTTTAAATGAAGAAAACTACATTCTGCATTTCTGCAAACTAGAGTAGATGGTGAGTTATCTTTACATAAATGTATATATATTAATATCATGCAAAAAAAAGCATCTCTAACAATTGATTTTTACAGAAAATTGTGTTGCCATTTTTATCAGTAGTTATGCATGTTTGAAATTTTATATGTGATGTTACGCTTTGGCTTTTCCTGAGGTCATGAAACTGATAGGTAATGTCAGCACCCAGTGTGGCTATACAGGGTTACTTTACTGTAGGACACAGATGATATTATACAATCACTGACAGAGGAATATACTCAAAACTCTGTATTCTGTTAACTGAAATAGAAATCATCTTCATAATCCTGGATTATAGAAGACAGAATAACCATTTTTGCTCAAGTTACATCCAATGAAAATGATTTCTAAGCTATTAATGGATATACAGATCAACCTCAAGGCTTAAAAGCCAAGATTGGCAAAATGACACACTGTATAAGAGTATTTACAGAAATTAGTGACTTTTCTTTTCTTGGCGAAAATGTTCAGCTGAAGGAAACACTTGCTCCTTTACTTGTGTGTCTATAACATTGTTAATTCAAAAATAAGGACAACAGCCAAACCTGTTCTTTGTATGTGTCAGTCAAGCTTGGCCTATTTTTGAGTCACAGAATTTGACTCATTTTTTATTTGCATTTCATAGTGGGCTTACATCCCTTCCCATCAGGCAACAATGAATTATCTTTACCTCCTAGAATTGTCACAGTAAGAATGCATTGTGCTTATAGCAGATATTGCTGCTTTTTATGGGTAATCCTTGCATTATTGATTGCAGAAAAAGCTGGTTAACATTGTCTTTTCTTCAGTGACAATCACTGAGGTAATGTCCACTTTCACTGCTAGCTGAGACTTAAGCTTGTTATTTAAAGTCACTTGGAGGATTTATTTGTGGCTGTATCCTCATTATCCCCTTCTTCATTTACTCTTTGATCTTCTCAGCAGTCTGTACATACAGTATGTAACAACCATGTGTCATGTGTTTTCAGCTTAAAATGAAGCAGATATTTGCAAGGGTAAGTGATTTAAACAGCTGCTAAACTGTGAAGAAATCTTATCTTAGTCTGGATACATTTGTCTGTTTTGTGTCAACCAATACACACTCAACAAAAACATAAATGCAACACTTTTGTTTTTGCTCCCATTTTTCTGTGCACACAAAAGACTTATTCTTCTAAAATTTAGTTCACAAATTTGTTAAAATCCTTGTAAGTGTGCACCTCTACTTTGCCAAGGTAATCCATCCACCTGACAGGTGTGGCTTATCAAGATACTTGACCAACATGGCTATTTGACAGCTGTGCCCTGTGCTGCTCACAGTAAAAGGCCACTCTAAACTGTGCAGTTATATCACTCAACATAATGCCACAAGATGTCACAAATTTGAGGGAGTATGCATTTGGCATGCTGACTGCAGGAACTTCCACCACAGCTGTTGCCAGTAAACTGAATTTTAATTTTACTACCATAAGTCACAATACAGCGAACTGGCCTCACAACCATGCACCACACGTAACCATGCCCGCCAAGGACCTCCACATCTTGCTTCTTCACCTGTACTATCTTCTGACACCAGCCAAACTGCACATCTGATGCAGCAGTCAGTGTCTCAGGAAAGCTCATCTGCGTGCCCATCTTCCTCACAGAGGTCAGAAAGGGTGTATGGCATTGTGTGGGTGAGCGGTTTCCTAATGTCAATATTGTGAACAGAGTGCCCCATGGTGGCAGGGGGGTTATGGTGTGAGCAGGCCAGAGTTACACACAAAGGACAAAGGTGCATTTCAGTGATGGCAGTTTGAATGCACAGAGATAACATCATGGGATCCTGAAGCCCATTGCCTTGCCATCATCATTCACTGCCCTCGTCTCATGTTGCAGCATGATAATGAATAGCCCCATGTTGCAAGGATCTGTACACGATTTCTGGAAGCTGAAAACATCCCAGTTCTTGCATGGTCCGCGTACTCATCATACATGTCACGCATTGAGCGTGTTTGGGATAATCTGGATTGCCGTGTACCAATTCCTGCCATATCCAGCAACTTCACCATTGAAAAGGAGTGGGCAAACATACCACAGGCCACAATCAACAATCTGATCAACTCTATGCAAAGGAGAAGAGTCGCACTGCATGAGGAAAATGCTGGTCACAGCAGATACTGACTGGTCCCCCCAAAAAATGCATATCTGTTGCCCTGCTCATGTGAAGTCCATAGTTCAGTGATCAATAAATATCGGCTTAAAGATAAAACTGCACACTTTAGAGTAGCCTTTAATTGTGAGGAGCTGAAGACACACCTGTGCAATAATCATGCTGTTTTAATCAGCCTCTTGAAATGTTATACCCGTCAGGTGAATGGATTATCTTGGCAAAGGAAAACTGCTCACTAACAAAGATTAACAAATTTGTGCTCAAAATTTGAAAGAAATAAGCCTTTTGTGAGCACAGAAAAATAGGAGCAAAAATGAAAGTGTTGCATTTATATTTTTGTTCAATGTAGTAGCAGCGTACATAATAGTGTAGGACAAGTAAATGCATGAGAGCGCGTTAGTCTCTGATCAAATGCCAAAAATAACTGTCCACCATGTCAGTGTGTACAAAGATTCTCAGTCATGCAGGTTTTAAGATATCAGGAAATGCTGAAACTTGAACTGAAGATGATTATTACATCAGCGGTGTAATGTCGTCAAGAATAAAACAGCAAATCTAGCTGCCTTTGACTTAGTACTTGTAGATAAATGTAGAACAGTATTATGATGATTACACAAACAGCTTTAAAGGAGTCTCTTTGTGAGGATTTTCTTTTTCAGATGAGCCTTGTGTCAGCCCTCATCAAACATGTTTAGGCATTACTTTAGACTTAAGTACATTAGAGAAGATGCCAAACAGCCACACTGGGTTACTTGGAAAAGCTAAAAGGGGCATGAAGGGCAAGTGCAAGTTCACTGTCAGCACGCAGGTTAGCAGAAAGCGAACAGGAATTTCTATCATGTATTTGTTTCTTTTGTTAGCCTTGAACATGTAACTAATCACTTGTTCTTAAACCTGTTTTGCTTTTTCACCTCTTGTTGTAATTTCTCTTTCAGCGCAGGATGAGTGGGAGCCATGCAGATATGTGGTGCAACACCTTCGGCTAGGCAGCACAGGAGAAACATGACAGACAGTTTTCCTTTACTGACCTGCTCTGCCCGTCTGCTCACCTAAGACCATCCTTCATCCAAAGCGGGGAGACTACCACCCAAAATGTCCTCCCACAAACGCAACTTTCAGTGCTTCAATGCTGTAGGTGGTGAAGGCTCCCACAAGTCTTCTCCTGCCTTCAAGCATCACACCAGCCGGCTCCCCAGGATCCCCCAGCATGGCATGGTGGCTCATCACCAAACTCCAGAAGAATGCTACCTTTGCTCTGAGTGTAGACATGCCCAGGCCCTGGAAGCGTTAGAGACTCAGGCCTTACCTTTTTATCACACTCATACACCATATCATCACCAGCATCCACATCAGTATGTTCTCAGGAAACCAACCAGGCCCGAGGAGTACCCCGCGGCACATTTAGGCCACAACCGCCACATCCATCATCACAGATACAATAAGAGGGTGGTGCTGGTGAAGAACAGCGACCACTAGTTCAGGAAGACAATCGTCTTGCATCGCAGGAGTATACGCAGTTTCGGGCTTTTCTTAGAGGAAGTTTCTGAGCTCATGCAGTACCACATCAGGAAGTTGTACACTCTGGAGGGCCGCAAGGTGAGATTATTAACACCTGGAACTAGAAGATTATGTAAAGAAGATAAAGAGGTTTAGTTTTTGTGTTATTTTTTCTGTATATTCTCTTACATAACCATCAGAGAGTTTTTACGTGTCCATGGGTTGTGTGAGATCTATTATGTTTTTAGGTTTTTAAAGATGAACTTTCTGTGTTTGACCCTAAGTAAATACCTACCTAAGTAAATACCTTTCCTCGTGTTTAAACGGACTGTTAAGGATGGCCAAATCAGAAGTGCTAGGAGTTGTGTTTGTCTACAATAATTTGGTTTCAAAAGTAAGTACTGTTAAAAGAATGTTTTAAGTGTTGTTACGCATTGCTGTCATTCATGTCTGAGACTAAAAACCAGAGTGAAAGAGAGGCCTCTAGTGACTGGACTGATTCTCTACTTAGTCCCATTGTAAGTCCCACTGCAAACACACAATTTCAAAAAGTCATTAAATGACAAATAAGGGCAGTTTTTTTAACCTCAGATTATCACATTGTAGCTTATATTTAATGCATTTACATCACTTTTAAGATAATAAAAAACAACAGTAAGGCGAAAATATAACTGCTACAGTAGTAATTATTTTTTAACAGTTGGCGTTATTGGATTATGATTATTTGTATGACACATAATGTCCTGGGTCAATTTTTATAAGATATACACCATCTAGTATTGTACTATTTGCTGTGCAGTATATTTTAACAATTTGCTATATGTAAAAAAAAAGGAATTCTATAATAGGAAGATTTATGCTTAATTCTCCTTTCTTATGCCACCTATTATTTAATTATTCCATATGTGCCAAGGCATTTCTAAAACAGAAGAGTCTACTTTGTGCTGTAAAACCTTACAAACATACAGAAGCCTCCCCCTCCTAATTTTGCTGGCATTTAAATCCATATGAAATTGTTTTATGTGTGCTTGACTGGTCCGTTTCTTTTATCAGTAGGTTATTTTTTCTGGGAGGAAATACAGATAAAATGGATTTTGTCAAGTTTTTCAACGTTTAAAGCAAAAACACAATATCAGCTTGATTTAGCTTTCACTTACTAGTTTATTACAGAGTATGTCAAGTGGGATAAATGTTAAGAGTGCGTGCATGGGGGACTGAAACAGGGATATTCCCTCACACACACATTTACACTGTGGATATCGCTACGAAACCAATTCATCTTGGTCAAATCAGAGCTATTTTTGAAAGAGGAAAAACAGGTCAACATCGACACTGAACTCCCTCTACTTTGATACCAGAGGTGTCTCAGAAATGTGTCTTCCACAGTGGCAATTAATTATCTTCACCTGGGCTTTGTGTGACCACAGATGGAGCCATTCATCTGCCTTTACAAACAGCTGATGTAAAATTCAAAACTGCAATTTCATCAAAACTGACTCCTCATGAGCAAAATAAAATCAACAAAAACTCTCAACATCTCTCTTTGAGTTTCTTAGCTGTCAGTGGTGAACAGAGGCAGCAGTAGGCCTATTCAACATTAAGTGTCATGAAACTGTAAAAACACACATAATGGAAATAACTAGGAATAGCAGTATTTGCTCTAAAAAATACTTCACTACATAAAGAATAAAAATATGCGATAGAAATTATACATACATTTTAACTAGATCTAGAAGTATCTGTGTTTCCTTATTTTATGAAGTATCCCCAAACAGCTTTTTTTAACCACAGTGACAGTGCAGTTTAATAAAATCCTCTGCAGTTTGAAAATGTAATTCTAATCCTAAAACTGACATGTGGTCCAATATAAGTTTTTCAGTGTAGAAGCAAATACAGTAGCTTCTGTTACATGGCTTTTGTAAGGATAGTAAGGATGCTAGAAAAAATGAGGTCAGTGCACACTCCCCCCCCTAGATTAGCATTTAGCCATTCAGGCTACTCACCTGTGAGATAGAAGACTGTGATAATGATGATGATGATAATTAGATGATGTTAGGCACCTTACTTACAAACATAGAAAGAGATTTATGTAGTGTTTTTGCTGTATTATAAATTTTGTCAGTAGGATGCGTCCTAAAGCAAAATAAATCAAAGAAATTATGCTCTTTTATTAAATTACAATGCTCAGACTGCTGTGCCTGCTCGTCTATAACATTTAGTCTGCTATGTTTACACACTCAACAAGCTTGAAATACTGCTGAGCTACACCCATTGCTCTTATAATTGACAATGGCAGGTAACCATTGCGAGAATGCACCGTCATCTGGTGAAGTTTCCCTGAGATCATCCTGGATTAGGATGTTTATCTAGTCTTGACTCACTGCTTGACTCACAGCCTTCTTTTGCAGGGATTTACAGCATTCACTTGCACAAAGAAGGGGGACGATGCCTAGACCCAATTAAAATATTCTCATTATGTCGTCCCTAATTGTTTCCCTATATATTTTTTTTTCTATTTGCTATTGTCTCATATGTGTTTAGTAAAAGAACAGACATTTACTGACATCATTACAACAAAGTAACTTGGTAACTTTTAAACTTGGGTACTGGACACCTTCAAACACTTTAAACAATATCTAAAACATAGACCCATACTTGACGCTATTTGGGTGATATAAAAGTAAAATCAAATTGGCCACAGAAGCTTTAGTCCTAGTCAAATAAAAGCTATAATGAGCTCAGTGGGTAGATTAGTGAACAAGAAGAACAAACTTCTTGTTTTAATTAGGAGATTTACTACAGGTTTTAAGTGTTCGATCGCACTTACAGTGCCTTGAGAGCCTTGATGATGACTGATTGCCAAAATAAAGAAAAGATCTACTTTTTTAAACAAGTACTCTAACAGTAAGTGGTAGGGTATCTTAAAAAAAATGCTCTTCTGAATAAAAACAACATCAGTCAAATCTACTTGGTAACATTTCCCATCTACTTCAAATTATAACATGTAAATGGTACATAATCAAAACCGTTTAAAATCAAACATACATACATGCCAATTACCTTTATTTTCCTATAAACTCTATTCAGGAAACAGACTAATTCTGAACTAATACTTTGTGTTCTTCTGTTTCAGATTGACAATGTTCAGAGTCTTATGCAGTGCCCCAGTTTCCTTGTTTGTGTGGGACGTGAGCCCTCCCATCCGTCCATCGTGGAGAATTTTCGGAAAACATCTGATGACAAACTTCCAAAGCTGAGCGTGAGGTCACGCTCCAGTGGCTGCGCTGAGGGACACGAGGGTACGAGAAACTGCTTCTTGTCAGAGACTTCCTTTCTGAATGTTGTTTTTAAAATTAATTATTAATTAGATCCTAAGCACTTCTACTTGAAAATGACCTGCAATGTGCTTGTACAGTATAGTTGTATAGAACACTATAGTAAAAGAGACTAATTTCATCTATTTTCTGTTTCTTTCTTCTGTCTTTTCATGTGTTGATGGCAAACCAAGGACTACAAACAAAGAAAAGTGTCATCGTTCCAAAACTGGAATCTGACACCAAATCCACCAGACAGTCAGTGTCATCTGACAAGTCATTACCAGATGGAACCGACTCTCCAGATCATGTGGATTCTTGCCCCCATACTGGTGATGGAATGGGAAATGATGACATAGAGAAGTTGGTCCGAGTTAATAAAGATGGCAGTTTGTCCATGGAAATGAAAGTGCGCTTCCGGTTAGAAAATGACGAAACATTACATTGGTAAACAGAAGTGAGAAAGACAACTGGGAGGACCAATGAGTACCTCCAAGGACACGATAACCCCTATTCTGCACAAGTTAGTGATAGAAGCTATTCAGAATCTGAAAACATTTCTGCTGGTGAGCAAGATGAGGTTTACATTGGTAGATGCTACCAAAGACATATAGAGGAACCTCACTGTCCTCACTGCTGCAGTCACTGCCAGGAATATGATATCTGGAAAAACATTCCAGGGACACATGGAGCAAGTCGTTGCATTCAAACGTCCAGCTCAAGCGCATCCTCACAAACAATGGTCTCTCGAAAGACAGTGGTTGAAAGGCAAACTGTGTCTAGATCAAGTGAAGAGCACACAGAACAACTGGTGGAGACCGAAACTTGTGTCAAGCAGACTGTAGAGGCAGCTGAAACTGTAGAGTATTGCATCATCAGGAGTGAGACTTGCTCACCCAAGTACAAGGTGCAGTCCTCCACAATGGACAACTGTGAGGTGTGTGTTGACAGTTCCCCAAATGATCAGGTCAATGTCAAAACTTCTCAAACACCACAGCAAGAAGAACGAACAGTATCTGCTCCTGGCGCTTCCTCTGGAGTATTAACAGATCATGAGGAGAATCAAAATGATGAGGATGATGTCCTGGCAAGTGCTTCAAGTGAAGTGTTGGATACAGCATCACCTGCACAACAATTAACCCTGAGCTCTACAGATACAGCATCCAATGCTTCAGAGCACTCAGGCACGTCAAGAAAATCCAAAAACTCATACCCTTGTAACTGCGGAGCATCTAATGATCCTGAGGATGATCCAAAAGGACAAATCAAGGCTGAAGCTGAAAAAGAAGGTGAGATACAAAGAGATCATTTAAGTGCCATGTCTGTTGAATCAAATGCCTCTGGCAGATCACATAAGTCTGAAGAAATGCAGAATACAGAGTCTGAAGATGTAGAGGAGAAAAGATCCAAAAGTGCCATGTCAGTTCATTCAAATGCCTCAACAATATCCAAATCCGATATATCAGATGTTACAGCTTCAGAAATACCAACACATGATGACAAAGAAATACAAGAAAGACCATTAAGTAGCATGTCTGTTAAATCCTCCTCTGAAAAGTCTGTGAAGCCAGAAATAGAAGGTGAACAACAAAAATCACAGGAGGATGTTGATGAAGAACGAGCATTAAGTTCCATGTCATCAAAATCCAAAGCCTCTATCAAATCAAGGGGATCAGGAGTCTCTGCTCACCAAGATATAGAACAAGCTGAGGAAGAAACTGAGCAAAGGACATCCAGTGCCATGTCAACTTCATCAAACAGCACTACAGAATCTAAATTACAAGCACCTGAAGCATCTACAAAGGAAAGCATTCAAAACGCAGATGAAGAGAATGAGAATGAAACTGGACAGAGAGCAAAAAGCGCAATGTCTGTGAAGTCAACTGTTTCTGCAAAATCTAAAAACTCAAGAACTTCTGAATCTCCACCTAAAAAATATTCGGAGGACAAGTCTGAGTGGAGTGGACATTCTGCTGCTGATAATGATGAAATTTTTGAGGAAGAAGAAGAAGCTGAACAGGCTGGAGAAAACCAAGAGAGAATGCCAAGTGTCATGTCATCCAAATCAAATTCCTCTGCAAGATCTACACATTCAAAAGCATCTAACCTTCAGGATGAAGACAATGCTAAGGAGGATACTCAAGAGAGAGCATCAAGTACCACATCAGCGAAATAAGCAAAGTCTAAAAAGTCTGAAACTGAGGTTCATCAAAATGTTGAGGAGGTGCAAGATACAAGAACATCCAGTGCTTTGTCAGGAGCGTCATCAAATAAAGCTGACAGTGAGGTGGAGGTAGTGGAAACTGCCGAGAGAGCTCCAAGTACTCTATCAGTAAAATCCATTAGGTCAAATGCATCTGCAAGGTCCAGAAAATCTGAAAAATTAATTAAATCTGAGCAATCAACAGTGTCTGATCTTTCAGCAGAGGGAAAACAGGCTGAAAATAAAGAAAATGAAAGAGCACCTAATGCAATGTCAGGAAAGTCTGCTAAGTCAAATGCCTCTACAGTATCTACAAAGTCAAAATCCTCTCAAGTTCTTGCCAAGCATGATGACGATTTTTGTGATGAAGGAGATGCTGAACAGGAAACCAGTGGGAGATCACCAAGCTGCATGTCTGATAAATCCTGCACGTCAAACATCTCAGCAAGATCAAGTAAGTCAAAATGCTGTGATGGCTCAGATGGAGAGAATATTACAGAATACGAGGAAGAGCGGGGACCAAGTGCACTCTCAGTGAAATCGGCACATTCAAATGTGTCAGCCAAATCAACACAGTCAAATATGTCTGCCAAATACAATATGTCAAAGCACAGTGATGTTTCGGCTGAAGAAAATACTGCGGATCATACAGAATATGGAAAAAGAGCTCCAAGCAACATGTCAACTACATCTGCTAAATCTGCAAAGTCAAATGTTTCAGCAATTTCAAAGAAATCAAGAGGTTCTGCAATTCATTCTGAAAAATGTGGTGATGCTCCTGAGGAAATTGTTATTGAAGGGGAGACTGATGGGAGATCAACAAGCTAAATGTCAATACAGTCAGTTGATTCAAGCATCTCTGCAAGATCAAATGAGTAAAAATGTTCTACATATGTTCTAGATGACGAAAATGACAAAGAAAATAATAAAGAGCAACCTGAGGAAAGAGCACGATGCTGCATATCAGTCAAATCAGTCCGGTCAAGTGTTTCTGAAATATCTATGAAGTATGTAGAGACAGCACAGAGTGCCATGTAAGCCAAAACTGCAAAGTCAACTATTTCTGCCAAATCGACCAAGTCAAAAGGACTTGATGGTCCAGCTGAAACTAATAAATCTTATCATGAGGAACATGTTGATAGAGCTCCAAGCAATCTGTCAGTCAGATCAGGAAAATCAGCAAAGTCAAATGTTTCTGCAACATCAAGAAGATCAAAGGTTTCTGAAGTTCCCTTAGATGATAGTGTTGACAATCCCGAGGAAAGAATTGTTGAAGGGGAGAATGAAGTGAGAGCAAAAAGTTCAATGTCAGTCCAGTCAGTTCAGTCACATGTCTCTGCAAGATCAGATAAGTCTTCAGACAGAGCACCAAGCGCTTTGTCAGCTAAATCAACAAAGTCGCATGTTTCTACAAAATCTGTGAAATCAAATGCTTCTGAAGATGGTGAGGATGAAGATGAATCTCAAGAGAGAGCAAAGAGTGCCATGTCAACAAAGACTGCAAAGTCAACTGTTTCTGCCAAATCCACAAAATCAAAAGGGCCCGATGTACCAGCTGAAGAAAATATATGTGATTATGAAGACATTAAAAACAGAGCTCTAAGCAGAATGTCAGCCAAATCAACAAAGTCAAATATTTCAGCAGAATCAAAAGCTTCTGATATTTCTACTGATCACATTGATGACTCTTCTAAAGAGGCAAATGAAGAAGAGCACAATGAACTCAGATCAGTAAGTTCAATGTCGGTTCATTCAGTCAAGTCAAATGTTTCTGAAAGATCAAGTAGGTCAAAATCTCCAACTGATGTTCCCGTCGAAGAAAGCAATGCCAGACCTAAATCACATGCTTCTACAGTATCCATGAAGTCAAATTCTTCTAAAGTTCCTCCTGATACTAATACTCCTGAGGTTAGAGACGATAAGGAAGAAACTCAAGACAGAGCAGAGAGTGCAATGTCTGCAAAGTCAACTATTTCTGCAAAATCA
>JAQQZW010000010.1:9292454-9303152 GCA_029814745.1 Zanclus cornutus | reverse complement strand
ACATCAATGCAATGACAGAGTTTAAAGTCCGATGGAACTTGGAAGATAACGAGCAGCTTGACATGATGATAAGTGAACTTAAAACTGAGGTCCACAAAAGAATCCAAACAAGTATAGACCGGGAACGGAGAAAAATTCAAAGTCGAGCAGGCCTGCCAAGACCTCCTAAAGAGGCAATGTCCCGTGCTTCAACAACACAAACAGAAGAGAGAAGAAGAAGGCTGAAGATGATACTCAAACAATCAGTTAATCCCCAAGCAGAAAAAAGTGATGATTCAGCAACAGGGACATCTTACAGTGACCAGCGCAGTGAAAATGATGATGAATACTGTCCATGTGAAACATGCATTAAAAAAAAAAAGACATCTAGGCCACCACTTCCTGCAGAAATTCTGAATACTGCACCAGTTGTAATGGACTTTGACCTAAAGAGGATTTTGTTGATGAAGAACTGTGAACCTGTCTCTACACAGGCAATAAACTGTACATCTGAAAATGAAACTGAAACCAACACAGCAGAGAAGCTTGTACAGAATGTTATTGTCAAAGCTGTAAAAGAAGTGGAAGGGGATGAAGAAAATGATTTTGCAGTTGCAGCAGATGAAAAGGAAGCAAAATATGTATGTCAAGATGCAGGTCAAGAAGATGGGTCTGACACTGGCAAAGAATTGACTGAACATACTGTTGCTGAAGAAACAGTACAAGCCTTTTCTGCAGAGACAGAGAAAGCAGACACAACTGGAGATATATTAGCAGAGGAAGATGCTGAATCCACCACAGCTGAGGATGAAAATGACACAGAAGACACTAGCAAACACGAACCTGACAAAGAGGAAGGGAAGGAGGGAAGGTTGACTAGAAAGAAGGTGATTCTGGAGAGGAAAATGAGGACACAGCAGCTGCTGAGTGCAGATGAGAATGACGCCACAGCCACAACTGAGGAACTGTTAGAGGAACCAGCAGAAGCAGAAAATGAAGATAAGATTGATGTAGAAAGAGAGATTGCTGTTACAAGTGAGAATGAGTCAAAGGAAAAGACTGCTGAAGCCACCAGCACTGAAGATGACAATGCAGCAGAAGAGAATAATGTGGCAGCTACAAATAAAGATGAATCTGACAAAGATGAGGTCGTAGAAGCAGAGATGATTCAAAATGAAGAGATTCCTGCCATCGGGGCAGATAATTCTATAGATGAGCATGATGGCACGGCCAGACCTAATGAGTTGTCAAAGGAACCAACTGAGTTAGCAACAACTGAGGTTGCTGTAGACAAAGACACTGCTGTCACAAGAGAAGATGACCTTGTGGAGGCTTCTGAGGCCACCATAGGTGAAGATGAAAATGCAGCAAAAGAGATCGCTATGGCAGCCACAAGTGAGCATGAATCTGACAAAGAAGAGGCTGAAGAAGAAGGTACGGTCGATGGTGATGAGGAGATTGCTCCCACTAGTATAGATGAGTCTGCAGATGAGGATACTGACACAGACACAGCTTATGAATCATCAAAGGAGCCAGCTGAACAAGGAACAACTGAGCTACAGGTGGCTGAAGATGAATCAAAGGATGAGACTGATGAAGATGAAATTGTAGCAGAAGAGACAGCTGTGGCAGCATTAACTGAGAATGAATTGGACAAGGATGATGTTGTGGAGTCAAGAACAGTTGATGATGAAGAAGAGATTGCTGCCACCAGTGAAGATGAACTGAATGAAGAGGCTGCTGAAACCATTACAGCCAAAGATGAAAACGCAGGAGAAGAGGCTGACATGACATCCACACATAAACATGAATCTGAACAGGTGGCTGTGGAAGAGGGGACAATTGATGGTAAAAAAGAGATTGTTTCCACCAGTGCAGATGATTCTGCAGATGACAATGATGACAAAATCACAGCTGATGAATCATCAAATGAACCAGCTGAGGAGGCAACGAGTGAAGATGAGACTGCCTTAGAAAAAGAGATTGCTGTAACGAGTGAAGATGAAACTGCAGCAGGAATGTCTGCAGTGGCAGCCACAACTGAAGATGAATCTGAGAGTGAGGGTGCTGTAGAAGAAGAGATCCTGGCCACCACTGTGGACGAGTCTGCAGATGAAAACAGTGACACAGCCACAGCTGATGAATTGTCAAAGGAAACATCTGAAAAGGAAGAAACTGAAGATGAATTGGCTGAGGACAAAGAGAATGTTGTCACCAGTGAAGCTGAATCAGAGGGAGAGGCTGCTGAAGCCGCCATAGCTGAAGATGAACATGCGGCAGAAATTGTAGCAGAAACAACTGAACATGAATCTGAACAAGAATCTGACAAAGAGGGGGCTGTGGTTTCAGGGTCAGATGAAGACCTGGATGAGACTGTTGCCTGTGATGATGATTCTGTGGAGAGCTTAAATGCCACCACAAATGAAGACAACACTGCAGAGGAGAATGATGCCACAGGCGATGAAGTGTCGAAGGAACCAGCTGAAGATGCAACAACTGAAGATGAGCTTGTTGTAGAAAAGGAGATTGCTGTTGTAAGTGAAGATGAACTTGAGGATGAGGCTGCTGAAACCACCACAGCTGAAGATGCAGAGGAGACCACTATGGCAGCCACAAGTGAACATGGATTTGGAATTAATGAGTCAATGGAAGAGGGGACAAGCAATGATGAAGGAAAGCTTTCTCCCACCGGTGCAGATGATTCTGTAGATGACAACAACGACACAGCCACAGCTGATGAATCAACAAAAGAGCTGACTGAACCAACTGTTATGGCAGCTACAACTGAAAATGAATCTGACAAAGAAGAAGCTGAGGAAGCAGGGATGGTTGATGATGGAGAAAAGACTGCTGCTGCTAGTGATGCTGATTCAGTGGCAGATGCAGACACAAATGAGGATGAGACTGCAGAGGAGAGTGATGCAACAGGTGAAGAACAGTCAAAAGAAGTAACTGAAGCAGCCACAACTGAAGATGATAATGCTCAAGAAAAAGAGTTGAATACCACAAGTGAAGATGAATCAAAGGAAGAGCTTACAGCATCCACCAAAGATGAAGATGAAAATACTGCATGTGAGTCTGATGTGGTAGCCACAACTGAAGATGAATCTGACAAGGACGAGGCTGTGGGCGCAGAGGTGTTTGAAGACAAAGAATGGGTGGCTGCCACAAACAATAAAGATGACACTGTTGACAATTTGACAACAGCCGAAGACGAAAGTGCTTCAGAAAAAGACATAGCTGTGACAAGTGAAGATGAAGCTGAAGATGCAGCAGAAAAAGCTGATTTTGGAGCTACAATTGAACATAAATCTGACAAAGATGCAGCTGTGGAAGTCACCAGTGCAGATGAGTCAGAATCTGATAAGGAAAAAGATGAAAATGCTGAAGATAAGGAGATTGCTGTAACAAGTGAAGATGATATTAAGGAAGAAGCTGGTGAAACCACTGCGGCTGAAGACGAAAATGCAGCAGAAGTTGTGACAGACACGAGTCAACATGAATCTGATGAAGAAGAGGCTGATGAAACATTAGAGGATGTGGAGGAAACTGCTGCTAGCAGTGAAGATGATTCTGCAGAAGGCATGGATGCCACCACAAATGATGATATACAGGAAAATGAAAACACAGCTAATGCTGAAAAATTGTCAAAAGAGCCATCTGAAGCAGCAACAACTGAAGATGAAGTTGCTATGGAAACAGAGGCTGTTAACACAGATGAAGATGACACCAAGGAAGAGACTGATAACACTGCTACAGCCACAGAAAAAGAAAATTCAGGTGAAGAGGAAATCAGTAAAGTTGATAGTGAATCAAGTGAAAAAGAGACTGAAGATGGACAAGAATGTGTGCCTGAATCTGCAAGAGAAGAGAGCTCCAAAGCTGTGACGGAGAGTGAATCAGAGGAAGAAAACGATGAGACAGCCACAGATGAAAGTGAATCAGTAAACAACACAACCACAGATCTAAACGAGAGCGCAGGAGAAGACGATTCCTCAAAAATTACAAATGATGATGAATCAGGAGAGGACCTTTCAGAAACCATGCCTGAGAAGGAGACTGTAGATGAAAGTGCAGGAGAAGATCAAAGTGCACAAGAAGATAAAGTTGCTAGTGATGAAAATGACACTTTAAGTGAGGCAGAACATGTTGTAGGGCACACGGCTGAAGAGCTTCTTGAGACGGATTCATCTGAAAAAATTCCAGAAATCTGTGTCATCCAAGATATCGTCAGAGAAGAAGAAAATAAATCCCACGAAGAAGAACCAGCAAAAGGTGAAACCACTGGAGAGGAAGAGGCTGAAAGTGATGGGGAGGATTCTGCTGAAGATGAAAGTGTTAGGGAGTCTACAGCAACAGGTGAAGATTGTACAGAAGCTGTAACATCAGGAGGTGAGACTGAAGAACATGAAAGAGCAGAAGAAGAATCTGGAGAGCCTGAGATGGCAGGAAATGATATTACTGAAAGGGAAGAATCCACCGATAACACATACGATGAGTCTGTTGAAGATAACAGACCGCAAATCACAAAGGAAGAAGATGAAGAGGTTGTAGAGAAAACTATCAGTGAATCTGAGACTAATCCTGACAAAGCTGAAGAAACTGACATGACTGACGATCCTCGAGAAGATGAAACAGAAGGCCCTGATGAGGTGTTGGAGCTGAAGCCAGATAAGGATGAGGATGTTGAGAAAATTTCAGAAAACACTGAAGAAAACAAACCAGCAGAAGATGAAGATGAAATGGGAACAAATGTAACACAATGTGAATGTATTAACATCCAGAGTGGAAGCAATGCTAATACTGAAGCGAATGATGAAGCCTCCAAAAAAGAGGATGAGGAAAGTGAGATAGACTGTGATGGAAACCAGGGAGATTCAGCAGATGGAGAAGATGAGGCAGACGAGGAATCAGATGAACAAGAGGAGGAAACTGATGATGGAGAGCAAGCTTTCATTCCAAGGAAGACAGATAATCAAGAGGCAGCTGAAACATCATTAATACCACTTGATACTTTGCTCAAAGTGAGCGCAGAGTCTGAGGATGGTGCTTATGCTGATGGCGAAGATTCTGAGACTGAAATAAACAGTCAAGAGGAAGTTACAAGCCTTGAGTCAAAGACTTTGAAAAAGAGTTCCTCATAAGTTTACTGTGACTCAGGAAAGGCAAGAAAACAGCTAATAATATTGATGCTGAGAGCAATGAGTAATTTGAAGACATTCTTGTCATTTTTGTTCATCAAGTCAGGTCTGCCAGAGGACACCTCACAGGAACTGTAACGTTAGGAAAGCAAAAGAATTGATCTAGATTATTCTCATTTCTAACTCGATTCTTCAAAGGGAGCTTTAAAGAAACACAAGCACTTTTTTCCAGCACAATGATGAGATTAAACACATGCACAAGCACTGATCATACATTTGTATGATAAAGCAATCTTAAAAACTTGAATGTATATACTATATGTAGGTGGTTTGCATACTTTTAATGTGCAAAGCTACATGGTACTTATTATTATAGTATTTGGTACATGTTACCTTGTGCAACTCTGAGCAGCTGAATGTATTTTATCTATTTAAAAGCATTCTTTGAAAACTTCTGGTTTCAAAGTTAAATTTTAAAATAATACAAAGGTATATATTTTTATAGTTAATATTATATAATATTCTTTTTGAATGTTTAAGTTAGTATTATGCAGATACAGTACAGTTAATGGCAGCGTTTTAGTGCCGGATCTGAAGAGCAAAACTGGATGATAATCAAAGGTTCAATCAAAACTGCTGAGGTTGCAGATTGCAACCAAAACCCCTGGCCTTAGAAGAGACTGCATTGGCTGTAAATAAATACAAATACAAAAAATGCAGAAGGAAATCTATAGCCAGTGTTTCTTTGTCCCTTCTGGGCTACTGTAGAAATATGTTATATGGTGGACTATGTGGAAGGGGATGCATTCCCTCTGTGGTTAAGGGGCTTATTTTAAGGTAATGAAAACTCAACAGCTCTCATTTTTAGTTTATTGTACACTAATGAAAACATGATTATGTATAATATATTCCTTTTCTCCAAAAAGATCCTTCTAAATTCTGCAAACTGGACCTTTAACATAAGCATCTCCACAGTTCCACCAGACAACTGCATTATAACTTCAATTGATTTCTATAGCAAATGAACACGAACGTCTCTGGAAAGTAGCAATAGTCATGGCAGAGTTTTATGTATCACTATCACTCCTATTATTCTGTATTTTAGACCGTTTAACAGTGTTTATCAGTAAGATAAAACAGTATTCTCTGTGGTACAGAGATTATAACCTGTGCTGAATGTACTGTACTTCTTTTCCTTGAAATTAAATGTACTTTAAAGTCATTCCTGTTTGTCTTTTGTTAAGACATGCAATTGCAATTCAAAACAAAGATCAAAACTGGGAAGTTTCACATTCTAAACTAAGGCTTCATACTTCTTCTACTTAAAGTCTTTGAGAATAGAAACATTTAATTTATAAATGTCATAGAACATGAAAATGTGTCACTATACATATAACATTCTTAGAAAAAATGTGAAAAACTGGGAGTGCCCACTGTACAGCATGTGCTGTGACTTTAAATAGCTACAGAAGTGATGTTGACCACTGCTACTGCAGATTTACAGTGTCGTCCAGAGTAACTTGGTTTCATAACATTGCATGCGCAGCTGTTGGCATAATAATGAATTAAGGTCATTTGAGTTTGAAATGTCCATGATACTTGAAAACATAATTAATATCCCAGAAGTTTAATCAACTTCTGAGTAAAGGTGTGGTGAATGAGTATGTGAGACTCTCTATTGGGACTTCATTCATTCTACTGTGAGCCCCGTTAGACAAAGCTGATGGATGTGCTCTCTCAGAGTCTCCATTCGCAGTCTCATGTGGTCATGTGACATAAATAATTGGTGTCACTCTGATTGACTGCATAACACAGTAGTGAAGGGAAGGCCTCGCTTCTCAAGCTTTTTTATTGAGACAAGAACACGTGCATGCAGCCTCTTCTCTTACTGCACCTACTGCCTGTTTGCAACAGTCGACTACCACAGAGTACTTCGCGTAGTATGCTTATTTCTTGTCACACCACCATTTAAGAGGTAAAATAATAACTAAGGTCGTATCAAGTCCTTCTAGGCAACTCTAGGCCATCACTCAGCAGCCATCTTGGCAACACTCAGGGGCAGTTAATTTAGCACTAAAAAGACCAGGCCCCTATCTAAATGAATGAGGAGAGAGCAATTACTTCACTTTCATCGGGAACCGGGATATAAAAGCTTTATATATAGAATTTGCAGTCAAATCTAATAAAAAACACTGAAAAAGTGTAGTGACTTTGCTACAAAATACACAAATTACAACACCAACTTCCTTTACAGCTAAATCTAGAGGGCAAGCATGATTTGCTATATGTCTTTAATCCCAGTTTGGCTTTTGTAGAGCAGACAATTGGCTTTTGAAGAGAAGCAGCAGGACATGTGTCCTACAATAGTGATTTCTGGTGTTACGGACTTTTTTCAAAAGGCTTTAAAGGCTTTAAGTGGTTTGTCTTCTCTCCTGTAACACCTTTGGCTGTATTTACCCCAGCTTGGCACCAAAACTGAATGGAAAACAGTTATTGTACACCGAAATTAAGCTTCACAAAACTTTAATTACCGTGTTACCTAGCAAGAAGTTAGCACGAATCACCTGGTCAGAGTAGTTAGGAAATACAATTTTCAGCCAGCTCTGCCCATCAATAATGTTTTTAAATTATATTAAGCTCATTGTTTGGTTTAACATGCCAATAAATTTCTTGGTTGAATCTTACCCGTCTTATCAGCCCTTCCACCAGCAGCTGGCAGCTGTTTTCAGCACCAAATGGTTAACAGACAGATTTATCAACTATTTGCAAAAGAAAGTGGAATATCCAAGAGTTGTAACACCAAGATGTTTCGAGTGGGTGTAGACTGCAGAGCTAAAGTAAGTGACACTTGCAATAACATTAATTCTCCTCCTAATACCTCCAAGGTATGATAAGTTGCTCCTTGTCTGCTGGACGTTTCAGCAAGCTAACATAATAGCTTAAACAACTGTACCAGCTAACAATTTTCTTTCCAACACATATGCCCATTTGTGAACAGTGACTACTGTGCTATGTGGTTGGAAGTGCAAACAAAGAGGTCTTCAGCATTTACATATCATTAAGGTTAGCACTCTTAAATATATTCTTGAAATATTTTTATTTTTTGTAGTGCCACAGCATAATCATGTGAGGTTGTGTAGTGCAGGGACCTGCAAGAACCATCATCTAATAAAAAATGAAGACTGGAACTAAAAACATGCATGAGTACTGTGAGCTTGGGGGAACGCAAATCTGTCTACGTATGATCTGCTGGTTTCACAACAAAATAAATAAAAAAATATGCTGAAATGTTTGTTAATTAGGGAAATACTTAATGACACTTCTGGAGGGTGAGGGAGATATGAATCATGCATGCCCAAGCAGTGGTGAGAGGAGGTCTAATCAATGATGGGTAGAGTACTGAAAATCTATACTCAAGTAAAAGTACAAGTCCTCCCATAAAAAATGACTCAAGTAAAATGGACATTAATATTGGAAAAACATACTCAAGTAAAAGTAAAAAAGTACCTGGTTGCTAAATTACTCAGTACAGGTTATTTATAATTAATTATGAATTGTTAATAATTTAATTTCTATTTTAAAAGCCCAACAGACCACTATAGCTACAAGATGAGTTAATGTCATTATCATAACATAAACGTTACATTACAAACACATTACATTAAGCTCGTCATCACATTGTGGTCAAAAGACAGGTGGTTCTTCTTTTTCTTCCAAACAGCTGGAAACTTGGCATCTGCAGCCCTCGCACACTTCCCCTTTACACACAATCCCCACATCTAGAGTATCTGGCAAATGAAGTGTAGTAATAAATAGATTGCTTGTTCTTTAAGTAAAACTACATTTTTACTCATGTGCATTTAGGGTTATGACAGAAAATAAAAAATAGGATCAGAATCTCTTGATAAAATTTCACATCACGGTGGAAGCCAAGGAGATCTGACCTTTTAATGAAGGACTCCAAGTTTTACTTTACAACCAGCCTCCTCTGAAGAAAAACAAAGCTGCAGTCATACAACAGAGACAGTCACAGAGAGATAAGGGTGCGGAGAGGTTTTTTAGCATGTAACATTATAAGTGGAAAATCATGACCAACTTATAGTAAACATCTGTGTAGGGTGAGGTGTGAGCGCTGCAGAGGCACAAAGAAAAAAGCCCACTTGGCAGAGCCGCCACCAGAAGGAAATGAAAGTTCTAGTTTGCCTCATTACACCAGCCTTTAGCCCGGCCGCAGACAAGAAGTAATGAGCAGCAGGACAGCAAGTCATTAGCCTATATAGCTGCAATGGCAAAAGGAAAGTCATGTCGCTTTCAGAATGTGACGTTTAAACCTCTGTGAGAAAATGTTGAGCTTCCTGCTGGGAAAAATGATTCACAATTATACTTAGAACTCCTCTGAATTAAACATGACACTTGCCACATTTCCACGTAAAATTATTCTCTTCAATTGATTGTTATTGCTCCGTGGGTTGGTAAAGAAACAAGTTTTGAGATTTTATTACGATAACCTTTACCATATTGTTTATAATATATCTTATCTATTATTAACATTGAAATGATCCATCCTATTTAAAGCACCGAGGCTAAAACTGATTCAAAAAGCTGCAGGTCCATGAAGAAAATCCTCAGGAGTGGAAAAACTGTAACATGAACTTTGATTTCATGCTCGTGGTGCATTTATATGAGTACACATGTGGGTCTGAACTCTGATTTCACACCTCCAGCAGGCTCTGAAGCTTACAATGATCTGCAGAGAGAGAGGAAGAAAGAAAACTTAATGTGAATTCAGGATTAGAAAACTCATAACACCCCGAGGAGAGTCTCACTCCTGATTGAATGTTTATTGACATAAAACCTGTGTCACTGCTGACAGCAGTAGGAGGTTGCGACACTTTAGAGAGTAAAAAATTTCATAATAAAAAACAGCTCTTCTGCCAGTTTCATGTTGACAGAGAAACATGAGAGCATGGGAATATTTGCTTTAACTGGGTTTAAAATTTGACTTCTAAAGGTTTTGTAAATTTGGAGACCTGACTTGAAAAAGGTTTCGGGTCTGTCATAATCTGCCTTGGCTCCAGGTTTAGTCCTCAGCGACAGTCCTTTAGTCTGATGTTCTGAGCCTTTGTCAAAACCGCTGAAAACACTGGACCTAAACACATTTTGTATTAATTAACTGAGCAATTCTAAAATCAAATAGAATTACTTGATTTCTTTGGGCTGTTCTTTTTTTGGTGGATAATGTTGGCTTTATTCTCTATTTTTCTTATTGTCAAGCAAAGCAAATGAAAGACAAAAGCCAATAATGTGTTAGTCTCTCTTTTCCTACCTACTATCCTGTCTGTAATCCAGCCCCATGTCCCTTTGTTTCTACTAAAAGAAGTCAGTCACATGAGAATATAAAGTGTTATTTTTGTAGTTTCCTAGAACAGCGGGGCACTGTAGCTCTTAGCAAACGTTACTCAAACAGAAGTAAATGTTGCTTTTCTTTGGGACTATTTTCAGGTGCAGATTAACACAGGTTTGGTGCTCTGGTGAGTATTTACACCAGCAGGATAGTGTTTGTGGGTTATGTATCTTG
>JAQQZW010000010.1:8886291-8896638 GCA_029814745.1 Zanclus cornutus | reverse complement strand
ACAGTGTTTTCCTTCAATGTTACTACACATCGAAGGAAAACTTCAATTCAGCTCTTGAACTTCTATGTGTTAAAAGATGGTTCAGGGTTTTTGAAGTGGGGTTGTATGATGTACTTAATCATATCAGTGTATTACCTACAGTGGATGGCAGTCGATATGCCCCCAGTTCAGAAAGGCAACGGGAGTACTGGTGCAGGAAGCTAACCAAAGAACTGCTGTGGATGAGGACAGCAGCAAAATTTTATTTTAAATTTTAGCCACCTACAAAAAAGCCCACCCAAAAACATTAATAGTTTAAATGTACGCTATATTTAGGATAATTTTATTGTTTTACCTTGCTGGCACACAGCCCTTTCCGACAGAGATGGAAGCTCTTATATCAAACTAAGCTCCCTTCAGAGTCACCAGACTCCTTTTCCAAAAACAGTAATTTTAACCTGCAGAACACAGGAGCTCATTGCTTGAAATTCATTGCTACACTGACTATGGGGTACTTGATACAACCCCACTTCAAAAAACCCAAACTATCCCCGTAGGTCAAACGGCTACAGTGACTTCCAGTGGATGCTTTCTCCTCAAAGACAGGTTTTCATGTATGATTATTTTTGCTGAATTTAAGTTTTTTAGAAAGCAATAGGAGGCTTGTGCTCATTCGCACCGATGGACACGGTTCTTGTGAATGTCTTTTTTTCTCAGATTTCCACACAGAGCTGAACTGTGACTGAAACTGACTGAAAGAATTCGTGAACTTTGCTTAAGTGTTACAGGCAGCAATCTACATCACTGCAACATCCCATTTGTTGAAAGGTGAGAAAAGCCCTTGGAGAGACCAGCAGTTCTTCACATGACACATCATCTTCTTGGGCGTATATCAGCTTTAAGTGCCTGTGACTAAGCCAAAGCCCTCATGTATCATGATTTAATTGTCCTTGTGCTCTGCTTTCTTGAAGTATTTATAGTATTTACAGTCTAACCATATAAAACTACCAACATTTGGTATGTACAGGACTTGGTTTTGTTTAGATAACATGATCTCCTCTATCTATACAGTAAAAAAATATGAAATTCAGGTGGGAGTAGCTGTCAAATTCCTCAAAGCTATAGTGCCAAATGTAAACACCTAAATGTGTTCATGATTCACATTTAAAGCATTAAAACTTTGATTCTGCCGCTCAAGTAAGAAGGCAGTGGCAGGTCATAATTTTAGTGTCAGCTGTGGGACACACTATGGGGTTTAGGGGCACCAGCTGTGTCTCTCTGTCCAAACCAAAGTCTCAGCTGGGAATTTTTTTCTCTTACATAGCTGACAAAAAAACATAAAGTCACCGTAACCTGAGACCAGAGATAAAGGGACAGTAGAAAAACAAATCCTTTCAATGCTGCCAGTGTGTGTTAATGACAGAAGGATGGATTAGTGGAGCATCCCTCCCCCTCCTTGACAGATGACTCCATGCTTGCACAGAGAAAGACACACAGGAGGAGGTGCAAAAAGAGGGGAAGATGTATGCCATGATACTAAAAACACATTGCAGAAACGAATCCTAAAAATAGGCTGAAACTAAATGACTAAAGTGATTTATGATAACATCAGGGAGCATTATGGTATCTGTTTGCTCGTCTATGAACTTCTGGTGGGAAAAACTTGAGCCAAACTCATTTTGTTGTTTAATTAAACACCATTCATTAGTGGTGTGTATATACAGGAAATAATCATCAGCACCTTAACCTGAATCAACTGACAATCAGCAAGAAATTTAGAAAACTATCTTGTGAGCATATTCGGATACTCGAGCTCCAGACTTAACTCACGGACATGAGCGTGGTATAGATGCTGTCCTAACTCTTAACATAAAAGTAAATAAGCCCATTTCTCAACAGCATCTCACAATGTGCCTAAAACATCAACAACACAAATTTATCGTTGCTAATTTTGCAACAAATAGTTGCTGCAGTAGCTCTGAATTCAGCTAATTTAAATTTACATAATCCTGGTATAAACCCTACTGATTCTTGTGTTTTGCTCTTACTTTTTGTGAGGCTTACTCACTTATAACGCTGTGCTTCCATAGCTATTATGAGATTGTCAGGAGGATTTTCTCAATATTAGTGCAGACATTGAGAGCACCAGCTGTAACCCCATGCTTGACCCCTATAACCCTGACCCACATCCCAATCTGCTGACAAGGCAGGGTTAGGAATGTGCAGTAAGAAATATGACTGTGTGACGGCCCATCAATATCACTAACAAAGTTAATAAAAAGGGAAAACAATGCTGGAGAGACAGATGAAAAAGATTAAAAATTTGTTTTGCATGAACATAAAACAACTAACACTAAACCAAAACAAAGCGGGATATCCTGTTTTTCCAGAGCCCACTCCTCCCAGAATAGCACAGCATGGCAGGGAGGCTGTTATCGCTCTCATCACAGCCTGCATTATAATGGTCTATGTGGCAAGGAAACATCCCTTATTGTTTTCTCACAGGCTTCCTTTCAGACGGCCGAATGGGCCCCATGCTAATGGTATCATGGTGCTTCTCCTGCACTGCCTGCCTCATAAAGACATTGTATCTCCATCAACGTTTTCAACTAATGTCACACAAATCCAACCACCTACCTTATCTCAAATTTCTGGAGCATATGGAGGAGGGTGTATTGTACCAACATGTACAGACACACACTCATAACACAATTTCATCGTTTCCACTTTCACTGGTACAGTGGCACGCGTATGACAATCTGCCGTGGTTACACAACCTCTGAACACTTGACAACCAGTGTACTTGAGTTGTGTCAGCACTGTTTCTGGAGCTATAAGTAAATGGCATAGCGATACACGAACTAACATGCCCCTTGTGCACATGCAGTGCATACCTTGGTAAGAATCCCATGCAGCTATAAGCACTGCAGATGGCTTACACTTAGCTATGGTTTCTGTATCATAAACACACACACACACCAGACACATTCACACATCAGTTACACCCATATCTGTGTCACTCCCCTGAGCGTGCCACTTCTCATATCCACACTCACTGATCGCTTGGTATGTGAAAGTCTCACAGACTCATAACAAGCAGCTTTACACAGCAGCTGCTGCTCTGCTGGCACACCTTACTCCATAAGTAAACCCACGCTCCAGGTATTTACGGCATGCGATCAGGCCCAGGCTAGGGGCATCGTGCACTTGTGCAGGGGTCATGGCAAACTTCAGCAAGGGCAAAAAAGTCAGTAATTTGAACACCAAGGTCAAAACTTTCAGTTGGTGGGCAGGTTGGGCGGTGGCTGTGAGATTGGATGGTACTGCGGCTTCATTCCTTTTCCAATGCAGCAGCTTCACTCTCTGAAACAGTATGTGTGCTGCCAAGATGAAGATGTGTTTGTGAATTTGTTGTGTTTTAAAGTTTGTTCTGGTGGGACAATAGAGGCTCTGGTGTTTGCTCTATTTGGCTCATGGTACATTTTCTATTTGCGGTGTTACAATATCTGCCCTCTGGTCCTGTAGACCTGCTGATGCCAAATTGGATTGTTTCCAGTGTGCGTATACACAGTGTCCTCTGACCTTATGTGCAGTCATTTGCAGCGGAAACACAGCGCAAACCACAAGTCAAAGGGTCCAAGTATCACTTGAATTTCAAAAACACTTTGTTTTGCTTCAGGTTGGGCCCTGATGGGCTACTTGCATCACTGCAACATAACACAGAAGAAAAAAATAGGACAGGATTTTATTTTCCAGCCGGATAGACCCAGTCATAGCGGCTGAACTTCCCTTGGCATTGCTGCAATCTAAGCATTCAAGCAGTCAATGACGGTTGATAATTTGATTTGTGGTCTATAATGTGTTTCAGCTGCAAATGTCAGAACATAGAGGCACACTTAACCTCATTAATCTATGGTACATAGAGGAACAGACTTTTATTCCCTGTTATATTTATCCCTCAGAGAAAAACTGAAGATCCAGACAAAAACACACAATGACAGCGAGTGAACGCCCTCTACATGCAGACTCTGTCAAAACAGACTGGTGTAACTATAGGCTGGCATTGAGTCCTGTAATTTTCCAATGTAATCTTAAGTATATTCAGTTGTAACGCCTGTAAATACATAGAGGTCCGCCCTGTCCACTTTTGAGTCAAGGTCATTTTGGTGGAGCAACACTGACACTGAATGCACAGCATAGTGACAGATGTGCACCTGTCTCGCTAACTGTCAGGCCCAACTGTAGAGGACAGACGGTCGTGGGAAAACTCAGAGCACGCCGTGCTGTGATGTTTTGTCAGGCAGTCTCAGCTGAGTGAAGAGATGATTTGCCAGCTTAGGGACATGAGATAAATTTACAGTCCGGTGGAACACTTGACTTGCCACATTTTCAATAACAAGAATAAAATTCTAATATATGAAGAGTATTTTTAGAAAAAGTAATTTAATCAAAGAAGAGCATCAATTTAGAATTAGGAATGAGCACATACACTTACAAGGTGTTTTTGCCCCTAAAAGCTGTCAGATATTGTTTAAAGGGATCACATATATCGTGAGTGAATGAAGCAAGTATTTGCCACTTTTACAAAACAGGGAAGGGCCAAAAGAAAAGGTATTGTACATAGACAGTATATTAAATAGTGGATGGAGTGACATCACCCATTGGTTTATAGGCTACCGTCTTGAAGCCTCTAGTTTGGCATCATGGCTGTCGCCATCTTGTTTGTTTTTTTCTAAAGTTGAGCATTTTAATATGGGGCCCTATGGGAGATGACTTGCTGGAGCTGGCCTCAAGAGGCCATTTGGAGAACTGTAGTTTTTAGCCCTTCCGTGTTGGCTTTGTCAGCCCGAGGGGTTGCCACTTAGTATTGTATTGTATTAACATTAGTATGCCTTTAAAAAAAGATTTTTGGCATTTCTGCTTTATTTGATAATGATAGTGGAGAAAAACTGTAGGAAGGGGTGAGAGAGGGGGCTGACATGCAGCAAAGGGTCCAGCTGGTTCAGGACTCAGCCTTAAAGGTCCGGTGTGTAGGATTTCGTGGCATTTAGCGGTGAAGTTGCACATTGCAAGTGACTGAATATGCCTCTGCTCACTCTCCCCTTTCAAGTATGCTGAAGAACCTATGGTGGTTGTGAAACTTGCAAGAAAAAGCACAAGGGAGGGCCTTGTGCTTTTAGAGCCAGAGTTTGTCCTTTCTGGGCTTCTTTAGAATCATGGCAGTGCAACTTGGCAGACTCCATGGAGGAGGACACACTCCCTCTGCTGATATAAAAGACTCATTCTAAGGTAATGAAAACACAACAATACTTATTTTCAGGTAATTATACACTAATGAAAAGATACTTATGGATATTACATTCCATTTCTTCCATATTCTAGGAATAGATCACCCCAATTTCCCCTTAAATCTTACACACTGGACCTTAAGAGTTCTTCTTATTATACCGCATTATATTTGTTGGCCAACCAAGAGAACCATTAGAAATTTTTCTAGGACTGCTAACTTGCCATTATGTCTGTTCTCACTGTCAAAACCCATCTGTGTGTCTCAGGATTACCGTAGCTAACATTACAATTATTTGCTGATTACTGCAACATTTCCTCTAAATTCAGCAGTCTTGAGTTGAAGCACGGATGTCAAGAAAAAGAGTGACATAATGTCTTCTTTTGGGTAAATGTATGCATTGGTCGTAAAAGACTGAGTTAGCTCACTTAATTTACATAATATCAGCAAATAACATTTTGCACATGCTTGGTGAGTGAACTTATTTTTTAGTGTTGTAAAATATTAAGTTTCCTTCTTTTTCATAACTTGTGAAGCAAACTAGGGGTTCTTTTTTCATTTAGCTTTGTTATAAACACCGACATCAAAGAGAGTCAGAAAAAGGATAAAAAGGCCCAGGCTATGAAGGAGAAGAAGAGCAAACAGGTAAAAAATTTGCACAGTGAGCTGTAATATATCTCTCTGATTTGAGCATTGTTTTGAAAAAGTTTCTCCCATGCCTTACTTTAAGTGCATAAACAAATTGGCCGTTTTTTTTGTTTTGGGTGTGTTACATAGTGGCTGTGTGCTGTAATGTTTTCTCATTGAGCACATTCTTCTGACGTTATTGTTAAAAAACAATTTATCCCATGGGCAGGACCAAAACTAGAGAGATAGGGCTGTCAGTGAGAGTGTATTAAATAGTGGTTGTCCATACAGGCATCAGATAGATAGATAGATAGATAGATAGATAGATAGATAGATAGATAGATAGATAGATAGATAGATAGAGGGAAAGAGACAGAAAGAGAGTCCAGTCCAGGCAGAGAAAGGAGATAGAGGTGACCAGGTATACATTTCATCTGTGAGCTGTAATGTTATCTTATGGTGGTCAGTGACAGTGATTACATAGTGGTTGTTCATACAGGCATTAGAGAGACAGACTCAGACAGAGTGAGAGAGAGAGCATGACAAAGGCCAGGCAGAGAGAGGAGACACCGATGACCAGGTAATTTCAACTGTGAGCTTTGGTGTCGTCAGAGAGTTTATTTCTACTTCAAATATTTATAAAACATTATCAATAGGATTCATAAACCATAAGAGGTTCGTAACACATTTGCATGTTTATAGAGTACTCTTAAAATGTACTAAATACAGTCTCTGGCCAGACCCCATGCCAAATTTATGCCCCCACTAGTATGACTCACTGGATGTAGACTGTGGGTATAAACCTGCCCCTGTGTTCTCCTCCCCTTCAGCTCTCTCTGTTTTACAAGGGCACCATCGCTGCATCCTGGTCTTGGCGCCACCCAAGACATTTGGAATTGGTTTGAAGAAATACAAACAAGTCAGAGGGTTTTTTCCCCTATAGCAGAATTATAATCGGTGCTGGCTGTGCGAGACTACGCCCCCCCCACTTTCTAAATTAGACTTACACCCTTCGTAAAAATAGTTTATAAGTAAAGACAGCATGTTTCCCACTGGAAATGATTCATTGGAATTATACACGTCAATATAATGATAACCGTCAATATAATGATAACTTTCAAAATACACTTAATATCTGCTTTTAATTTCTTAAAGTCTTCACTACTTATCATATGAGTATGGACAGCCATTGATGCAAAGTGCCACCTGACTGGTTAGCAGAGTCATACAACTGTCAGATGGTAATTGTAGTTACAGTATGTATTTCTGCAATAGGAGAAATATATACTGTAACTATCACTCAATATGATCCTCTGCAGTGAGTGAAGTGTGTCTGCAAACACACCGATATGAACCCATACATACTTTCAAAGCAGCACACACACACACATACAGCACATACACACGCACAGCAAAAGAATATACAAGTCTACCTGCCCCCTTTTTTTGGGCAGCACAAACAGGTCAGATTCATTTTCATTGCTTTCAGGGTTAAGTGCTTCTCTTTTCATCCTCTTCCGTAGTAGGTCTATGACAGCTCTGCCAGCCCAGGAAAGACTTCTCCATTTCCCCTGCTGATATAGACAGTTTTATCTTATTTTGTACATTAAGGCCGAAAGGAAAAAGAGTGAGATGCACCGACACACACACAAACACACACACACACACACACACACACACACACACACACATTGAGAATATGATCAGACACCTTCCTCCCGACAGGTGACAGTACAATGAAAGGCTCAAGATCAGGATTTTCCGTGTATAAAGATTTCTGCACCTTTCATTATTAATAATTGCTCTCAGGGAATTTCAGTGCATGTTGGTTCCCTGTCAATTAAATGCACAACAATGGAGACAAGCTCACCTCCACTGGCCTTCTCCTGCAAGAGCAACTGCGTTTTTGTTCGTTTTTTTTTTCTTCTCTGGAATCAATTCTCAATGGTAGACTTCAGTAAGCTCATTAGGCTCTCACTGGGCACCGACTCCATTACTGCTGCATAATTACCACAGTTCTGCCTTCATACCCATCTCTGAAAGAAACACCTTCATTCTGGGCCTGACAGTGATTATTGGTATGATACATCACTTGGGAACAGAAAGCTGAAAACATTCTCTACATTACACCATACCACCATCGACATGCTACTGCATAATAGATGTATTACCCTTTCAAAATCTGCATTTGCCACTGTTTGCAAGTTCTAGGTACAGTCATGTTTGGATCTTGTGATTCTATTTTTTGTCTGTGTAGCTTACGTCCTTGTTTGTGTTCACTGCACACACGCCTGATGTGTCTATCCTATGTTCATCAGGCTTTCTACCACACTTAAACTACCATAGATATTTATTGGATTTACATATGTTCCTCTGCTCTTGCATATGCAATTGCGCGTGGTTGTTGTTCACATGAGAGTGTGGAATTGTTTTATTTCCCCTGCTTGTGTGTGTGCTTTGTGCAAATTGCGCATGTGTGAATAAATGCACAGATGGGCTTCGGGTGGCTAAAGCAGGAAAGGCTGCAGTAGGAGTAGCAGCCATGGTTTGCCTGCCTTTCCTCTCGCAGGCGGTGCAAAGGAAGTGTAACATGACATGAAGATAATTAAAAAAGCAGATCTTTATATATTAAAAACAGCAAAGCCCACGGTAGGAGGACTGGGCCAGGGATCATTTGTATTCTGTCCATAATGTAAACTTAAACTGGGCCTTAGCTAACCACCCTGAAGGCAGAACAAGCCTTTCAGAGAGCTGATATTTCATTACTCCAGTCTGGAGGGAGTGAGTGTGCCCCACCTCCCTGGCTCCCTTGCTTGATCTGTACCTGCCTCATGGAGAGCTGGAGACTCCCTGCGGGAGCATAGCCCATGCCGTGCAGCTCCTCATTGGACTCTGGACTGGAAAATGACATTTTCAATCCAACCCACACATGTAAGGGTGACTCAACAAGCACTTAGCACTTGAGTCCTGTAGATGCTACCTCTCTGAACATATAATATTAAATGTTACTGCTTGCCAGAAAAGAAAAGAAATAAAAAATAATACCATTCAGGCCAGCTGCTTCAGGTATATTTAATTACTTTTAGTCCTGAAGTCACACAGGAGAGAGATAGATGTGAGCTGTGAAAAGAGCTGTGATAACTGACATAGTGTTTAAGTAAAGCAACAGGGGATGTACAGCGTGTTGCTACCATTGAGATGTCAACACATCTGTGCCTGTCTTGCATGTGTGCTGCTGTGAACTAAGCTACCATCTTACTCACACATTCTAAATAGGTTACTTCCTACAGTATGCATATTTGCTCCTCTTTGTGTGTGCATTGCCTAATGTGTACTGTTTACATGGCAGCCCCTGAACACCCTGAGAGCATAGGAATTGGCCATGATAACAGCTGTAACAACAGAGTATATGATCTAATAGGAGCCCAGTTGTTTGGAGGTGAATATATTTCTTGAGGGGATGATTAAATGAGAACATTGCAGAGGAGGTGATAGATGAAAAGAGAGAGATAGAAATGTGCTTGGAAGGAGTGGGAAGAGAGCAGATAGTGGTAGTGAGGGAGAGAGAAAGGCAAGAAGAAGTGAAAATTAGCAGGTGGTAGTAGAAGAGCTGAAATAAAGAAAAAGAGTGAGGCCTGAAAGTAATAGACATATCATGGAGCAGCATGGAGGGAGGAAAGGATGAGATGAGTCTGATTGCTGGGCAGCGAAGGTACAAGAATATTAGCTGTTTCATTACACAGAGCAAGAGAGCCTTAATCTTTCCACACAGAAAGGTGTAAGTATCTTCCATTAGAGAGCTCCGACTCCCAAAATACCCCCAGAACAGAGCTCTCCATTTGGCCCTAATTTTCCCTCCTATTCACCATGAAATAAAGGGTCACAGTACAGCTGTGAGCAGTCCTGCCTGTCAGTGTGTGTATGTTCAGCTGTCATGTTTATGTCAGTCTATTTTTGAAAAAGATAAGATGTTCTTCTGCACAAGCAATGTCCTCAATATTGTGAATAAGATTATAAAAGGATACACATATCTCTGATAGACAACTGTTCCTAAAATGTACCTTGGAGTTTGGTAAACACAGCAGAGATTATGCAGTGATAGGTAGAGAAGGTGTGTTTTTTGTGGTGTATGTGTGCGTTTCTATTTTACTGTAGCTGTGAAAGAGTGAGGGAGAGCTGCAGGTGACTTCATCAGTCAGAGAGACGGGTGGGTTCCGTCAGTGTGACGGCCTCGTCAGCGGCCCATATTAAACACATTAAACACTGGGCCAAGCTCCTCATTAATCAGCCCAGAGGGATGACAGCCAGCTCTGCTATCGGCTCCATACATCCATGCATGCCCAGGGCTGTCTGGGCCCCAGGTAATATACCTCTTTTGCAGATAACACCATGATAGATCGACTGCAGTCTCTCTGATTGGGGCTCGCTAGTGTAATACCACCTTGTCTGGCTTT
>JAQQZW010000010.1:8701222-8712294 GCA_029814745.1 Zanclus cornutus | reverse complement strand
ATATGTTTATAAATAAAAGAAATGTGATCAAGAAAAAGTTAACAAGATAAAAATCGTAAAAATAAGTCAGCGTGCATACTAAAATATTCCCCCCTAATTCACTCTATTCCCTCAGACACTCTGTAGTTTTCCCCATAGTGAGCAGGAAATTGAGATTTAGGCATTTATGGATCATCATTTTGGTGCCAAGGAGTGTTGCACAACACAAAAGTACTTTTTTACTACATTTTGGCTAAAATTACAGACATTACATTAATACAGAGCAATATTTAGTAAATTCAAACTGTGACTGTGAAATGCCACTGCCAGGAAAATTTGACAACAGAAAACTACAGAGAATTATTACATTTTTGGTCAGCAGCATCTCTCTTGTCTGAATTTCTTTTGTGCATTGCATGTGGGAAATTAGTGGACATTACCCTTACCCTCAAAAAAAGGCGTTTCTTAAGTATGCAGACTTTTGTGTGTATTTTGTCAGTACATATTCAAAACCTGCGTAGAATCAATATAAAATTGAAAAAGTCATTGAATTGTTGTATTTTAAGTGCACAAACCGTGTAGTATGACAATTAATATTTAATACATGCTGTAAATAGTTGGTTTGATGTATAGAGCTGGTACTCGTGTCTTTACACATGAACACTGTACTGCACTGCATTTTCCCTCTGCTAACGCCTCTCAGCTTTAAAGACTTTACCCACCCTGAAACCAGCAGCAGCCTCTGCCAGCATCCTGGCATGGTTCCCCGGGCCCCTTACTGTGCATGTGACCCTGCTGGCACCATTGATGCCAGGGATCCTGACAAATGTTGGCACCTTCTCCTTGACCAACAGGGGATTGTGTGTGTGTGTGTGTGTGTGTGTGTGTGTGTGTGTGTGTGTGTGTGTGTGTGTGTGTGTAGTGTGTGTGTGTGTGTGTGCGTGCTGGGGGGGCGGTCTGGCAGATATGCAACAGATAACACCTGGTTTGCTGTTTTTAGGTACCATTAATACATCTCTGGACTTATGGGACTTTGTTCAAACATTCAATCAAGGGATTTGGATACTTGGGAAAGAGGATTTGTCATTGGATTCTTGGGGTCACGTCACCTTTTGAAGTGATCTTGTAATGATCCCGATAAAAACAGTTAACAGAAACTTGGTGAGAATAACAGGCAGCAGTTACGTGGAAGCAGATTCAATACGTCTGCATTGCTGGCTTTTTTTGGACTCGAGTGATTAAATTGCATAGGAAATATTTCCATAGTGAGCCAACAACCGTCGAGACAGACTTGAATAATACATCGAGCTTTGCTACATGATATGGGAGCATTAGATTGGCTAACAGCAGCTCTTGGTCTGGAGAACATTACGCAGAGCGCTCAGTTGCGCGTCCATCTCTTAGCCTTTGTGTTGTTGAAGTACTGCAGCTTTCCCGTCATCCTTTGGGTGAAGAATGATGGGCTTGAATGGGTCGTGGTTAGCGTTTGCAGAGAGGACGCTCTGCATTAATGAAGCTAATTTATCTGTGAATCAAAACGGGGGTGGGACTCCAGGGTGGGGAGGTGCTTTTTACATGTCCCATCAAAATGCCACTAAACCCTCCTCTCCTTCAGGAGTGTCACACAGGGTCACCTTGGGACAGGTGTGTGTGTGTGTGGGTGTGTGTGGATGTGTGTGTGTGTGTGCGTGCGTGCGTGTATGTGTGTACACTCACACATATGTTGTGTCTTTTAGTGTGTTTCTCTAAATTTGATCTCCTTTTTATGGAACAATTCTAAAACTAAGTCCTCCTAATTGCAGATATGCACCTTTTGTGCTCCCAGAATTACTGACATGTTTTTCTAATCATCTTCAGGGAATATTGAGTACAGCTGTCCGGCCACCAACGAGTGTGAGATCACCAAGAGGAGACGCAAGTCGTGCCAGGCCTGCCGCTTCATGAAATGTCTTAAAGTAGGCATGTTAAAAGAAGGTGAGTACTGATTTTATTATCCGCTCATTTTTGTTTGCACATGTTTCTCTTATTACTTTTTTTTAAGGATAAATTAAGAGATATAGTGCTGAAACGGCTAGTCAAAAAAAATAATTGATCATCTAAATAAGCAACTATTTCTGACAGAGTTTAAGTGAAATTCAAGTAAGAATACCAAATATTATTATTCCAGCCCTTCAAATGGGAAGCATTGTTTTTCTGCCTTTGGATTTTAGACAAAATTTTCACTATTTTGTGAAGTTCTATAGATAATTTTATTGAAAACCGAAATTATTGTTAGCTGCAACTTTGTTGAGATTTTAAACACGGTTTATTGTTTGCAACAATTCAAGAAAATAAAGAATTAAATAACATAAACATGAAAAATACACTGCAAAGACAAGATATTTTTATTGTCACGAGGAAATCTTTGCATTTCTGTGTTTTACTATAATTTAGATAATAAACTGTCCTGCATGAAACCAAAAAGCCTTATGATCAGTCAAAATATTAAAATTTTAAAATCTAATAGATTTGGTGACCTAGTTTAAAACAAGTGTGTTTTTTTAGCTCATGAAGAGTTATTTAATACAAGGATTTCCCTAAAAGTTGACAAATAAAGGTCTGTTATTTAGGGTCATACTGTGTGTTGGAATGAAGAAAAAGTGTCTCTATCTTGAGCTCAGGAGTAAATGTCAAATTTTGAACATAGACTGTTGTCTCATGCCAGTAAATCTAATTCAGTTTAACAGTCTTACTGGGGGCTATAAGGCTGGTCGGTGATCAGACATTAAAGCAAGCTGTGACCTCAGGGCGACACCAGTGACATCAGCCACAAGCCTTACTCACCTCTCCTCACACCGCCGAGCTGCTCTGCGTTTAACTCAGATGTGCGTATAAAAGCTGCTGAGCTGGATGTTCCTACCAACACTGACTGAGAGGTGTAACAGTACTATTGAAAAGCACAGGCTGTTCCCCCAAGACTTCCCTCTCCCCTGGGCTCGTGGTGTCTCTCTCCCTCTCTCTCCCTCTTTGCCTGTCTGTCTTCCTTCCCCTCTCTTGCCTGGCATATTGATCCACTAAATGCTTTCCGAACATCCCACCTCACTTCCTGCATGTGTTGTTTCTCCTCCACTGAGAGACCTTTGTGAGTGCAGAGGGAAAATATAGCTGATAGATTTTTCTTTTTCTTTTTTTCTAAGAGAAGAGGGTTTTTTTTGTTTGTTATTTTGCATTTGTGTGTTTAGCTAGAGGAACTATTCCACACTGATGCAGAGTCTAGCTGTAAGTTATGCTTTTGTAGAGAGTATTATTATACCCAGTGCTCACAGTTGCACTGGCAGTTGGCTCCCTTTATGGATTAAATTTTAGGAAACCAGACCACAAAAAAGCCTTATATTATAAAAATATGACCCATTTCTTAATGAAATTTCGGAATCAATTTCCTTAATGAAATTAGCTATTTGATCAATTTTTGATAAGTGCGCCATAGTTAATTTTTGATATTTTGTTTGTAACAAAACAATCAAACATTGACTAAAAAGAAACATCAACTGAAACAGCTGCTCCGCTGGTGAAATCCTTTTTATTAAAATCAAAGATGCCACGTAAAATATCACAACCATTTTTTGCATAAATTATTTGATGCACAATTTGTTATTGTGGTACCATAACTCTTAAACACTGGTGCTGAGTGCAAGCACAGGAGTAATAGTGTAATTCTTTTTTTTATATTTTTTATATAAAAAATTTCCTTTCGGCTTGGTTACTTTAGATGAGAGGTTTTAAAACTGTGAGGTGCGGAGGCGGGTACAGTATGTGAAGCAAAGATACTACGCAGAGTGAAATGGCCAGGTGAATGCTCTGAAAACAACAGGAAGGCACTTATTGCATTGTGGACATCGATTTGGCCCACCTGTCAGCAGCTGGAGCTGCAGAGTGACTGTGACACACAGGTCATGGAGGCAGGCCCTTTAAAGTCCTCTGTGCCCCCCATTGTCACAATTGACGTCTTGATTTGAATTCCTTTTTGCAGTAATAACTCAGTCAAGTCTGAACACACAGACATGAAACACATAATTTTTGTGTCAGTGTGACTTAACACTCTTTAAGGGTATAATCATCCCAGGTGTGTTTTGCTAATTTAAGTCTTTTATTTAGCTTGGAAATTATAGAAAAAAAAGACAGTTCTTGAAACTCCAGAACTTTCCTGCAAATATAACAGACATAAACATCTAACTGATATTATACTTCCTGATTGAATCTCACAAAGCAATGTGGAAAGTAGTCACAAAAAATACAGCATAATTACCTGCCAAAACGTAATGACATACTATGATGATATATTTCTTCATGTTGCTCTATAAATATATATTTTTTGACATTATTGAGACTCAGAATGTTCCATTAGCATGGTCCAGCGAGCTGGTTACAACAGAGGCTGGGTTAGGGGTGATGGGGAAGTGCATTTCTCTCCATTTTGTCTGAGAGGGGCTGACAGAGTCAGACATTGAAAAACCCTGCTTTAGATCCACCATACCAACACTTATTTTAGAGTCTAGTTGACAAATAATAGCATCATAGTAGTGTCTATGTTTTAACACTTCAAAAGAACATAAACAAAGCAGTGACAGCATTAACTAAGCTGTACGTACAATGTACAATGATGTATCACAATATAGAGACAAATTACAGCAGGTAAAGTTCTGAAGTTCTGCCCACTGCCATCCACACTGATTGTATGATATATATCCTAACATTAAAAGGAGTGTTTAAATAATTTGTTTATAGGCGCCACTTAGAGACACAACAGTCAGCAGTCATAAATTTCCTAAAATAAAAGCATGGTCATAGAGTTTTGATGTGTTCTGCCAGCACCAAACACGTCTCATAATAGAAGCCAGCAGCAGTTAAGTACAATCTATGCTGGTAACACAGGATTGTATGTCAGGCTCCTGGTTCACTTCCACTAATACAGCTTCACAATGTACTGACGTAGAAGTGTTTGTTCATCACAGAATCAAGGGTCATCCATTGTATTGTTGTTACAACACTATTTATACACGCGCCCACTCTTGATATCTTCATTGCTGCCCAAAAATCTCACACCGAGGCTTTGACTCTCTGCCAGAAAAAACAATGTAGCTTCGGAAATAAAGCTGGAACTATTAGCGCATGCTTAGAGGAAAAACGGCGGGGTATTGTCCACGGCAGGCCGAGCTAAGCCGTTGATGTGGACAGTCAGTGTGTGTGTGTGTGTGAGTGTGTGTGTGTGTGTGTGAGGGGGAATTTGACGCAGTAGCCTCCACCGCCTGCAGCACCTGAGACGCAGCATCACATCCACCGCGACATGTGGCCCTGTAGGTGATTCTCTGAAAGTAATGGCATGTAATTAAAAGGAAAAAGGACATTTAATCGTGGCACAGAGCCGTGGCACGGAATCTTACAGACTTGGGGGGCTTTGATCATGGTGTCAGTGGGGGACAGCGGCTTGCCCTACTTCATGTAATGAGATCACCATATAACAAGTGGCTAAGGGCTGGCACTGAAAAGAAATAATCACATACTGGAATATGAATTCACATGTCATGTCTTATATTCCATAGCTATTAGCATACTGACCAAAATATTAACATTTTATAGTTATTTCCTAATGAAGTCTTCAGATTACAAACCTCCATTGTTTACAAAGTTCAAAAGTTATGTTTTCACTTGTTACAATGTGACAGTATCAAAAGAAATGTCTTGTGCTGCGAAAGATGTTGAGAGAATTTATGTGATAAGTCATTCTAAAAGTGTCTTAAAATTTCCATAAGGACCCTCTAAGCTCCACTCTAAGCATGCCATCCTGAATTATAAAGTGCCAGCTGCTACAGTTATAGACCAGCACCATTGGTGGGCAGGGGAAACCCCTCCTCCCTGTAGCACCTGCCGCTAATCAGCTGACTTCAGTTCTCAAGCCCAGTTTGGTGGCTTCAGGTGTGTTTGGACTCCAGTGTAGGTCCAAATAACTCAACTGTTCTGGAGTAGCGGCTTAACACACACTAGCAAGACACAGGGGAAGCAAAAAGTGTAAATTCAATAAACAATTTGCAGTTTGGGAGTGTGAATCCCATTCCTCCTATGCCTCTTAGTTTGGATATTAGCAACCATTTTTTGCGACAAGAAATTAATTTAATATCTTGTGTCTGATGAGAAAATCAAAGATACTCATGAAAAAAAATATTGTAAATGACAGTCATCTTTCCAGTTCTGGCTTTACTGCTGTGCCTCAGTGAGGGCCTGGATGAGCTGGGTGGAAGGTAGTGGCAGGCAGCTGTTTGAGGAAACCAGCCTCGCTCACTGACCTCTTAAATGTCCAGCTGAGGCTGATAAAAGGTCACAGGTCCAATGGAAAAACTCTCACGTAATTACAACTCGCGGAAGGTATGGTGTCAGTCACCACTGCCAGGAGTCAGTGCCCGTGGCTAATAGCAGCGCTAATATCCCCATAGCATTACTGTATGGTGTTAAATGAAGCAAGAATTTTCTGGACCGATTTTGCATTTTCTAACTTTGTGATTTGAGTCACTCTTGTTATTATCTGCTTAAGATAGAAGATCGTTTTAGTGCTGCAAGAAAATCTTCATTGATCTTCGATCAAGTATTACATCATCACGTTGGCAAATTAGCATGTTCAAAAAGTATGCCCTGTTGAAACAGCAGTGTACAACCTCTGTTGGCCTCCTGATGTTTCATTTTATGTCATTTTTAACAATTTCAATAAAAGACATTTTGCTCCCCTGAAGTCAGTGCTTGCCTATTTCAGTGTTAGCTCAGTGTTTCTGTGGTGTATTCGTTGCTTGTGGGGATTTTCTGATACTGCTGTAATGTGGTGGATGAGTACAAGCTGCCAGACTATTTTGGCAACCTACACCGCTGTCTCGCCCTCGCCCGACCACAGATAGGGATCAGCAGTCTTTCCTGAGCGAACGTGGCTACCGGAGTAAAGTTACAGCCTTATTTTCCTGTGGCAACATACACAAAAGATTAGTAAAGCCATATCCAATATCACAGACTGTCAGGTCCCTTTCCAATCAATAGACTAAGATCACAAACCAATATATACACTAAGATTACATCATCAAAATAAAGATATAGCAAAGATCTATACAGTATGGATGCCTCTTAAGTCTTAGCTGTTAAATTTGAACAGCATACGTCTCCAAAGCCAGATTCAGTTTAGCCTGGACTATTTTACGTGCGCATTCAAGGGAGATACAATGTAAGCACAACTGTCCTCTGGGCCCTTGCTGCTTGGTTTTTTCTTATAGTGTTTATTCCTCTATCTTACAGCAAATGTGTGGGGCCTTTTTTGGCTTTTTGGGGTGTCAGATATAACTGCCAGACTGCAGTTGAGAGTCAGCGCCCACCCAGAGGCTCTGCCCTGGCCTGTCCTCACTGTCTGGCAGGTGATAGATCAGACACGGAGGCTTACACGTGTTCCTCTGAAGAAGAGGATTTTGCGAAGTGCTGACCTCTTTACAACCCTCTGATACGCACACTCAACTCACAACACACACATTCATGTACACACATGCCAAATGTATATCACCCCCGACAAGTGGCATGGAACCGGACCTTGCGGTACATGTTCTCTGCTGGCACCCTTCTCCCCCAATGCCTTTGTCTCTTTCAACCACTCCAACAATTTGTGTGAACGCCACACATCGAACGCCTGCTGCGCTGGTACACCGGGAAACCTGAATCAACCCAGCCGTCCCCAGCCGTGCAGATGTTTTCAATTACAAGTGCATTTGTGGTCAGTGTGGCTCTGTAATTCACAGTAATACCCCTTGTGGACACGCCGGCTCAGATTTATGAAAAGTGTAAAACATGATAAAGAGAGCGATGCCAGTGTGTGCAGTTATGGGAGAACAACTACACTTTTGTCTTGTCAGCCCATCGGGGGTTAGAGCAGGTGGGACGCCATCCTGATACACCCCCCTTCTCCCATTATTGCGTACCCACTTTCCTTCACCCTCCCTCTCTCTCTGCAGCCCACCCAGACTCTGTTCAATCAAACAAAAGCTGTCTGGTGCCTTTAGCTCTTTGCAGGCTTGCAAACTCGACTCTCACAAGTAGCTCTGGAAGGGCAAGGTCCCTGTGTCTTGTAAAGGGTGAGTGACTGTGTAGGAGGGGGCGCACGCTGCATCCCTCTGATTTTTCCCAGCTAAAATAGGGAGCTCCTAATCTCCCTTTGGCAGCGTTAGCCAGCCGGCCAATTCTGACACATTCTCTAGAAAGAAGCGCCTCTGACAGGTGAGGGGCTGAAAATAGTTGCATGAGATACATGCACACACACATGCACGTTCATATAGTAACACAGAAGCTTGATATACACTCTGAGCCACTTACATAGTTGTGTGATTTTACCTTTAGAGCCTCTTCTGCAAAGAAGGAGTAAATCTCACGTTGTACGTACTTTGTTATACTTTTGTTTGGGACTTTTTAAACCATATTTATTCTTTATTCAAGGCAGGTTTTTTTTTGATGCATTTTTCAATGCCTATCCCTTTTTCACTTAATTTCTGTTTTTTATGTTTGATTTGTTCTGCATTTTTAAGTGTCATTTACACAGTGTGCAGGCCTGTAGCCACTGAGGACACTGAAGTCATGTTGTTATGTTAACAATAGTTGAAGAGTTGTATCGTATAATTTTCAAAAAAACCAATGAAATTTCTCTGTTTCAACATTTGATATGTTGTATTTTTGCTATTTGCAATTATATATGGGGTTTCAACGTTTTGCAAACCATCACATGCTGTTTCTTTTTACATTTTACACAGTGTCCCAACTTTTATGGAAACGAGGTTGTAGATTCTTATCAGACCATGACCAGATGTTAATTTAAAGGTCCGGGATCAGTGTCGTGACTCAAGGTTCAGTGTTGAGGCTCAAGGTTCAGTGTTGAGGCTCAGGGTTAGTCAGTGGTCAACTTTGGGCCCACCGGGATTGGGATTAGCGGTTCAACATGGGTCAGGTTTATGGTCAGTAGTCAGTGTTGGGGCTTTGGTGTCAGAGGTCAGGATCAGGACTTACCCTCTGGTCTTGGATCAGACTGCTCTTGATCTGGCTCTTTACACTGCTTCTCACTTCTCAAATGGACCAACCGTTTCTTCAGCGTAGCTCCTCCTCCTGGGGCAGCTAGAAAAAAACATAATGTGGTTCAGTGCATTGGTCATTTTCAACTTGTGAATTAACGCTAAAGTTTTTTTAATGCCTTCCAATGGCAACTGTCATAAAATCTACAAATGGACTAATTAACAATAAGACCTGAACCCTGCCAGAGACCAGAGCCACAGAAATGGCCAAACTCAGTCCCGAGGGTTGACGTGTTACCTGTATCTGAGTCAGGGTTTAGCAAGCCCAGGGTGTCCCACTCCCTCTCCAGCAGGTGATAGAAATCAGTGGTCTTGGCTGCATTCTCCCAATCTCCGTCCTGTAGACTCTCTCCGATGGCAATCTCACAAACCGTCTTTAGTGTCGTCTTTACTGCAAGTGGAGGGCGGCTCCACCGGTACCCGGATGCCTTTCTGGCAGCTGCCAGCACAAGGCTGAGGCGGCCCGGAGCAAGAAGGTCTTGGAGAGTCTGAACGCTTGAGTCCAGAGATTTAGCAGCCAGGAGGAACCTGCCGAGCTCCCTCAGCTTCTGACTGACATACTCATACCTCATCTGGGTGCCATCTTGATTTCCCATCAGCTTGTTTCCATATTTACAAATCAACCAATCAGATTTGACCTGTATAGAGCATGAAAGAGTGGGGTTAACATAGAGATAGATAGGTAGACAGACAGGTAGATGGACACGTCGACAAGTGTACAGACCTGGTGTGAGACTTGGTCCCAGTTCATGCGGTGCAGGACTTCACTGCAGCTCTCAGATGCTCCGCTGGAAATCGGAAGCAGGCGGGACGCTGCAGCCTGGACCCTGCTGCGCTTCCTGGGCCGGTTTGCGCCGAGGTCAAACGTCGTGTTCTGATCCACATTGGTGTCAGAGGTCATGGTCTGTTTGGTCCCACTCTCACAGGTCCAGGTCTGGGCTGTTGTGGTTGTGTCTCCTGAGGAGTCAGACGGTGTGTCCTCTGTAGACTTGGTCTTGTCATCTTTTAAATCCAAGGCCGACTTACCTGTCGAGTCAGTGGTTTTGTCATTCTCAGGATCACAGATCTTTTCTGCTGTGGAGGCCAAATCTTTAGAAGGGTCAGAGATCATCTTCTTACGACAAGAGGCCTGATGTTTCCAGAGATCAGCACGAAAGAAGAAACCTAGACAAAGTGGGCAGGGAAGGTAGTTCCTCGCATCGACTTCCTCTGTGGGCTGACGCCACGGGATGATTTCGCCTTTGCCCTGTCTGATCACCTAAGGGACAGACAGGTGAAGAGAGGGAGACAGGTAGTCAGGTACTCTGGCAGTCAGACTTCAATTTCATACAGGTAATCCTCTGCTGGTAAACCAAAAAGGTAAGTAGACAGGTAAAACTGGTGAATACAGACTAGTAGGCGGGTTAATGAGCCTCAATATTGAGCAAATAATTCCTCCTGCAGGTAAACAGATAGACAGGTAAATAAACAGGTAAACAAACCTCAATGTTGTGCAGGTAGTTGCCCCTACAGCGCAGGTGCTCAAGCAGCAGGTGCCGTTGTTTAGAGCCTGTTGGCAACATGCTGGCAGCCGCCACTTCCTGCTGGTCGGCGTGTTTCCTCAGCAGATGACGAGCAATCTTCACCTGTGGCCGCCGACAGAACACGCAGTAATGTTTCTTATCCAATCGTCGCTTCCCATCGCTCCATGTCCTCTTCACTGTCACACCCTCCTTCTTCTCCTCCTGCCCCCGCCTCCTCTCCTTTTGGCCACGCATTTTCTCACCTGAGCCCCGCCTATTCCCTTTCTGAACCCGCCTGCCTAAGGCAGCGGCAACCTGGCGGCGGGGACACCTGCCAGAGGGCTTCATCAGCTATTTATCAGGAGAGGGGGTTTGGTCTGAGGCTCGTCTCTCTGTCTTGCTAGCCATGGCAACATAAGTGTGGTACTATGTGTTACAAGCCGTCCCCACAGTATCACAGGGCCTGAGGATCAAC
>JAQQZW010000010.1:7504455-7514790 GCA_029814745.1 Zanclus cornutus | reverse complement strand
ACTTTTTCATTTTGTATCCCTGACCCCAACACACACACACACACACACTCACTAACTATGCTACTTCCATTTGTAAATCTGATGTTAATAGATAACAATGCACGCTTGTGCTTGCAATTTGGCAAAAGGACAAAATCACTTTTTATTAGCATAACCAAATGCTGACAGAGTTCCTGTGTTGCTAAAAAGTTAGCTTAGAACAAGACAATGTAATTTTGAAAAAGAAAATAACTAATTCTTCCTCTTACAAGTTGAATTCATGAGCAAATACACCTTTGCTCAATTCAACACACTCAGGGGGTTCACTGCTACAGTCTTGCTTGGTCTGATATGACCAGTAGCTAATGGTGTCTAATGTTAGCCAACATTAGCAAACTTTAGATTAACATTGTTGATTAAGTTTGTTGAGGTACTGACTCTCCTCTACTTGTACGACAGTTATGCAATGTTTAATATTTAGCATTAGCCATTACTTGTCACTTGTGGACCAGGGACGGATGTCTATTAAAAGTTAGTCCAACTTTGAAGAAAAGAAAACTTCATCTTTGGCAAATAGTGTAAAAAAATGGTGACATAACCTATGTAGGTGGAAAACTGTGCATGTTAAGTGTTACAATTATGAGAACCACGAAAATCTGTGATTTGAGAGTACGTTTAAGCCAAGAAGAAATCTATTGTGGTGGGATGTCTTACATCTTCATGTTCAGTTTATTGTTTTTCAACCACAGGCTATTGTTTGCACCTACAATAACCAGTTCTCCCTCCCAGGGATCAATAAAGTTAATCTTACTCTAACACTCCGCCTTCTCCCCTTCCTCCCTGCCACTACCGCATCCCTACCACTCAGCCATACACACTTACAGACTATTTATTGATGCCCACATCAATACTGTGGAGACAGATAGACATGAGCACACAAACACAACAACACAAACACATTCCACAGCCAAGCATATGTCTCATCCTGCTAAGCAAACGTACACACACACCACACATACACACACACACACACACACACACACACCAGCCTTTTAAAGAGAGAAGAGAAGCCTCTTAAGTTCCAGCACATTGCATTTACGATGAGACCAGCGGGCAATCATCGCCCATCTCCGCCAGTGAAATGAGCCCAAAATTGTGAAGAAAAGAAGGCCGTTTTGACAGGCGGGGTACAAATACAAGGCGATAGAATCTCAATGAGGCCTGAAAGAGGGAATGCATAAATAGATTAGATTGAAGGGACTGGCGCCACACAGAAAGCAAATCTAATTATGAGGCGGCTGTGTCTCCTGATTTTCGAATAGGGGAAGCTCATCTCTACCCAGCGGAACCTGCTGGATCCTCTCGGACAACAGAAGCCATCAATGGAGAAAGAGACAGAGGGAGAGAGTGTGAGATAGGGGTGCATATATTTCATCTTCTAATCGTGAAAATTTCACAGATGAGCAGCAAAGACCCAGGTGCCAGTGTCATTTTAAAACAGAAATAGGCAGCCAACTGTAATAAATATGGCAGATGTTCAGGCGAATGTGACACCCATAATGTTTTTGACAAGGTCTGAATGGAGAAACAACATGACCCATTAGGATTTTTCTGAAACTGCTGTCTGATATTAGTGAAAACTAAAAGCACGCAAGCCCTATTTTTAAATTCAAGTCCATTCACTTTAGAGTGACTTCACCCCTCAGAGATGAGAAATTCAATGTGCTGCAAAGTGGGTTAATAGCCTTATATCTTCATGCTTCTGCTTAAACAAAGTAATCTAGATGGACTCCATTTTCTTAATTTAGTCAAATATAGTCAGATTGCAATGTTTCATATCCAAATGAAAAGTCACCTCACTGTAGGGAGCAAGAAAATATATGCCAATTTATTTTAGGTTTGAATATAACAATTAAAATTCATTTTACAGTAATTATACAGAATTAAATTAAACACAGAGCTGTTCCTCTAAGGAAAGTATAATGCATGTATGTAATTGAAATATTTCAGCATCGTAATGGCTCACACAATTAAATATGCATTAGTGGAGCAGTGTCCCCATCAGTCAAGAATAGTGTATTTCACTGTCGACCACCATAGACGGTCCATATGAGACTTAGGACAGAGCATTTTTAAGGCGAAATGAAAATCAGTTTAAAGGCCATTGCTTTTAGATATTGTCCATCATAGCACTTTTTCTAATTATGGTATAAATGCTAATGCAATGAACGGATACAAAACACTCAAATGCCACTGTTAAGTGCAGGGAGTAACTCTAGTGGTCATTACTATTGTCTGTATTAATTGTTATTCATGTTGCATCCATCAGTGAATTCATTTACATCACAGCAGGAAGCAGAATGAGCCCAAATACAAAAGGAGGAATTTTTGAGCTCTACCTCCCTCATAGAAATGCACGTGTGGCTTGATAAAAAAGGCAGCATTAACAACTCAATCAAAGGCCAAATTGAATTAAAATGCAGGTTAACTCAATTTGTTTAGAAGAAAATTGTTCAAGGTGCTCATTAACTTGTGCGTATCCTCGCAAGCTGGGGAAGCAGAGTCTCCTGGTGTGGCGTAGCATGACCCCCCTGCAGCGACAAACTTCCCCCTCAGCGGTTTGAATTATGAAAAAGAAACATATACACACACAACAAATGAAATCATCATAGCGTAACCAGTCCACTATGATTAACCCTTGCTACTTCAAGGATATTATACATGTATAATTCACTCAGAAGCAAAAGAGAATGAAAATGAAAAATTGATTCATGAAATTCACTATAGTTTTCTGCTCCCTAAAGCACACATCTGCCTCTGTGTTTGAGTGGATGGAGGAACACAAAGATGGAATTTTAATTAGAATGCATGCAGCCAAAACTGCAGTCTGCTCAGGTTTAACATGAGTAATTACATAAACATAAATATATGTGTCACTGCATGTTGTTCATGGTCAGCTGCAGACATCCATCACAGTGTTTAATTACAACACCCACAGTCATCATGTGTCATGTGCCTTCTCTTCCGTGTTACATCTTTATTATCACTGCAGAGTCCCATTGTGCATTCAGTCAGTCAAATGAAATGTCCACGTGGCCCTTGACATCTCTGCTCCCCCTACACCCACCCCCAGATGGAACAGTTGTGCCGTGCACTTGACTACGACCTCCAACGTGCCCTCTGCCCATGCTCCCGTGAGCGCTGTCTGCGGTGATAGAGTGGCTAGCTGGGAGGTGTAGTCCAGTCACCCAGGGTGCAGCCGTCCGCCGGTTGGGTGAGTGATAGGTAGCCCAGAGGTCTGCCAGGCAGCAGGTGGAGTCGGTGACTCTGTTGCTCGGTCAGCGCTGCATCTCTGACCTTCAAACCGGCACTATCATTCAATCTCACTTCCCAAAACAGCGCTCATGAACACTATTCCTGTTATCATTAGCGTTTCAAGGCCAGTTAAATGAAAAAATTTTAGTGTAGATTCTAATGCCAGAGCAGCTCTGCAAAATGCATCTTGATGAATTGTGAATTAAATGATGAGCAAATGTCTTGGTTTTCCAGGTTTTTTTGTTGGTTCCCCTTTAGGCCAGTGTTTACCATTAACGAACAGCATAAGCTATAAAATTCAAATTCACATCAGGTCCCGACGCTTTACTGGATCGAATAAACACTCCTGAAACTCCATCAGCTATGCCACTGATATCGACAAGCATTTAAACATATGTTTTTCATTGAATTCATCAATAAAAAGCTCCATGGTGCTGCTTTTGTTTACAGAAATAGCTTGCACGTTTCTCTCTGTGTTAATGACTTCGATAACTGGCAATACGTCTCCACAGAGGTGTTGTTGGACTTATTATGCCTCACTGGAATGATATTACACCTAGGAATTGGCAGCTGTAAACATTGACTTCACACGCTGAGTTCAAACTTTTTTGTGCATTTCTTTTTTATCTGTAGCATCAATGCAGCATGATTTTCAAGTAGAGGTGAATGAAAGGCTCCTCTGTGAATCATGCAACTGGAAGAGAAATTCAGGGCGGGGAAAGTAATTAAGCAGCCCTCTCTCCTTGCTCATCTCAACAATTAATTATGGTAAGCCCTCAAGCAAGGCACTTAAACCTGTTTATGTTTAGGTTTAAGATTCAGGTTATCCTATTATCCTGCCAGATGTTAGTATGTGCACTGCAGCTCCATGAATCTAAAGCTGGGCATTTCTTGAAAAGAGCATGCACGGTCAGCAAACCATCCCTGTACAAATAGAAAAAAGAAAGAAAAAGAACATTTTCCTGGATCAAGGATAAGTCAAGCCGCCTGTCCCCCTCCTCCACAGCCTGATGCTTAAATCCAACACCCGCTCGCCAAATAAGCCTCGAGCCCGCGTGCTATTTCCCTGAGCTGTAGACCTTGACCCTGCACGCCACGGGCCCAGACACATTCGCTCTGCCTTGGTATCATGACTGCTGCCATGGAGGCCCAGGCAGATAAGCCATGATGAATGCAGATTGTTTGTGGTGTGACAGACTCATTCGTTTACAGTGGGATGGTGCCTTCAAAAGGGGCAACGCCACGTAACCCTTAGTCTGAGAGAGACAGAAGGAGGAGGAGAGAAAAAAGGAAGAAAGAAAGTGAGGACAACAAAGAGGGGAAAGAAATAAGGTGTAAAAATTAGAATTAACAAGTGTCAATGTAAAGGAGGAAATGGGAGGCAGAGAAGTGAGGAAAAGACAAATGTGTGGAGATAATTGTCATATAGGAGGACACTATGACACAGAGACACCCGAGTTATAGGCTGATATGAGAATGGTAGTGAAAAGAGTCAATTTTTCCCATTAGACAGGTAGTAAGAAGTAAGAAATTGGAATGAGAGGAGTGAGAAAGGACATAACAACAAAGTGAGAAGAGAACAAAGGAGAGATAGAGAAAGAAAAGATGCATTCAGCACATTCCCGTGTTTCTAATCTAGAGGCTTTTATCGCAGGGCTGTGGGATTTATGCTTCTCCCTGACACACAGACAAAGCCCTGTCTGATACTCTCCATGGCAACTGAACGTGGTGACTAATTTTAGGGTTGCGGTTTGGATAACACTTCAGTTATTAAATACCCATCCGACAGCTTCCATGCTGTGCCTTGTCTGAACAGGAGAGGGGTCGTTTAGCATATGCTTGGCTTTTATGTGACATAATTCCTCTGCCATACATGCAGTAAGTTTACAATTTGCACAGATTGTTTATATGTTTATGAAAATCCAAAAAATCTGCAATCTTTCTGGGATTCACATATAACGCATGAGACAACATTAAAGCTACACTAAGCAGTGTTTTTTATATTAACAATTGTTAAACCAACTGTGATAATGTAAAAGGGGTCACTTCTGATGATGAACACACCCATTATCACAGATTCTGCATGTTCCCTCAGTGGAGCTTTCTAGCCTCTTTAGCTATTTCTTAACGTATTTCTGTGTTTTCCATCTAGCTACTCGTTCATCATGTTTTCTGCTACATAGAATGCAGCTGCAAACCAACTGCACTCCACCTGTCCAGCACTAACAGAACAAAGACAAACTTAGTGGCCAGCTTGTGAAAACTGCAGCGCATTCAGCTGCTAAAGAGTCACACATATTTCTTAGGAGTTTATGGAGACCAAAACAAAGCTAAAAGGACAGTAAATGATTAAATTTGCCAGGTGGCCAGAAACAAGACTCCAAATGAATGCTAATATTGCTGCATGTCTGATGGATGCATTAATATGAAAGTCTTTGCTATCATGTTCGCCATTGCTACTTTGTAAAGTTTTAATAACAATGAGTTAAAAGCTTGTTCTGCTGCCCCCAAGTGGCAAAAAAATCAATTAGTACTGCTTTAATCAAATGATTAGTCTTATAAACATTTGCCAAGTGTATTAGCAATGTTAACTAAAGCCATTTTTCATCTTCAGCCAAAAGTGTTTGGACAATGTCATCTTCTTAAACATCAATGGTAAAAAAATGCCTGTTTCAGATGAAAGAAATGAACTCACCTTCATGACCAAGGTGGTGTTCCTGATGTCCATGTGGAACTGGTCTGTGTCCCAGCCCAGGTCAGGAGAGCCAGTGTTTGAGTCAACTGAACCCAACATGCCAAGCCTGTCCCCGAGCAAGCAAGGATCATACAGAATGTAAAACTGCCATTCAGTTGAAGTTGGTGTGAATGTGGCAAAGTTGTGACACAGAAGCATTTTTTCAACAGTGTTCACTCAGATTTAACAAAGTTAAAGGTCTGGTAACAATTGAGATTTCTCACGCAGAAGCCATGACAATATCATGTTCATATGCGTGTCCTGCCAGGGTGGTGTGGTTAGGCTCGATGTTCAACTTAAAGTGACTCTCCAGACCATAGTGCTTGAGGAATCCTATGACACTCATAGCATCTATAGAAGAAAACAGTGACGTGTCAAATGCACCATTAAGACTGATTGGTATGAAGATATATGAAGATTAAAAAGCATTTTTGTTTTGTTGAAATTGAAGCAACCTTACCATAGTCATACTGGTGTTTGCAAGGCTCCTTAGGCTTGGGTTCAATAAGAAACTGACACTTCAATCCAATCTTCTGTTTGTACTCTGTTGACAAACATACAGACCTGAAACTGAAAGTGTCCTAACCAAAACTCTTGTCAATGTCAAAATTATGTGGACACTTACGGACAGCCATTTTGAAGAAGCTGGCCATGTGCTTCAGTTCAGCAGCAACATCAGTATTGTGGATGGAGAGGAAACCTTCCCTTCCTCCCCAAAACACTAAGGACACAATAATACTATCAGGGTAGGAACACTGCTGCATTGATTGAGAATTTTCATATTTTAGACACCGTGACACTATCAAGTCATACCAAAATTTTCTGCACCCAACTTCTTGGCAATATCAAGCCCCTTCTTAACCTGAGCACCAGCGTAGGCCAGAACATGAAAGTCAGGGTTGGTGGCTGCACCGTTCATGTACCTGTCACATCAATAAGACGTGCATGTATCATGATGTTTTTTCTTAAATTAAGAACACAATCCCAACAAAAGAATTCTGTACTGGTATTTCTAGCGTAAGCATCAAACTAAGTACACAGCCTAAATGAGGAAGAACTTCTTTCCCCGCCAAATCTCAGGTTTCGACTATCAGAGTTTCAGAATGAGTACTGACCTTTGGTGGGCAAAGAGATTGCAGGTGACCAAAAGCACCTTGATCCCAGTTTGACTCTGCAGCTGGAGAGCCAGGTCTGTTATTTCATCCAGATTCCTGTTCGACTCCTCCAGGGTGGAGCCCTCAGGAGCCATATCCCTGTAGAAAACAGAGGACAACATTGTTCAGAAAATGAGAATACCAAAGAAGCATCAAATTCCTTTGATTTCATTACTTTCAAATACTATTCAATGTATTTGATGTGTCAAATTGCACAGGAAAGGTGGAGAAAGGACAGCTTATAAATCAAGGGTTTAGGGATTTTATTCCAGCACAACATCACTGAGCATAGCCTGCTGGTGGACAGACTAATACTTTCTCAGGCCATTATCGACTGAAGCCTATCAAAAAAAGGTCAGTTACCTGTCATGAAATGTGTAATATTTCACCTGTGAAAACAAGCAGAGGTCATGAAGGAAACATACAGTATCACCAACAGGACAACACAAATCAACTAGGTGTAACAGCGACTTTCATTGTGTAATGGAGAAGATTTCCCTCACACCAAGCTTGGTGAAAAACTCAAAAGCAGCACAGAGACGCTTCTTGGCTGATTCCATAGGAGTTCCTATATTCCAGGGCCGGTGGAGGGTTGGAAACCCGAAAGGATCAGCACCTAAGAAACACACAATAAGGTAATAAAAAACAACAACAACAACATACAGACTTCAATTCAAACAAATGAGTCTACCTATTCAAAATAACATTATGAAAAGATATAAGGCCTTAAACTCTTTCCACATAAAACCTAAACCTCAGTGTTGATGGTTGTTACAGTACCAGTTCCACAGAAGGAGTGCCAGTAACAGACTGAGAACCTCAGCCAGTCCTCCATCTTCCTCCCCATCAGAACCTGCACACAGGAACAATAGAAAAGCAATAGAGAGCATTCTGACTGGAAACATCACAAACTGGCATGAGATGTGCACAGCCCAGGACAGGAAGGCTCTGCAGCTGGTGATTAAACTGCCCAGAACATCATTGGTGCCTATTTACTGAGCATCAGTGATATCCGTGATGTGAGGTGCCTGTGCAGAGCCAAAGGATATTAAAAGACAATACCCACTCGAGCTGCTGCTGTCTGGCAGGAGATGCAGAGGTATCTGTTGCTGTACCACCAGACGAAAGGACAGCTATTATTCTCAAGCTGTAAGACTTATGAACTTATTCTTAGCACTCTAAAAGAAAATATAGTTTTTATTTCAACACTCAATTCAATGATCTTGAATCTTGAACTCTGTTCTCTGACAAGCAACCTCACACAAAACTAACTCGGCATTTAATCAGGGCACATGTGGCTTTTACAAAAGTGCACAGAAGTGTGTGTTAGTATGTGCGTTTGTGCCTGCATGCGTGCATGTGTGTCCTCACCAACCTCTTCTGCATGGTAATGTTTGAAGCACATGACATCTCCTGCCTCAGCATTGGGTAGATATGGAATCTTGGGAATGCCTGTGCAGCACAAATGTTATGCAATATTCAGTGAAACAAAGACTTGTTAAGGAACATATGCAGTGAAAGTCTCTAGGAACTTTAAAGTAACGACAATATCAGACTACAAAAATATTATTTGTGAGTGCATTTCTTGATTATTGGACAGTTGTTTTAAACTACGATATCATTCATTGCATACAGCCTATTGTAACTCACTGTCACACCATTGTCTGTAGGTTATGTGTCCAAAAGCGAGAGGACAGACGTAGTTCCAGTGTCATCGACTACACAAACAGGCGTGTTGAGGAAAACAAATCTAAATAATGTGGACTGCACTTTTGAAAATCTTCAACACGGCCTTCATTTTTTAGGACTCGCTTTACGTCCAGTTCACAACGCACATACGTTGGCCTACACAACACACATACACAAGAGACACATCAAACCGCACCTTTTAGCATTGAAATAATGTGATTTACCCGTGAAGAATTCCTCCTGTACAGCCATTTCTAGACAACAACTTCTACGATTCCTGCAAACTGGCTGCAACTTTGTCCACGTCCGTTCTCCAGAGCAAAGAGTGCAGTTCCCTGTTCGCACACAGGGTGTCACTAACTCCCTTTGAATCAAAACTCTGTCCTTGTTCCAACACCGGGACGTCATATGGGAGACAGAAATTTACAGTGAAATTAAACTTAGTTTCATTTTAGGCTATATTTTAGTTGCTATGCCATATTAAAATCTGCTGTCTCTCACCCATAATCAAAAAATACACAGAAAAAATATAAAACATGCATATATACGAAAACATGTATATTTGTAAAAAAAAGAAAAGAAAAAAGGCAGAAATAGTCGATTTTTATTTATTTATTTTATTTTATTTACTAAATGAATAATAATGAGGTTATATGTTGATATGAGCAAAGTATGGACATTCTAGACAACCCACCATTTGATTGATTTGAACCCCACTACCATCATTATTACAGAGACAGTGCCAATCAATGCACCAACATAGAGTAAAACAAATATTCTTGTGTGTTGCATTTGATTGGTCTCATAATTTTGATCAAGTAAATTAACTGATGTCAAAAACACAGTATTTCCTCTACCTCTGTAGAAACAGGTTTTGGAAAGTGATTTAACTATCAAATATTTAGCAAAATAAGATTAATATTATTTCTTCATTATACCGAGGGAATAGTCATAGTGTACGTGCTTATGTTATATAATGCATAGCCTTTTTTTAAGCCATATTTTAATAATACTAACAAGGGATGAAAATATTTAAATTAGTTTACAGTAGGCTGTATGTGAAAAACTTGTTGGGTCAAAGATATATGTAAACATATATAGTCCCTTACTTAATGTCTATGCTAATATATGGCCATATTAACGTATATATAAAGTCTTCCTCTCACACCTCCGGGGGTGGGGAGCAGTCTTCGTCAGTCTCAGATCTTCCACCAGATGCCTAGTAGTTATGAGGGTTCTGCGTAGTATCTTAGCTGTTCCTAGTACTGCACTCTTCTGGACAGAGAGCTCTAATGTTGTACCACTCCTCCAGTTTGGAGGTAACAGCCCCTAATGCTCCTATTACCACTGAGACAATCGTGGACTTCACCTTCTACATCTGTTCCAGTTGTTCCTTGAGCCTCTGGTTCTTCTCGATCTTCTCATGCTTCTTTTTCTTGATGTTACTGTCAGCTGGGATTGCCA
>JAQQZW010000010.1:7493412-7504355 GCA_029814745.1 Zanclus cornutus | reverse complement strand
TCACTTCAACCACTGCATCAAATTTTGGAAAAGTAGAATAGCCTTTTCTGCTGTTTCCCTTTTAGATAATAATAGTGTTGATACGGACAGGAAACATGGAAAAATAGGGGAAAATGACATGCAACAAATGACCACTGGGTCTCCAGGACACACAAAAGTGGCAGCTTTATCCGAAACAGAAAAAAGCTCTCTCTCATACTGCCCCGCTCTCTCCCTTAATCTGCCAATAATGAAGAGACTGTCTTTTCCTCCTAAGTTCCTAAGTTTGTTGATGGGCAAACAAGACTAAGTAGGCATGTCTGAACTATAACAAGGAAAGGGGTTGCATTGGTGGGGTGTGTCGCTTCAGGTACCAGTGAGACATGACATAGGTTTTAGATGGTCCAGTTTGAGTAACAGATTTGTGAATTTGAGGCTTATCAGTGGCCAAAACACTGCAACACGGCACATCAGTTTGTAATATTAAAACAGGATTTTAATACTCCAGAAAGTTGTCACAAAAGAAATTATTTTATCTTTTCTCACAGTGATTGTAAGGTAAACAGTCTGAATATGTGACTGAATGTATTTTGATTAGCCACTGCACTGTTTTGCCAGATAACAATTACTTAATGCCGCAGTATGCTGCAGTAAAAGTTGAGCTAGGTTTGACTTCTTTGTAGGACCATGCTGCGTTTTGATGGTTTGTTGTTGTTTTTTTTTAATTGATCCCTCAGTGATGGCATTCTAGATTCATCAACCGGCTGGCCGGGTGAATGAGTGGGCTGCATTTTTTGAAGCAGGGCTTCAGTCGATCCTAACGCAACTATATCTCTGTGTTTTCATCCATACCAGCAATTCTATGAGTCTGTACTTAGACATGGCTTCGAGCTACATGCCAAGATCAGCATGCTAACACGCTTACAAAGAAAATGTCAACATGCTGATGTTTAGCTGATATAATGTTTACCCTGTTCATTTTAATTTGGCCTATTAACATGATAACATTTGCTGATTAGAATTAAAAACAAAGTAACACTGAGGCTGACAGAATGTCATTACTTCTGGAGGTATTTGGTCATAAAACATACAATGCAATTCATCCTGACGTAATCTTAAATCTGTGTACCAAAGTCCATAACAATACATCTAATAGTTATAGAGACATTTCACTAAAAAATTACAAATGTTAACCAAATGGTCACATCAGAGGAAAAGTGAGGGGATCCCCGAAGTCACTAAAATTCAGCATCAGGGAACTTTTAATGTATGCACCATATTTCATGGCAATCCATCTTGTATTTATTGAAACATTTCAGTCTAGAACAAAATGACAGACTGACCAACTAAAATTACCTTCCCTAGAGCTAAACTACCAGTGTGGCCAGAAAATGTTCACATGAATCAGTTTGAAGTTACATGCCTATTAGATGAAAATCACACTCCTATGACCTATGACATGCAAATAATTGCTACTTTGGCCCACGACCAACCCTTCCAATGGTTTTGTGCAAATCTGCTTATACAGAACATCCAGCCACCCTGCTGACACACAAACAGACAGAGCAAAACCAAAACTTCCATCCTGCTACACAGGTAAAAATAATAAAGGCCAGAAGACACAACAAACACGAACTCGCATGTACAAACTCAGACACAGCCGTGAAAAAAGTCAACAAAAAAGCATAACCATTTTCCAAGTACACCCTTGTGGCAAGGTGTTTACACATGATCAACAGACATGGAAAGCAAGCAGCAGGACTTTTTTGGACTCTTTCTGTCCTTAGCCTTGGCAAACAACATTGTCACTGCACATGTGTCAAGCAACTTTCTCAAGCTGTCACTCAAAACCAGATCCAAGCAAAGTGAATTTCCCCAGATGTTGCCACGGCAGCTCAAAGTATGGCAATGGAGTACTGCTATGCAGAGGTCCCCATCTCGGGGAGGATACAACTGCATGGCAGAGCATGTGACTGTGTGGGAGGATAAAAACATGCCTCTCGCTCTCTTTACTCTTTCCCGAATCATCAAAGGCAGCTCTGCGCAATGGAAGACAAAAAGGAGGTGAAACTGTTGAAAAACTGAACAAGTAGGATGGGAGTTGAAAGTCCTATCTGTGGGGTTGAAGTGAAAAGAAATGCCACTATTTTCTCAGCAGCACAGCCGTGGCTGCCACTGCTAATTTAAATGTGTGACTGCGCGGTTTATACATCTCTTTCAAAATGCGACTAAATCTGTGACTGCTTGTCTTTGGTTACAGTTTGTTTGTTTCACCTCCCGCTGAGAAAATGGTAAAGATGGCGGAGTTTAGAGAGAAGCAAAAGGAGGAGATGTTGAGACTAACAGCAAGTGGAAAGGACACAGCAAGATGTTCTTATAGAGATTACCACTGTGGCTTTCTCGTTATTAAACAGCTTCAAGTGAAAAGAATACAGGAAAGATTGAGGAGACAGAATAAAACATGACAAATGTCCCAGGCTAGACTCAAACACAGAACTCTACGGTTACATGGTGTGCAGTCACTGGACCCAGCTGAGAACAAAGGAAGATGTGGAGAGGAAGTAGGTCACAGGTGAAAGAAGACAGAGAGGGGCAAGGAAATAACCCAAGAGGAGGTATCCCAACCAAAACGTTCAGCATTTAAGGCAAGAAAAACAATGTCAAACAAATTTTACTATTTAAGGGTATGTTACAGATTTGCATAGATGTGAATATTAACTTTTTGGTTCACTGCTGTCTTAGCATTGTGTCACTATGAAAGCCTTTAAAATCTTCCCTGGCAACTGATTTATCAACTGCCAACATCGATTAAACTCCTAATCTCCCATTTGAAAGCGCACTACTCCCATTAAGTTTTACTCAACTTTCAATGCAGCACTACACTGTCACACAACTTCATGCATTAGTGCTTCTAAAGAGAAGGAAGGATGGTACAATGAGGTAACTGAAACCTAATACAGCCCTTAACTGTTAATGATTCCCCTCATTAAGCCAATCACTGGCGAGTTTGACTTCTTTTCAACATGACAGATTGCAGGTTAGGTGAGAAGTTTGCTCGCGTGTCTGGCTGTAGCACTACTGAACCAGACTGGGAAATCTATATGGGCAGATAAGACCTGGCTGGGTTCATTAGCCTGGAGCTGCAGAGGAAAACTAGCTTTGAGCATGTTTGTGTGTGCGTGCGTATGGGTGTGAATGTGCGTACTACTGAGTATCAGGTAATCAGGTAGAGAAGTGTAGGAATAATTGTAGGTTTTGACTCTATTATTGCCAAGAAATGAAAGTGATTTCTCATAGTCAGGAGAGTTTTCTTGCTTTATATGTCATAGCCTCGAGAAAAGTGGGACATGAAAGGGAAAATAGCACGAGTTCAGGAGACAGCACCAAAGTGTGTAAGATAATTCAGCTTTTACTTTGGAAAAACTTTGTTAACTTACAATGTATGTACAGTGATTTTTCTCTCGGACTTGTTAGTCACTTTTTGTCAAACCTGTAACATTTTTGGAATATTTTCATTCTGAATTTGGCCATGGAATGTTTTAATGTGACTCACCCATCCAACTCTAATTTAGAACTTAAATCCCAGCTTTTCTCAGAGGCTCCTGCTCTATCTTCAATAGGAAATATGGTCACTAGTTTACCTCAGAAGTCCTTCTACTTGCATCTACCTTTAAATTGTTTTTCATGCCATATATTCTTTAAGGCCTCATGAATAATGACACAAATCTCAGTGCAATGGAGAATGGATATCCGACATTTTACTATATAGCACAACTTAGTGCTGAAAAGACAGATGCAGAAACAGTGCACACTCTAATTGAGAAATGATTTACTGCTTAATTGATTCTTTCCTTTGTCCATATGTGAGTTGTTATCCCAGCAGCCCACGATTATTGATGAATTATCATATCATCAATATTTAAGCAATCTCTCACTGGGTAACCAAAAAAAAGAAAGATTATAATGGGCTCAAATTTGTAAAATATTCAGAGAGGAAGAGGGGATGTCCTAGACAAGCTCAGGACTAAACGTTCCAGAGGAGCAGTATCTTTTACTCTTATTTCCAGGAGGGCAGTCGTCCTCACTGGCTCCAGATCGACAGGGGAGTCAGACGTTGTGAAGGACAATTGGCAACTTGTGAAAATTTAATCAGGGCCATGAATTAATCAATAAAAGGGGGAGGATAAATGAAGCAGGCGCATGCACCTAAATGATGGCATGGGAGGCCCCATGGCCCGTCGCTACACTTACTTCCTGAATAAATCATTTCCTGTGAAGGCCTGGAGTGTCCTGTGGAGCAACTGCTCCCAGACTTCAGATTTTTTCCCTCATGAATCTCTACTGTGTGGATCTCAAGGCCGCGACAGAGATCAGGGAGCTGAGTCTGTACATTCAAAATACCAAAAAAGACTCACTCAGAATTTTTATCAAACACTGCACCAGTTAATTTCTTATGGGAACCAATTTGAGGAAAGCTTCGCCTGTAAATGTCATGCAATTAAGCTTTATAACCAAGTAAATCTGATTGTTATAAACTGTAGTACGTTGGGACTTAATTGCTAGGGTCTCACTCACACGGGAACTGGCTCAATATTTACCTCTGTCCATAGGCACTTCACTTTTTATTCTCTGTATCTTCACAGTAATTACAGGCTATATCTCAATTTAATATGTTGGCATGGAACCACAGGAGGCTGATGGGTTTTAACAGTCTACTGTTGGTGTAATTATGCAGTTTGAGGGACCTGATTACTAGCTTGCACCACTGTGATAGTTACGGTTGTAAGACCAGCCACCGCAGTAAAAGAATGTGTCATGATGACAAACCTTACAGCTTGTGTAGCATGATGCTGAAGAGCTCAGTCAAAAAGCATTTCGGCTTTTCCAACCTATAAACTGTTTCCTGTGTTTGAGGCTGACTGCTTCCGCGATGGGCTGCCTACCAAGGCTCCACACGGCAACACTTGGAAAAAGAATCATCCCGCTGTTTGTCTGCAATATGCATTCACACATATTTGGGTTTACTTTTCTAGCCAAGCGAATGTGAAATCGAAAATGTGAAAGCACCTGGCGTGGTAATTGGTAACTCGAGCTCTAGCAAGGATAAATCTGCAGGAACTAAGTCCACATCGAATTGAAAATGCAATTGTGGAGAGAGTGTGGAAGAGAGAGACACAGAGAGAAATACTGTATTTTACGTATACTGGGATAGATAGATAGATAGATAGATAGATAGATAGATAGATAGATAGATAGATAGATAGATAGATAGAGCACAAAAGAGGATGAAAGCTGAGGAGAAGCAAAAATAGTGGAGAAAAAATGTGAGAGGGACAGGTGAAAAGAGAATAAAAAGCTACCACAGGGGAGAGAGTCAAGTGTGAAAGACACAGAACAAGACAGAGGGAAGCAAAGACAGAGAGACTTAAACTGGCAAAGCCAACCTTGTCTCCCGTTGGCACTGTAGTGTGCTTGGAGCTAGGTATGAGTCTAGGTAACCAGCTATAGCAGCGTGGAGTCTCCTGGGCACTGTTCTCTTCTATCTCATCCTCAGCACTCAGTGGAGCACAGCAATCACTCCTCTCCACACCCTGCTACAGATCTGCACCCGCAATTACACCCCAAATCAAATGAGTCTGGGACTGAGAGATGGGGGGGGGCAGTTACACAGGGAGGGGGAGAGAGGTGGAGAGGAGATGGGGATGGTTTGGCAGATGTGCACACAGATTTATCATGCCAGCTCTGGATCTGAGTGTTCTGAGAGAGAAAGTGGAGAGTGAAGCACACCGAGCGATTTAGAATTCTTCTAAAGCCTGTTGGTTTAGAAAGGGCATTCATGCAGAGAAATGGCTTGAGCATTTTTGCAGAGATTCATTGTGAACAATAGTGCATGTACAAAAGATATGTCCCTTGAAGCTGAAGAAACACTTTTATACAGTTTTTTATGCAAATAGAACGCTGAGATCTACAGCCACACAAAAGGGAAACTACGATGACACCCTATGAGGATGGATGAAAAGGAGAGGTTAGAAATTGAAAGAGTAAATGGCAGATCATGATGGGAGACTTAAGCGTGGAGGTAAAAACAGTGGCTGCAACAACAGAGCAGAAAGAGCTGGGGGAAAAATACCATCCTACTCCACAGATTTCTAAACAGGACATTTAGTTGCTCCAGCTGCCAATGAGGGCTATGAGTTTGTAAGAGTGGTGAGTTTCAATTTAGCATTGCACTCCTGTAACGTTATCTGATTCCTGATGGACCCAAAAGGATCAAAATCAATGCAGCAGCATGTCTTATTTTTTTATTTTATGCCTTCAAGCATTTTTCTTTCTTGTCAAATCCTTGTGTTTAAGTTACCCACAATACAACTCTACCACCGACAGTACATTCGAAGATTTGGGATTGTGATGCTGGTAGTGGCTAATGTAGCCTCAGGTCACTAGCCTCAAGCTGAGATGAAGAGCGGGCTACAGAAGTCTAATAGTCTAATAGGCTCACTTCTTTCTAACACCACCCCCAACCCACAACCCAGATTTTTTTTTTCAGACTTGCAGCATTCAGCCCCCACCAAATGACTCCAGTGGCATTGCTTGACGATTTATCAGACTTCACACAGCTCCCTCTACAGCCAGAAAGGCTTTGTGCAACCTTTATCATACATGCAGTAGTACTCCACAAGACTTAAAAACAGGCATTCATGGGTAAAATTGGTGGAACTCTCCTTTAAAAGTCATGCTCTCTCCTTACGCAATGCAGTTCTTAAAGCTGCACTAAATATTTTTAGAACAATGGATGAAATCACCATAAGGAGTTGCTCATAGTGACAAACCCACAGAGAAATTTCACCAGCTCTGCAGTTCCTTTCAGCCCTACAAAGAGTTTCTGCATTGTTCAGCCCATTGTTTCGGTTTTACAGCCATCAACCTAACTGTTTTCTCACCACTCTCATCACCGCTATTTTCAGCCACAGTGGGCACTTGTCTTCATCATAAAAGCTCTGATAGACCAACTGTTTGATTGCAGCCCGGCACCAAAGGCAAACAGACAAAATGATCAATTATTGAGTGAACACAGACAAGGATTTAGCTGCCAGGAGTTAGTGAGGGCTAAAAGAAGACTGAATATTGGACTCAAATCATCAGGTGGCCACAAAGATGACTCCAAATAGATGCTAATGTCACTCTGTGTCTGCAAGATGTGTACAAGTAGGCAACTTTGTGCTAACAGGTTCACCAAAACATCAGCTTGTTCCACTGCCCCTAAGTAGCTAAAAAAGCATTTTTTTGCGTCCTTGCTTTTATTAAATTTCTAAAATAATGTAAATCTAAATGTAACTGAAGTCCTGTAGCTTGCAAGAATTTGAGTTGTTTAGAGGTTTCAATATCTCTAATACAATTCATTAAATACCGTCTACATTCACAATTTATCTATTAACATATTTTCACCAGAAAAATTTTCCTTAAATGTTTAGTCCTATACCGTGATATTTAAAAAGAAATCAAATATGCCCAATAGCAGCCCAGGACAAATAGGCCGGAGTTTTAAAGCAAAAAGGAAAAGTAAACAGAAAGAAATGTATGTTTTGGCATCTCCCTGTTCTTCCAGTTTCGCCTCTCTTTTTAGCTGTAAAATTATATTCCCATCACACCTGATATTGTCGCCTGAGATGCATGAATGTGGTTTGGAAGCGGATGAGGAGAATTCCTCAGTTGAATGGAGAACAATGAATAAACTGAGCAGGAGAGGAAGGAAAAACATTGGCTTTAAGAGCAGACCAGTAAAAACCAAAATTTTCCCAAGCTGCCACAAATATTTTTGTATTGCAGAGCGCAATGACAGCACATTTGGGAAATGACAATATTCTCAAAAATTTGCGGACATTTTGTCAAATTACCCCTCAAATTACCGTTCTTTAGACCTTGCTGGGTCGAATCCTGCCTCATCCAGATAAAAAATTTGCATTTGGGATGCATTTTCATCCAGGTCCATCACTCTGCAGTGACACTAACACAGCACAACTTTGAAAACCACTTCAATCACATAAACACAATAAATGCACATTAAATTCAAATGTATTGCATTATATTATGTACTCTAAAAGCTGGCATTTACATGTCTTAGAGTACCAAAGGACAACACATTAACATGCAATGATGTGATTTTATCTCTATACAGTATACGCTGGTGCCTCAGCTTCTTCATTTTGTCACTTTTTCTCTCAAAGGAAACCCCAAAAGGCAGCATCACCATGATTTATGGCAACTCCTCTTCATCCTGTTGATAGTTGAGAGGATCACAGAGTCGATGTGCTGAAAGATGCCCCCTTCATGTACAAACAGAACTCTGAAGCTCTTCAAGTTGAAAGACATGATGTGCCGTCACCATGTTGCATATTTCTGCCTCCTGCTCAAGTTTTAAAGGTTGCTGTTGTTTCACTAATCTGTAACTCAGCTCTATTAGTAAAAAAAGAGGAAACAAATAAACAAAAGTGACATATTATACATTTTGAACTGTCTTGGTGCGACCAAGGCGGTGCCTGATGCAGCCACACAGTATAAAGAGGTTAAGTTGATGGTACATCTTCAAATGTGAGCAAATAATAACCCAGCCTTCAGGTGTTTGTTGTGTAATTTTTATATTTGCAGTAGCACTTCTGTGAATTTGCTTGTAGCTTTACATGTGAGAGGGGCATATAGGACTTGCAGCAATAAGTTTTAATTAGTCAGACTAAATTGATTTTTTTTCTCAAGTATAGACAATATTGTTTACCGGTTTGCAGGAATTTTACTTTTGCTTTTTGAGTGAAATCAGTAAGCAATTCTGAAGTACTATAAACAAATAGGTCCATGGTTTGGAAATTTTACAAATTGTTGAGACATTGAATGGGACAGCCTCTAAGCCGCTGAGAAGTGTGAACACTTCAATGTGAATGACTCAACATGGAAATGAAGGAGACAGCAGGGTGACTGGCCCATTGCACTTTAAAAGAGACAGAGAAAACAGAGAGCTTCTCTTTGTTTTCCTCCAGAGAGAGGAAAAGAGGGCAGAAGGTGTGTTATTCTGTGGGAGCGAGACAGAATGAAGAGATGTGGTAGTGAGTGGAGATAAGGTTCATTAGAGGAGGTGAGCAGGAACAAAGCGTAATCTCCATTTTAACCTTACCTTTAGAGGAATACTGCAGTTGCTGCTGTGATAAAGGACTAGTGCAGCCCTAAGATATGCACAGAATACTGATTAATCCCTAACCATTGTTATCAGGAGACGTCAGCTAATGCCACGATGCTGAATCGCACTCAGCTGCTGTGGCTGAGGACACCTTTCCTCTCTTTCTCTTTCTCCTTCTATTGTCCATTGGCTAGGTCCATCCGTCTCTCTCTTCATGAAGGAAAAACGGGCGCCTGGGGCCTTTGATGGCATAAGGGGGCGTTAGTGTTTTGATAAGTATTGATATCAATCTTATAAATCTGAATTTAATCACCCGATGTGCCTGGACTGTGGACATTTGTCATGGAATCCTCATATGAGGAATAAAGCTAAATATAGGTTCTCTGAATTAACATTGACTCATTCTTGCCGCTCTATTATAAACTATGACGAAGACAACCCTGTGTATTTGTGCTATCGACTTACCCTGCCAAGTGGTACAGTAACACAAAAGAAAGCATGTTTTCGTGTGGAGAGCGTGAGACCAATCTAGGAAAGTGAGAAAGGAAAAGCAATAAGAGATGTGAAAGGGTAAAGATTAAAAATAAAGACAAACAGAGAAAAAAGCACAAAAAGGAGAGATCTTACAAAGGAAGAGTAGTTGAGTCTCAGCATGAATTCTTACCATCCTTCACTATTTCCCTCCACCTCCTCCTCCTCCTCCTCCTCCTCCTCCCTTCCCTCCCTTCTTTTAGACTGTCTCTCTTGATGGATTGGCCCATCAGTAAGAAATAATTAGGATGAGCTGTAGTCTTGTCTTTCTGAATGCGGTATCACCAGGGAGCAGGGTCAAGCCTTAAAAGCAGAACTTCATCCTGACTTCACTTTATAATCCTGCAGGGGGAGGTTTGCACATAAAATTGCATCATTCCACTTTATTACTCTGATACTGCTGTACATGATCATGCAAAGACAAGCCGTTAAAGTGAAATAGCTGATGATTTCACCTACTACTATATTGAAACTGTAGGCCCTAAGTGTACAGCATGTAGTAAGCTGCTTTTTCACCAGAATCAGCTTGATCAAACAAAACACCGAGACGGTTAATGCACATAATATATAATTCTTGCCTGTGAAGATATCATGGTTTTAAACCTGAGGATGTCATTGCATCCACATTTTTCAATTCTCTCTGCCTATATTTTCATTCATATATATATAGAGAGAGAATCACTCCCACATAAGCTTATGCTTCTGTCCACTGGAGGCCAACAGTCAATGCTGCAGATTGCTGATTAAACCATTTTTATACTTATACCCCTCAAGTGTGTGGTGTTTATTAAACTCAAGCGTACTGCTATGGTAACTGGATCAGCTAGATGCACGTGGGACCTGTGTGACTCATGGATGTATGTTCCAGTGTCTCTATGCAAAGATACCTCTTAAGAGGTTTATAGGAATAACCAAGCAAATCCATTACCTCGCAGTTCTTGGTACATCTACAGAAATGCTTACAACATGGCCTCGGTCTTAATGGTTAATTATTTCAGGATGAAGCATCTGGAGCAGAGTGACTTTAAAGCTGCACTAATCCATATTTTTACCTTAACAATGAATCAAATGACTGCCTCTAATGTAAAAGGTGTCACTCTTGGTGACATACCCACAGAAAACTATCACCCAATTCTACAGTTCTCCTCAGTTTTGTGAGGCCCTCAGATGTCTTACAGCTCCATGCATTTCAAAGTGCTACTAGGGGGCACCAGGAGGCCTCAGCTAACTAGACTGAAGGTCAGGAAAAAGAATAAAAAATAAGAAA
>JAQQZW010000010.1:7463585-7474328 GCA_029814745.1 Zanclus cornutus | reverse complement strand
TTGAATTATGTTTTTGTTTTTTTTGTTTTTTTTTGTTTTTGTTTGTTTTAATATGACGGATAAACATGACCGCTAAATGGGCTAAATGTATTATATTCCAAACCATGGCTACAAAGTTTAATTTAACTGATTAGCACACTTTAAACCAGAAAGAAGAAACAAATCAGCTTCTGTAGTCTGAGGTTGGACAGAAATCGCCATCACACCCTGTTGAGTAGGCCTGTTCACAGATGTATGCAGGTCAAAAAGGACGCTTTCCTCTGAGTCTCCATCTTCATGTCAGGATTTTGTCAATCATGTTGGGGGGGGAGGGTAGTACTGATTATACTGGGCATACTGGTTGTATTGCCACCAGGAGTTTTGTCCCCAGCCACCGTACTGTTGCTTAAAAAAAAAAGAGGAAAAAAGCAAAAATTGAGAAAGATACCTGATCACTGAAATTTTCGACAGACTTTCACAAAACATGAGCTCAACGTTAGTACAGCTTCATCAGCCCATTTTGATTTAAACATGGTACATTACATCTTACCATAAAACAAACATAAAAAATGCTTTAAATGACCATAAATGCTCAGTGTGACATCAAGTGAAATTAAGAAAATATTTGTAGAATACCATCAAGTGCTCAGAAAAGAAACCCACCTGGTACCAGTTGTAGTTGTATGCAGAGTTGTTGGCTTGCGCGTCTGTCACGGCTACAGCACCTGCGGTGCTGTCATCCACACGTAGTCTCTTGGCGTCAGGTTCTTGAGAGCTGAAGACAAATAGTTTGAAGTAAGTAAAATCCCTTGTTCAGCAAGTAATAAAGCATGTGAATCCCTGCGTTGACTGTTGTGCATTGTAGTGCCTTCACGACATTAGTAACTTTGTAGAAGATGTTTAGCTCATCTCAACCACCCACTACATCCTTGTGATACAATAAATTACTAACTACAGGACAATGGTTGGACTTTATTTGATTTGAAAGTTATTTATGAAAATAATATGTTCATTATCCACCTGTCATACCCGTTCTCCGCTTTCCTCTTTGTTGATTCACTTTCTTTCTGTAGTTTCTTATGTTCCTCATATGCAGCCACAAGCCTAAAAGATATGAAAGAATGAAAACTACTCAATACTACTCAAACTACTATTACTCATTAATGACCAATCGATTCATGTTACTCCATCACTCTTTAAAAGTAATAAAAAAACTCACACATTGATGTCACTGCCAAAGTCCTCAAGGAACTCCACCTTGCGCTGGCAGAAGAGGAGGCGGGATTCAAGGGGCATCGGGCTATTCAGGGCTCGGTCGAAACAAGCCAAGATCTCAGCCTCATTCTGCATCACATCTCCGCTGTATTCCAGCTCAAGCAAGTTTAGATAGAGTTTCGGATTCATCTGTAAAGCCGAAAAATTATAAGGTACATGTCACTATTTGTACAGCTATGTTGAAAGTGGTACAATTCATTTTAAGCTGCATGTATTAATGGCAGAATGAGTAGGATTTGTCAGTTGCTGTTCCTAAACATTCAAAGTCCAGAGAAGATGCGATTGGACGATCTTGGTAGATTGTGTTTGTCTGTCGACAATGTTGAATGGTTTACTGGCCTCTATAGAGGGACAACTCACCGATGACAGTGCAAATGAGTAAATACAGCATGCAAATTAATTTGACTACTAGATGCGTTTTTACTACATTTAGTACAAGGATTTTATAAAGGCTTGCTGACTCCAAGGTCTATATAACAACCCTTTATTTATGTATCTCTCAAAAGTCATCTACTTGCTCTCACCTGGTCTTTTTCAATAGCATCCAGCAGCACCTTCTTGGCCTTGCTCAGACTTCTCTGCACCTTCATCTGCTGCCTGGCCAGCTTCACAGCATAAAAAGACGTCTCAGTAGCATTCTTAGCAGACTCCATGGCCTCCCTTAACAGGGCCTCCGCCTCGTCCAAGTTACCATGGCGACGCTCAAGACTGACCCTCCGAAGGCGCACCATGGCCAGACCTGACACTGCTGCCTCTAGGGACTTCAGGATGCCACGTGCCTCCTCAACGTTGCCTGGGCAAAGAAGAGCATAATACCATCAGCATGGCCCAACTCATGTCAGATCACACGCAATTTTGTTGTTATAAGTCTGTATCACAATGTATACATGCAGCAACACTCCAAATGGTCATTACCCAAAATCAATTTCACTCGTAATGTTTGTTCAAGTGTCACTCACCTTGCTGCTCTTCAAAGGCTGCCCACAGCAGGTGGATGGCTGGTTTCTTGGGCAGATGGATGGTACACGCCTTCTTGTAGACATGTCTCACACCGTCAGTGCTGTAGCCCTCTAGATATTTTGCATACTTTAGAGTGAAAAAGAGAAAGCGAGTTGGAAGAAATGCAAGAGAGGACAGAGAAAAAGAACAGAGAAGAAAGAGAAAGGCAAAAGAGACAACACATTTTAAACCTAAATTTTCTGTTGACAGAAACAGTGAATTTCTTCATTGACAAGATCGTTTTTAGAAATTTTCTGTGTAAACCCATCAGCACCTTCATGGAACCAATTAGATAAGATTCTGTAAGGTAGTGGGAGACGAAGAAGATGCAACGTAGTAGTTGGCAAATGCTGCAGTCAAATCTTGTGTGGCAAGCTGGCCATCCACTAATACAACAGATACAGTCACATATCAACGTTACACGCAAAGAGAGTGCAGGACGATTTACTGTGTCGATGTGACAACATCGTGGATGGGGAAGTGCAGGGAGATTGCGGGAGTGAAAGAAAGGTTTAAGATCCCATTACCTTGGTCCAGAACTCTTCGTAGAGTGCGCAAGCGATGAGGCATCGTTCAAAAAGAACGACCACGCGCTCCGGAGTCCCATTTTCAATTTCAAAGTCCAGGTACTCCTTCCAGTTGTTCAGCTGGGTCTTCTCTAAGGCTTTGACATGGAAGTATGGTCTCTTAATCTAAAAAGACATGAATATAAGTCAGAGAACAGAAAGCTAAAACACATTTCCAAAATGAAAATAGTTGGAGAAAGCAAAGATACATACCCCTTCCTCAAAGGCCCAGCGCTTGCTGACTTCATGTTCATTGTGGTTGAACACTTCCTGCCGAACCTCGATCACCTTGTGGCGCATATTCTCGATTTCGGTCACTCTCTACATTAAAGACACAAAAAAAACCACACATGGTCAATGCCCTCGTGTACACATCACCATACGACATTCTCCACTTCATGTCAAACTGCTAGTCCTGCAGCCAAGGATTTACATCACCATGAGCTTGCCAGAGACAAGAAGCCTGTAGAGGGGGAGGTATGTTTTCACCCTGCATATCTGCCTCTGGGGTCAATGGGCCACGGTTGATCCTTTTAGTTTTGGGACGAGTCCCTGACTGGATGCCAACTTGAATCCACCCTGGCATTCATTGGCTTGGCTGCTGACATAAAGAAACCTCTTCAAACCTGAACAAAGCTTTCTTTCCATCTCATCATGGAGAACAGGCAAGCTCCTGCTAACCCCTGCAAGCAGTACTTTTCAAAAGGTGTTTGCAACACAGGATTGCAAATTTGATTTATACCTTAGCAGGGTCCGAAAGATCCTCTGTACCAGGTGGTAGCTACTCCTGAGCAACGGGCGTCTCTCCATCTTCACCGACCATCGCCACTAGGCTGGCTTTAGAGAGTTCAAGCCTTAGCTGAACAAACTCCTCTTCTGACAAGAAGTGTTTGGGGTTGTTGCTCTGCACATGATCTTTGAATCTGCACGGATTAAAAATGGGAAAATAAGATTTAACTCAAAGAAAGGTTACAAATGCCGTTAAATGTTGTGCTAATGTAGTCAAAATTGCTAAAAAGGAAGAAATGCCTCTCTGTGTTTTTGGAACTGATAGACTGAGACACAACATGACTGCAACCAGTCAAGACCAGACTTTTATTTAGCTTTTCCCCCTACCTCTGGAAGTGCTGAGAATACAGCTGGGTCGGGATGCCCAAGATGCGGTCATAGATGGCAGTGACATTAGCCAGTTTCTGCTGCTCTGTCTCCCAATTGACAAAGGACTCCCACAGACGGTCTGAGCGAAAGTCTGTGCCTGCTGCAAGCACCGCATGTTAATAGGCACTAATGGTAGAAAAGTTAAAATCGTAAGTCTTATGCAACTCTATTGTCTCATTAGCACAAACTACTAAATGCTTGATTAAATTCAACCATTTACACGGAAAAAGATTTTAACTGTAGACAGATTTGGCTGTCTTATAACTACAAGTCACATTACACAAGAACAAGAAAAAAAATGCTATACAGTAAGAGCTCTTCACTCACGCTCGAATGCGTCCCTCAGTCTCTGGGTCACTTGTGTCTGAGTTCTCTTTGATGAAGGTCAAGTAGTGAAGCCAAAGGTCCACACTAAGAGGAATGGCCTGCAAGCCTCTTCTGTACACCTTGGGAGAGACCAAATACAAAACAAGCCTGTCAATGGCTGGAGCATTTTTACTGTATTTAAATGAACTCTATTTGCTCATCTGCCTTAATGCCAAAACAGTTGCTGTATGCATTCTCCAAGGGACTAAGAATGAGGTACATGTGCGTGGTCTTGAGTCGGTGCAATATAATAATCGGATACATCCTAACAGAACAAGGTCAACATTACAGCTAGTGACCAGCCATGCATTTAGTAAATGAAAGGCAGAAAACCAAAGACAATAAAGCAACAAATGTGTGTGTCCAAAAGATACTGATAGTTACCTCTTCTGCGACCTGTATATTTCCATGTTTTTTCTCGATATCAGCATACTTCTTCCAGTAGCCATAGCAGTAGTGATAATGGAGGAAGAATACATCAAATGCCTTTCTCACAGCTGTAAGGACATTCTGCAAGGGAGAAGTAACAGCAGAAAAATTCAATGTTGTTATTACAAGAGGGGGAGAGAGAGAGAGAGATAGAGATAGAGAGAAATGTATCTAAATCTTCACAACTTCTTACCTCTTGTTCTACATACTGCAGCAGGTAGACCCAACCATTAAAGTCTTCTGGGTTCTCCTCGCACCCTGTAAAGAGTTTTTCAAACTCACTGGGCAGCTGTGGTTCTGTAGGAACAGTCGATTCTTCTGTTGTCTCTTTGGATGGTTCTTCCAGCTCCATGCCTTCCACTGTCACCTGAGATGCCTTTGCCCCATCTGGAGGATTTAACATGGAATCATGAGGTATTAGGTGGCATTAATTGAAAGAGCCAGGAAGGAAATTTACTAATTCAAGGACTGTTATTTCATGACAATTTTTCAAGAAATACGTTAATTACTGTCAAAGCAGCAATACAAAATTTACATCAGTTTTAACAGGAAATTCAAACACCCTAATATCACATATAGTCTAAAAAGCACAGCCTGTTTACTTGCCTGTACGTATACTAAGATTTAGTTGGGGAATCAAATATAAAAAGACAATATTACAAGATTTTGTGTCATACAACCATCATTCAAGGCTAGTACTGTACTTTTGTTGAAATTACAATTTTAGATACACTGAAGTAACAACTATTTCAATTACCTTCACTGTCATCCTGTACAGCAGTTTCTGGCTCTATACTCATGTCCTGGCTGTCTTGCTGTGACTCCCCAGACTCTGTTTTGTGTTCTGTTTCTGGTTCTGCCTCTTCGCTGGGCGGTGGTGGAGGTGGCTGCTGCTCCTCTTGGAAGAGCTGAGCACTGGCAAGCTGAAACTGCTCCACAGCCTTCTCCACGGATCCCAGCTCTACGGAATTTATCTGCTGGTTTGGGTTCAGCTGTTGCCCCAGGGCATCTTGGGAGGCATCTGAGTCCTCGGGCATGATGTTGGTGAGTGGTTCTGGAGCAACCTGGTCCATGGACCAGTCAGCAGTTTGGCCTAAAACAGGAAGGTCAGGAAGAAAGGCATCCCCATTGCTCTCCATGGCAGGGGACTCAGTGTCCAGCATTCCAGAAATGGTGTCGTCTGAGAGTTGCAGTACTGTTGAAAAGCAGCACTGCAGCAATTAGTCGACTAACAGAAAATTAACTGACAAAAATTTTGCTAAACTATTTATCATTTCAGTCATTTTTTAGCAAAACAAATTCTCTGGTTTCAGCTTCTCAACTGTGAGGATTTTCTTAGTAACTTAGTCATACATTAAAGTAAATTGAATATCTTTAGGCTTTCAAGAGGTGGTCTAACAAAAAACAAGGTAATATAGCACATCATATGAGAAATTCTAAATGTTATTCTCCCCAAATTTTTAATGTTTCCTACACTAAAAAATAATTGAACAATTACGAAAAATACTGGCAGATTAAACAATAATGAAAACATAAGTCTAACAAAATTATAGTAGGGAATATTGCACTTGCATTTGAAAGATTAGAGAAGCCATATTACTTACATCACTAGTTATACAAAACGTAATATTCAAGTGTATAGGTACTTTGAGCACTCACAATGAGCCAGAATTTACCACTTGGTCTTAATATATCACTGAGATGATGACCTATTCATTACCTCAACAGTGGAAATCATACAGGTAAAGATTTTTCCAGAAATCGTTTGGGAGTATGTTTCACTGTCTAGGAAGCAGAAGCAAACTGATTTGACAAATTCCAAGTTCGTGACTTAATAATTATTATCAAAATAATACATTCGCAATTTTTTGCCATATTTTAGTTGTAGTAGCTCATATTGCCCTTTTTAAGACGTCAACTTTGAGTTAACTAGCTTTACACCAAAAAAGGTCACCCAGTTAGAAGCAGCAGCTGGTGCGACAGGACACTTCCTTGTTCTTATATTGACACGGACGCTAGCTTTAGCTTAAACCCTTGCGTTAGCTCCTAAAAATAATGCATGCACGTGATCGGTTTCTTAGTTAGCACAACGTGAGCCTCCCTTATAACAAATTTTATACGCATGTCCCGCAAAAACCATTAGAAATAGCTTTAGCACTTTTTGCTGTTTTAAACCATGTTGCACTCTGGAGGTTGTTTGATGAGTCAAAGTCCAATCAGAAGTTGGGCCTAGAAGTCCATCTGTATCACAGCACTAGAGGTTGTCGTTAGCTTCACATTAGCAGTCGTTTAGTGGCGTAATGTTGGAAGTGAACCAATACTTTTAGGTAGTTAAATATAATTTTCACGTTTTTAACGTTTTGATATAAAGTAATAGCCATACAAAATCGTTCAAGTTATGCTAACTAGAACAACAACGTGCCAAGCATTTCCCTTTACCTCCAGTTAATAGTCGGTACCAGCGGCTTCTCCGAGTTAGCTAGCCGGCTAACGCTGATAAATTTACTAGGTACCACGAGTAGTTCTGGCCACATTACAACCATTGCACGAATAAATACACGTTTTGCGACCTTACCAGTATCTTCCATGAACTGCTGGTCAATCTTGAGAACTTGAGTGCAGCTTTCGAAGTCACTTTATCTAACCTACAAAAACCAGGCGCGCTTCGCCCACCATTCTTGACTTAGGAAAGAACTGAGACACAGTGTGCGCATGCTCAGAGCAGTGTGTGTGTGCGCGCGCGCGCGCGTGTGTTCTGATTACATTTGGTTACTGTTTGTTGAAGCATTTGTAGACTGTAGGGCTTTAAGCACTTCAAAACGGACAAAGATTCTCAAAGTAACTTACTTTTTAAAATTCCATGCTTGGTTTAAAATGTATTAGCCTTCTGTAACGTTTCATATGTACTCTTCTGATGTAAATATCAAGGCTATAGTGGGCCTGCTTGACGGCATACCTATTTTAGCAGGCTACGTGGGAAAGCTTAAGAGTAATTGAAATTACTCGGCCATTTTAGGATTTTAATAAGCCTTATTGCTTTCGTAATATCCCATCGCCTTAAATGACAAACTTTTTTCATTTTTAGTAGATATAATTATTGTGTAGGCTATATTTCGTTGGATGTGTTCTTCGTCACCTTCAATAAGAATGTGTCAAGTAATCGACTGCTTTCGACAATGTGAAACACCGTAGTTCCCTCTCATAACCTCCACGTCACAGACCAATCATGCGGGGTCCGTTTTGAATGAATGAAAAGACATGTCGGGAAGTACCGGCCGTAAACCCTCTGTTGACATCATTCGGTCTACTAAATCCTTACATTTGTTTCATATGTACAGGCCCATGTGTAATTCTACTGGCAGGCATAACATTAAAAGCCACTAAATACATAATGGTAGCACAAATGGCGTCAACACAAGGTAATGGGTCTGTCTGCAGTTTACTCTCTTTAGAGCGCGCATGCGAAATGGCGTATAGTGTCTTTGAATGCAGTCGGAAATGTTAAAATTTGATTGAGGGGGACGTTTGTTTCATATACCGACTGTGGTTTGTCCGTATGAAGCCTTATCTCTAGACGTTTATAGTTTTCATTACAATGAAATTAATCGATTGACAGGCTACATTTTAAAAAAGGTGATAATAAATTGATTAGGCCGAATTTTAAATGAAAAGTTAAAGTCACAGTTAAATAAATAATTAGCAATTAAGAATTATCTCTGTATTTGATGTCTTAAGTCCGTAATTAATATTTCAATTATTGACCAGTTGTCATGTATTAGTAGGAGTCATGGGCCATGCTGGTCATATTTCCTGCTGGTACTTTGTGAGTTGAACCTTATTTAATTTTATGTGGCACACTGTCTAACATCTTCAAATAGCATATCAGCAAAAGCTAAAATTTGTTTTTGCTGTGGTTCAATTTTTCACCTTGCTGCAATGATGTATGCATAAAAGTGGAGGCCAACTCTAAGGTGTTTCAGTACATCATGGCATCACTGCTGAGTGTGGTCAGTGGCGCTACAGACTTCAAACTTTCAACCAGAAGGAGCAGTGATACAGATGTTTATACTTGGTGTTAAAGCAATTGAAAACTTGGCTTTGAATCCCATAAAATCTAATACTTAAATATGGGAAAACCCATATTTTTTAAAAATATTCAACACTGTTTTGATTCAAATATTGTTATATCCTGGTTGGTGTACAGGGGTACATGACATCTCCTTTTTCTAAAAAAAAGCATGGACAACATAAACCAAAGGAAATAGAAGACCTGTTGGTCAGCTGAAAGAAATCTCAAACTTGAAATAAATAACCAAATTGCAATACTGTTCTTACAGTTAGAAAATAGTGTGTTAATGTAGGATACCATTAAAATAAGTTTGTCAGCAGGTCGGTTAATCCACATAAGCATTTCAACACCAACATCAAGGCATTGCATCTGCATAGAACATATAGGAAATAATCCAAAGAGCCATAACCTATGAAAAACATTTAGAAAAAAAGATGTAACAAATAAGTAAATATTTAAGGCTAGTATTATTCTAAACAGAATTGTTATATTACTACTACTCAAAAAATATTACAATTAACTAATATGGTAAACAAGAATAGATAATATAATATAGTGTACGAACCAAAAAATGTAAAGTCATTAAAAAAACATTTCAGGCTACTATGCAATGCCCATATGGGAAGATGTTTTTTGGGTCTTCAGATGTCGGAGCTCACGAGGAACACTTGAAGGCATCACTGCTGTGTGTGTGAGCAGTGTAGAGGAAGTGGCGGCTGATCTGGGTCCGCACCTTTTCCGGTAACACAGCACCGCCACCGCTGTGACTGAACGGCTGGAGAGAGAGAGGGAGAGAGTGAGGGAAGAAGAGAGCCAGATAGCGGCAAGAGAGGGGATAAACGGCCTGGTGAGTGGGGGATGATTGCCGCATACGTATGTATTCATCGCGCTCTTTATGTTTTTTTGAATTAGTTCTGCTTTTCCATCTGCAGAGAGAATATTTTTTTGTCGGATTCAAAGTTGTCCTCTGTACTGACACCCCTCCCTTTTCTGGACCGCTCTTGTGTCACAGGGGGAAGAGAAGAAAGTCGGATGAATCAATGACCTTTTGATCGCGCTTCCTCTGGATGTCCCGGCGCAGAAACGGACCGAAGAGCTCATATTTTGGTGTGTTTTAGTAGAAACTGTGCTTTGAAATCCATCGACTGCAATTGGCAAAGAGCAAGTGTGGACAGCCGGCAGCCAAGGAGGAAGTGGGAACCCCGGGCTTGTACAGGGCCCGATTTATATAGTGGACTTTTTGTATAGAAAGCTACTCTTTATCAAGCCCAGCTTAACTGTCAGAAACAGGATATTTAAATGGGACTTGATATGTGGTTTTCGACGGAAGTCTGAGACAAGGGATGTAATTTTTTCTTTTTACATCGGAGAGCATCGGATCATGAGAATATATCCCCACCCAATTCTGCGAGGGCTACACGTACACTGTTCTCACTGAATGCTCAGAGTCAACCGCTCAGGTCAGATTATCATAGTCCAGCTAATTGTAATTGTCTGACATTCAACTGTACAAACTTGAAAGTCACCGCCTTTCGAATATTGACACTTGTGTCAGCCCACCGCTGCCATCACGTGGAGGGCTCTCAGCACACACTGAGACTGTTACTACTCAGTTGTATTGAAAAAGATTTCTTTTCTCTCATTGGAGAAGTCTTGTTTTTCCTCTAACAAAGTATTTATGCACAGACCACAAGATGGGGAAAGTGCTCGCAAAGATTTTTGGCAACAAGGAGATGAGAATATTGATGCTTGGACTTGATGCTGCTGGTAAAACTACCATTTTGTACAAGCTGAAGCTTGGACAGTCAGTAACTACCATCCCCACTGTTGGATTCAACGTGGAGACCGTCACCTATAAGAATGTGAAGTTCAACGTGTGGGACGTAGGGGGACAGGACAAGA
>JAQQZW010000010.1:6874183-6885176 GCA_029814745.1 Zanclus cornutus | reverse complement strand
GTGATCAGTTTTTATTGAAACGGTTTCCTACAGTCTTTCGTGACAGCAAAGGTGTCATGAAGCTCATCTTAAAGCACCTTCGTGTGAAGTAGGGCCGTAATAACAATATAAGATTTGCACTACATGATTATTACAGCCCAAAAAGTTGTTGATAACGATGTATTTGCAATATCTATAGAAAATCTGATAAAAAATGCTGTCAGTCAAATTCATCTTTAACTTTGTTTTTTGCACATTATATCTTCTTTTGAATAAATTACACTAAAAATACGAGTGCAGGGAGGTGGAGAGAGAGTGTGAAGCAGAACTGGACAAAAGCACACAAAAAGAACAATTACACCAACTGAATTTTAAGACAGCTGGCGACCAGCAAAACAATGCATTACCACCACCTACTGTGACAAAGATGAAAGGAGAAGAAAGGGAAATGATTTAAGAGATGCTGTATTTTTTACATGATATTATCATATGATTGTTATTAACGTGATGTCAGTGTTTTACTTTAAATACCAGTTATCATCAACACCCCCAACAACGACTTGTCTTTTTATGGGAGGATGATGTTCTGGACTGTAACTACTCCAGGAAGCTTCTTGTCCTGGCCGAGAAATTTGGGAGGGTTTGTTAATTAATCTTGCTTCTTGTTATTTATTTAAATACTAAATAATAAAATTCTTAATAATTTAACTGAGACGAATCTGAGGAGTCACTGAAGGATAAAAAGTAGACAAAAAATTCTGTTTCTAAAACTCAATAATTTTTTGTCTAATCATCTGCCTTTTTTTCATTTAAATACTGAATTATTTCACCTTTTCAGTACTATAAATCCCTCAAATGAAACAATCTGATAAATAAAAATCATGCTAATGTCCACATTATGGCAAAAACCTGCAACAAGCAAACATCACCTTTATGTGGTCACAAGCCCAAAATGTTGTTTTATGACATCCTTACAGTGTCCATACATAAGCTACCCTGTTCTAAAAATGCACCCTTGGATAAACTATACAATGACATATATAGTCTATTAAAGACCAGAGACTATAAAAGAGAGTCGATTTTCTTGCATGTAAGCACCAAATATGTAGACAAGCTTCAGGAGATATATTTCCACTTCACTGATGGTCTCAGTTTTTGAGCAAAGTTTAAGCAGCTTCAGTTTTGTGTTGACCTTTACAGCCCTCGTTGTCTCCTTCTTCCTGCTCTCAGGAGGACGTTTGGATCTTCTCTCTTGAACACACAGAATGAACTTTGTGTCAGAGGGTCTGGATTTGCCTCCTCGCTTCATCCCGCATGCGAGAGGCAGGGCAGACTAGTGAAAATACCATGAGCCAGTTTTATGAATAGTGCCATTTAAAAGGGATTGGTTTCGGTGACGGCCTAATGATGCCATAGCGCTGGCGTCACAGAGAGAGAAGGAAAGAGTGAGCATTCTTTCCAGGCGCTGGAGCAGCATATTCAGACTGGTAGACTGTAGTGAGGTGGTGCAACGACTTTCCATTTCACATACGTCACTCCTAATGCCCAACTGCTCTCCATGACTGCGTCCAGGCACAACAGAAAACTTAAAACCAAGATAAAACTGATGATTTTGCACATCTGTCTGCACGCTCTGAGATGACCGTGGGAGCCGTTCGCTCCTTTGATTACAGTGTTTTTCTAATGTCTTCTCGTGATGGGCTTCATCATCAGCCCTGAAACTATCAAGCCCGCCTGAGTTCTTCCGGTAATTGGAGAGGTAAAACAATAGAGACCAGAGGACGGAAAGGTTAAACAGATGATGCATAGTTTTCAGAGTTGTGGACTGCTGCCACGATTGTTCCAGAGGTAATTTGTTTCTGCATGTTTGTGGTGTTTGTTTATGTGCGTGTGGGCCCATTCTCAGACTGTTGGCTATGACTGAATAATGGCACATATACAAACACAAACTCACCATGACTGGCACAGAAGTGTAGGGGAATTTTAATCAGGTTCAATCAAGTCAAGAGACACAATTACAGCAATTAAGTACTGAACTTCGACAACACTAGAAAACTTGCAAGGGACACGTTAAAAAGCAGAATGGTCAACACTGAAACAGTAGAGGCTGAGATATCCTGACTTTGGAGTGAGTCAAGCTCCAAAAACACTGGATCCTACATCTCCCATAATGCAACTCAACTGCATCTTTTAATAGGCTGATCAACAAACCTAATAACATGACACTCCGGTTTGAGATGAAGGTTTTTGTTATAAATTTGAAGTCTTTGAGCCCAAACTCAGGAAAATAACCCTGATGATGCTTGAACTTCATGTGTAAAATCAGTCGAGTTCCCTTTAATACAACAATACAATCGCCCTCTGTAAGATTACAGCAATCTTAAATGAAGTCTCACCATCACTGATGTGTTATTTGTACTAGAGTTATCAGTATTTGGTTTGCAAAGCTAGCTGAAAGGAAGTAAATGTCAGGGCAGCGAGCCTGCATCCTGCATCCCCGAGCAGAGCCCTCAGAGCTATGTGGGTTACATTGGCAGAAAAGGCCCCTCATAAGCAGCCACTTCTGGCTCAGGCCAATGGGGAATAGAGGGGAGACATTGTGTCACTTTCCCCAGCTAGCGACTTCCTGCTATTGAAGAGAATAGAGGGCAAATATTTTGGCTTTCACAATCAGTTCTTATACCCTGTGAAAAGCCAGAGAGACAACATAGGCTGATTCCTCAGAACTGACCATTCTGAGAAATCTAAGCCAGGTCAGTAAGAGTGTCCTAATTTTACTCTGTTTGTATCACACAGTTACGAGAAATCACTCTAAAGATGGCCAGATAACTGGCTAAGCTAACATCTCTAGTGGTGCTGTGATTCTTTGGCATGAGATGTAGAGCCTCAGATTTCAGTAACAACTGCAGAGAAGGAACCCTAGATGAAACACAAATATCTGCATGTGGCGTGGATGTTGTGTTCTAGAGAAATACAGAGTTTATGCTGCCATCTAGTGGTCAGGGAAGGTGCTGCATCAAGAGGACAGTCTTTGTCATGACCAAAGAAACATTATTTCTTTGGAATTATTTTCTCCTCAAACTGTTATCAAGGAAAATGTATTAATATTTAAAGATTCCACTGTTACAATATTGACAGTAAAATCACAAAAAATGGATCATCATCATCAGATTTTTTGTGTATAAGTGATACAAATTATATCTCATGAATCAAGGTCGCAGCAAAAGGTGATCAATGGCAGCATGACCCACAATTTTAAAAGCCTGTGATCATGTGAAATTAAAAAGGATTAAAATCAACAAAACACACATAAAACTTTGTCCTTTTTAAATGAGTGTTTTATTGTTTTTATTGTTGTATAAAAAACCTTTTTGTCCACTTTAGGCAACAGTTAGCATGAGAGTAGTTCTCACAGCTTTAGATGAAGTTGAAACTTATCAGTCTTTTCAACAATCACACACCCCTTTCACACAGAGAAACACACAATCACATAGTGTAGTGGAGTTGGTTTGATGCAGTGGTCCCAAACCTAAGTCTATTAGTGGAAAGCCAAAGACAAAAGCTCAACAATAAGCAGCTTGTAATCATTGTCACTTCAAAGATGGCACTATGTCAAGGCAAGTCACGCGAACACAAAGGGCCACGATAAATCTACAGCCTCAACATAAGTACAGGAGACTGCTTTGTTAAAATCTGATGGATGAAAGCATCGATTAATTAGGTCTGAAACCACTGCTTTGGTGCAACTCTTAAGTAGATTTATATTAAGACGATAAAAAAGGCAAAGAAATACATCAGACATCTCATACACAGCGGCACATCCAGTGTTACCAAAAGCCACATCTGTAATTTTAGGCAACAAAACAAAGGACTGATTTTGTGTAAGAGGAAGTCGGCACACTTACGCATATCAGTATCAATCAGACAGAGCTTAAAAAAGACATTTAAATACCAGAAATGTTATACGATTGCATTTACATACTCAATGACAAAACACCTCATTCCAGAATCGCCACGTGAATGATTTGCAGTGCAGTAGCTATTGCATTCCTACAAGAGGCTCTCCAACACTTCTTTCATCAGTCATCAGGAAACATCTCCTTGAAATCATATTTCTCATGATGGTGGGGAGAAAATTCAGTGAATTGTAAATCTATCATTGTAAATCAGCACCTTTCAGGAATAAAATATGTATCCTCACTAATATACTCCCCGCCCCCCCCTTTTCATAATACAGTACACACACATGTGCATGCACACACAGATGCATACACAACTTTCTCTCTCGCACACGCACAAATGTAAAGTAGACACACACACACACACAAACTCACACACAATCATGCAAAGAGACGTTTAAAAAAAAAAACATAAACTTTAATTCAAAAAAAAAAAAATGGTGCACTTCACACCCTCACAATGGGGAACTACAGTATTAAGCATTTCTGCTACAGGGGGACACTATGTAGTTCAACTTTAAAGCTTTTCTGCTGATCAAACAGACTGTTAGATTCAGCCTCAATAGAAGCAGCCTTTCATATACGGATGGGAGAGCTGTCTGCTTCCATTACAGCTATGCAGTTTCATATTTTAAACTTCCTCCGCTTGGAAACTGCCGTACTAATTGTTCTGGCCTGGGGTGAAACTCTACTATACGTTGTAGTGTGCTCAGGCGAAGGATAAAACAAAGATAAACCCCTCACAAACAAGTGCATTGTAAAGGACGATCAAAGAACGCAATTGATAGCAGGGGAGACTGAGATAGAAGGTGCGAGTCTTTCATTTTGGGGCATCCATCTCCCTCTCTCTCCTGCTATCTGCATCCTGCTCCCATCCAATCATCTGTAAGGCTCACTGTCTGTGCTTCTTTTTATTATTCTCCCACATGGTCATAACTCATCGGAGCACTCAAGTGTCAGTGGATGCAGACCACCACAGTTTCACGAGGCGGAGAATTGCCCACAAGGCCGGGAGTAAAAGGTCAGCGCTTCATCAGTCAGCCGTCAGGTGATGCATCACTGACCACAGTATGGGACCAAGTGTGCGCACATTTGGTTCTGTGTGGGTGTGTGTGCCCCTGCAACTGTAAGCAATAAAAGACCTTTGCAAAAATGGAATAAAGTTTTTGCTGCATGTTGAGTGTGCCCAAATTATTGTAATTTCTTAAAAATTATACTAATTTTCCTTTAAGCAATCTTGCCTATGATGCAGCTGTATTGGCAACTGTCCATAAATGAGGCATCAGTTAACATAGTTTGTGGGTTCAAGGATGCAGCGCAGCCTGTACAAGGCAGTGTATAAGCAGGGAAACATAACAATTTACCCCAAAGTATTTTGAGAGGAAGACATTAACCCTGCTAAGTGAAATAATTTCCCTTTTTATTGCTTGTGTTTGATGGAGGGGTTTATTGGTTAAGAAGTGGATTAGACAGCCTGATTAGAGCAAAGCTTTAGATCACCATTAGCTCTCCGCTACAATATTTTTGTCACTGGTGATGTCTCATTGGCGCTCATGCATCAAAGCACTGGTTAAAAAAATGCGTGGAAGGACACTGAAGGCTCATATGAACTTAAAAATCCCTTGTTCACGCTCCTCAATAGGGGCATCTTATTAACCCCTGAAGCAGTGAGACATGAAATGAGAGACGGAGGGGTGGACAGAGGGGAGACAGAGAGCACATATAAAGCATTTCCAAAATGCCAGCACATCAGCTATTACTTGTGCTGACAGGCGCCCATTTCCATGTCTTGGGGAAGTTGCCTAATGTTCACGCTGAATGCTAATCATCTAGTGATGCACAGTGGAAGTGAGCATCACAGACTCTAAGGGGAAAGTGACAAATGCATTTTTTTTTTTAAAGGAGCAGTTACACAACGTCTGTAATTCTCTTTTTGTCATGAATAATCTAATCACAGACTGCACAAACTTATTACAGTAATTCCTCTTCAGACTTTATTCTACTGCACAGCTAGACTTCTGTCAGACTCTCATTATGCCTACAGGGTAGCTACAGTCCACACTCCAGGCAAAAATGTATGTGAAACTCATAAAATGAGGTGTATTGATGCATCACTCAAGAAATTGTAATAATTTCAAAATCTCTACTCTCAATCCGACTCAGCAGAATAACTACAACAATTTATTGCATTTTTACGCCTGGTGCAGTAACCGTAGTAACAGTATTCTGACCAAGGGGAAAATTTCATTTAAATAATCCGCAGCCTGCTGTCCTGTATCAATGTATATGCATAAATAATAATAAATTAATAATGCATAAATGGGATTTATGTCCAATGTAAACATGTTGATGACAATAAACACAATTTTTCTGATGTGACCTTGGATTCAAAGCATTTGATTTCATAAAAATATAAGAACACAGATTCTTGGGCTTAAAACACTAAAGACATTCATCTACAAAAGAACAGATATTGAAGTTTTAAAGGAGGACAAAGGTAACCTGCCCACTTTTACAGTGTGTGAGTGGAATAGAACTTCAGATGTCCGACGGCTGTGACGGCAGCGCAGGCCAATAAATGGCAGAAACTTCTGCTTCATTCTTTCACAAAAACTTTCCACATATCATTCAGGCTGCTGTGTCATTAAGGAGACATACATGTTTCATTGGATACATAAGGAATTCTTGACAATATCTGACTGCAGACCACAGCCCCCTTGATAACTAAATCGTTTGATTTATCTGTCACTTGACTGACACTGTTGCAAAGAATCGGCCACAGAGGAGGTCTAACTGCTCCTGACATTTCCTTCACAACATTTTTCAGTTACTCAACTCTTGAGCTGGGAAAGTTGTGTGTGTCTGCTTTTGTGTTTGTGTGTGCACAACCTCCTCCTCCATCTCCCAAAAAAATCTCTTAAATTGCAGCAACGTAAAAGTGCTTCATAATCACTGGAATATCAGTTTTTTCATTCTCTAAATTATCAATTTCAGTGTGCTAAACAAATGTTCCTAATTTTATAGTCAACATGGCCGCAACCTTTCAAAAGAAACAAATAAGAAAAGAATCTATATTGACTGCACATGATGACCGCGGGGCTTCTTGGAGAATAACGCTCCAGAAATGGGAAGGAAATCGGACAATCTTACTGAGAAATGTGCTTTGCTCTGGGCACACGAAAAGCATATGAGGAGTGACACTTGGGGACTGTTCCGAAGTTACTGTGTTGGGGAGGGGGGTTAATCTTATTTTTATTTTACAAAAAGAGGGAGACACATCCCAGCCTTTTCAGTATTTGCTTTGGACACTCCCCATAATGATAATACTTCTCCACCCCTGATACTTCAAAGCAACAGATCCATGGAAAAACAAAAAAAAACTACTTGTGGAAAATTTTGGAAGCAGACACAGAGACCATCTTGTTACCTCTAAACTCTATTTTGTATTTGTTTGTTTAACTATACAAAGGACTGTTCAAGGACTTCTTGTTCTTGTTCCTCTTCTTCTTTTTTATTTTTTGTGTGACTGCATTTAGTTTTGACAATAGCTATCACAAATAAAAGCTGAAATGAAGTATGAATATAAGATAATTAAAGAACATTTGCTGCGAAAAAGAGTCACGTCATTCATTTAGCAAAAAGAAATTTCAAGAAATTTAAAGGTTCTATGATAATAAATATATATTTTTATGCATCTTAACTGATCATAACTGATACTATAAGGCTTTTTTTTTTTTTAAAAACTTGCTAATTAATAAAGGCAGGTTTTAATCCTTTGTTTGCATTTTGGTGGTTGGCCCACTCTTACATCTTCATCAGAGATTTTAAAATTAAATATACAACAAAATTAAGAGTTTTTAAGCCGTATCAAGGGTAAAGATACAAAAAGTGAAACCATAAAGAGTGTTGATGTTTGTATTAAACAAGAATGAAAATTGTAAAAAGAAAAAAAGGCTGTTTAACAGCTGTTTACGTTTTTACGTGCATGTTCACAGAAACACAATCATAACTCAGAGCAACACCTGAACAAGACACTAGAGAATTCAAGATTACACCGCCATTAAATGCAGAAAAACAGACTTTTGTAGCAGATGCCTGCAGGGAAGCAGACTGCCAGCATGGATAAAGAGGGAACATAAAAACTCGGAGGGCAGAACATAAGAATAATTATGCAGAGGAGACCAGCCACAACTCTGCAACAGATAGTCTCATTGCAACTCAATTCCCAGGAATATAACCTGCATAACAATCTGTTTGAAGGGCACACGTGCCGTATGCAGTAGCAAAATGAGGTCGTAAATTTTACATGCGTTCATACACTTGCGTGTGTTCACACATGGGTAGTTGTGAGCATGTAGGAGTAGGTTGGAGTCTGGAGGTGAGATAGTTAGAAGGAGCGAGAGAGAGAACAAGCAGAGGAAAAGAGGCAAGAGGACGACTCACACTGTGTGTGAATCATTGTGAAGGAAAGACGGAGAGGCAGAAGGGGCAAGGGGCAGGTTTGATGAGGTGGAAGTAGTCTACCTGGCATGCACTCTTCCTCTCGCTGGCTGAGCTCACATCGGGCAGACAGGAAGGCAGAGGCACAGACAGGAAGGAGCTGACCTCAGATACACCACATGAACTCCAGCAGGAGAAAAATAATCAACCGCTGTGCCTCACCAGCTCAGCACTTCTCATTAGAAGAACAAGCACAGGACAAAACTGGGAGCGTATGAGTCAAATAGCTGCGCTAGCGATCAAATCAAACACCCAGCAGAGAATTTAGTAAAGTTGTGTAATAATATTATACACTGCCAAAAACAAAGCTGGGAATTTCATAAACAGGCAAAGGTCAGAAATTAAAAAATGACTCACATATTTGAGAGCTTTTGAGTGTGATGTTTTTCACTGACATCTAGGAAACATTTAACCTAGCTAAAGGAAATGGATGAAGTTAATGCTTAAAGAAAAATGCCAAACAAGACCACACAATCAATGAAATGACAGAAAAATTCTTTGGAGGGAAAAAGGTGGAATCAACTAATGCTAAAAATGCTCATTCGATATAATTTCCTTTAAAGTAACTAGTTTAGACTAAAAACTTTGACAAATTTTTTTAATTCCGCATGCTATTTATTCCCTTGTGCCACTTAAAAGCACTTCCTCCATCTCAGTGTGCCCCAGGTATTCTGGTCATTACTCCCACCCACTCTCTGTTAGTCATTTTCATCAGTTTGAGGTGGATGAACCCCATTCTGTTCATGCTGTCCATCAAGTGGCAGTCTTTCAAGGGGTGGCACTAAAAACAGCTCACGGGCACCAGAAACTGGCAGGTACATAACTACAGTAATTATCCTGCTGTCGTACAGAAGCTCTAATTCAGTGTGGGCAGACTTGGGCAGACTGGAAATGCAGACAAAATGCTAAAAGCTGCTAATGGCAGTCAGTACATACAGTACATGCTCACATCAAAGTGATACATGCATGTGCACTGGCATCTAAGAAGGCTCAGATGCATTTACACCCACACAAAGGCTAGTAAACATGGTTAGTGCACAAAAAGGCAGAGCAGACACAATCACCTTTTTCACGCATCTTTGAACTAGACACTGAATTACCACCTGCGGTGTTCTTTAAGTGACCATGAGGTTTTACATCTCCATGAAGAGGAATACCAAGAGGGGATCAATGAAGTATTTTGTTATTATTACTACTAGTAATCAAGTTAACACACGTAGGGGATTGACAAATACACCATAGATAATGCTCCAGATGTGTGACTCTGGATTTCGCAATGACAAAGATTGCTACAATGCTGGATCCCATTGGCATCTAGCAGCAAAACACAACACAGGACTTTTCAGAGCAACATGACAAAAACAACAGGGCTCTCAACATGCCAAATAATTTTTACAAAATCAATCAATTCTTAAATCTACCATCAAAAAACTTGGGGCTGACAAGCCTTTTTCATGAAGTGAACTACATTGTTCTCCCCACTGCTTCTGAAGAAAACCTCCGGTTTCATTTTCTCCTCTTATATCAAAATCAATCCCTTTTCCTCAAAACAGCCCGCACAGACTCACAGTACATCAGCCTGCGTGTTTGGAAAGAGGGCCATTTCCAGCCTTTAGTCCTCCCTCTGGCCCCCTGCACAGGCCCTACAAGACCCAGGAGCCCAATAGAGAGAGGCCCCACAGTGTGAAATGTTCACAATGGGGTCCAAGAGTAAATAATTTATACGAGTCCCTGATGGCACAGTGCAGCCTTCGGGCTGTATATGCTCCGTCACTGCTGTTGTAAGGAGGCAGCATATGTCCCCTCCATCTAGCTGTTTCCATTCGTGCAATCTTTTTACTTACACACCTCCCTTCCTTCTTGAAAAAACACTCCAATATGCTGGGCTCCTTGTTGTGTTTAGGACACTAAGCAGATTCCAGATCCAATGACATCTTTAATAATTCTGACCAGAACCAATTGGGTTTATTGGAGGACATTCCTGTAGGACTGAGGGGGGTAGAGGACTGTGCAGCATCAGAAGTAGTCAACATGCTGTATAAAGTAAACCAGAGGCGTAAGAGGATGGGATGTGTTGTGTTTTTTTGCAAATTGAGATGTACACAGAGACCGGACTTTAATCATCCCAGAGACATGACTTTGTCCTGATTTGTTAGGCTAATACAAATGACACACAGGAGTTCTGCAATATGTGTCCTACAATTCTTAAGTGTAACAGCCTCTAAAATACAACTGCTCTGTGCAGAGACACAAAATGAAGTGCAAGAGTCCTGCAGTAGACTTTACTAATACACAACTTGTGTAATGGTATTGTCTCTATACAACATATATACAGCAACTGTAAACTGATGGAGATTCATATTTGCTTATTAACTTACATTAAACTAGTGAGAAATGCTACTTTACACTTTTCCTCACAGTGAAATGGAAGTCAGCACATTTTACCATCATAATGTCACATTACGAGAGGGGTTTAAATCATATCTTTTAGGTTTGACTGAATCAGTCAAAAGTGTGGTGGCTTAGCGAATACAGGGCTTGGCTGAGATATGGAG
>JAQQZW010000010.1:6335812-6345875 GCA_029814745.1 Zanclus cornutus | reverse complement strand
AGTGGAAGTAAGGAGCATTTTGTCAGGCATAAAGGTTGTGCAATAATCTTTTTGGCAACTATTCCAAGCATTTATCATTGCCATTGTTGAAACAAGACAAACAAATAGACAATCTGTGGTACATACATAATTATTTGCCTTAAAATTTAGCTTTAAAAATCAGCAAAGACGGGATCTTTTGCAAAGTGCAAAAAAAAAAAAAAGTTAAGAAAAGAACTGATTAAAAAGTGAAATGACGCAATTCCACTAAAATCTAGCAGCATGTTACACTCAAATGGGAAACCACAGGAGAAAGCCACCATAGCCTAAGGACAGTCTTGATGCCCTCATGCTGGCTCAGTGTTGATTTGCACCCCATTAGTCCCATCATGTGTTTTCCAATTTTCCAGGCTGCATGGCTATGTGTTCAATGACCAAAGAAAAGGTAATTTGACAAAAAAGATAAGAAAAGTAATTGCCAATCCTACATAGTTTCAGTCAGTCACCTAGTATGTAATGAGTGAGACTGAATGGCCTGCAGGAGTGATTACTCCCATTTTCATAAACTCTTAACACAGCACGTGAGTCAACAAACATAGTAGAGTTTAGTGAAGTAAAAAGCCGTAAAGCAATGTAAAGAATTGAAACTTTCAATGATACAGCATGAAGAAAACAAAGAACTGTGAGAAACAAAAACATAAAGACAGGTCAAACGTCCAAAAAGGAAAAAAATATTAAACAAAGAAGAAAGGCAACTAGAACTACAGAGGTTAAAGATAAGCTTAGGTTTTCAATGGATACAACAGCCCAGGTGTCTCACATCCTAACGAGTGAACTACAGAGAAAAAAAAACATCCCGAGAGCCTCTCTCTCCTTGGAGCATGGCCAGGGTTGAGGTTTTGCCAAAACAGCAGCAAGACACAGAGACAAAAAAATCAGCACAGTCTGCACAGGCATATTGATATGGTGAGTGTGTGTGTCCTGGGGTGAAGACATGGAGCTGCCCACCCCCAGACACAATTAAAGCCCTTCTGTTGCCTGACTTGAGAGGACCCTGCTCCTTATTTGTCTATTTTCTCTATTTCCCCTTTCTTTATCCCAGGCCCTCCCTTGCAGCCTAACCCACAACGGGTGGTCTGACTCTGCCTGGGCTTTCAGAAAGAGAATAATAAATTTAAGAGCAAGGATGAAGGAGCAGGGGTGGAAATACTCGGGAGAAAAGTGGGCAGTGGGATAAATGACAAGAGAAGGGAGATGGAGCAAAAGTAGATAAAAACTCTATAGGAGCAGATGACCTTGACTGTACCACCCCGTGTGTGTCTGCACTAGTACTCCTGAATATGACAGAAAGAAAGAAACCCTTTGAATCACACTTTAGTCTCCAATTCTTTATAAAAAAGACATCAGGTTAACACTCTCCTCTCTCGCAGAGTGGAAGCAATTGTATCAACCGATATGTAACCACAAAAAACACTGGGCAGGCCTCCAGGAAAATCTGAAAACGTCAGCTCAGGTGTGTGTACACTGTGTTCCTACCTCGTCTGACAGCTGTGAATAGTGAGACTCGGCAGTAGCAAGGATAAGGACAGGGCTGAAAGAGGGTACATCCTGCAGCAAGGTGAGGAAGGTGCTCTTCACAGTGTCACTCACTGTCTCCCACCACTCTGAGACATGTGGCATGAATACCACACTGGGCACACTCCGGCGTGCCTCACGGAAAACCTGCAACCACATAGATTGGTCAAACACACATTGTTGCTTAAATCTGAATAAAATAAAACAAATTCACAGTACATATCATAAAATCTAAAAGCCACTGAGTTGCTTATGCAGAAGATAACCTTGTGTGTGTGTGTGTGTGTCTGCATTTACTTATGCATCAGTGTGTGCATTACCTGAGCACAGGACTCCTCCGGCGTCTTAGCGCTGACGGAGTATAGAGTGGGCAAATCCAGACGATGCACTGGCAGCTTGTCCAGGTGATGCAGCAAGGCAGGGGCCAAGTGGGAGCTCTGTCCTGAGCCCGGGGCCCCAGCCAAGAGCAGACGAGGCCGATATGCAGTGGGCTGTTGGAGAGCAGAGCTAGAGACAGAAGGGAGTTTATAGTTAGCGTAGTATCTAATGCTTCACGATCACTGACCAGCAGTCAAACTGTCATTCAAACAGCATCGTCAAAACAGAGGCCCTATTTTTTCTAGTTTTGTTCATTTGCTTCAGTAAGCTAATGTTGGTGTGTAAAGCTACTGTTGATACTAACTCAACTCTACAAACGATTCACTATAAATCCATTCTTAATGCAAATGGTAGAGGTGGGCCTTTGCTGTAAAGTTACCTCAGTACATGTTGACAATACCAGAAAAAAATTAGATATCTTTGCCCATAGAGAAACATTTAAAAGGACAAAATTAAGTACAATACATCTCTATCCGAGTGGGTTAAATGAACACAACAAAAACACAACAAAAAGCCTTTATTGAAAAACAATGAACTCTTAGCAACAGGCTTAAAAGCAACTCTGCACTTGATGCGATGTAGTTTAACAGAAAAAAAAGACAGAATGAGGAAAAGACAAGTTGTGGTAAGAGAAAGAGAGTTGCACAAGCTTGTTTCAGTTTGGGCAAACCTCAAACTTTCACCATCTTATGTTGAACTTCCCTTGTGTACATGTCATACAAACATACATAAGGTAGCAAGGGCTTTGCTTGCAGCAGCACAGTGCTATTTGTTAGGTCCATATCTGCACACTATACCTGGGCTTCTACTGCAGGTTTTGCAAGTATTAGATGAGCCAGAAGTGTTATCACTCTTAAATTATTTCCCCAATATGTTATCTACAGAAAAAATGTACTAGAATTCCTAGAGATTTCTGTGAGCCTTCACTGTTGCACAAGTATTCTGATAATCAGGGCAGCTAACAATGGCTTTGAGAGTACTCAGTGTTAAGCTGTTTTAATGCCATTGCGGACCATCCAATGAAGTCTTTCTAGATCTATAAATCTACACATTTTCCTCGACAAGTTTTGCTTTCATATTTGGGACATACTGCATAGAAGAATAAGGTTTCCTCTTCCAAGCGCATGTTGTAGGACTTAAAAAATAGAAGCTTAATAACTGCTTAATAAGTTCATTAATAAATACTTTCAGTAAATGAGAAGCCATAATTCATCTAGTCCCTTTACCTTTCTCCATTTTTGAATGTAAAGAGCGATTGCAATTCTAATTTCAGAACTCTCTAATCTCTCTGTGTGCTGCCTGTGGAGCCACTATCTGTTGCTCATTCCACTTACTATTAGGGCTGGGTATCAATACCTTTAAGGTATCAACCAAAGTAACCCAGCACCAGTTTGTATCAAACTCCTCCAGTTAAACGATATCTGCATTTTTTCCTTTTTGTATCCAGATTTAGAAAAGGACTGCTTGTATAGTTTTGTTCACAGCCAATCACTGCACGCGATTTAATGCGACATGCAGTTCATGCAGATGAAACCCTACCCCACTTATGGAAAACAATGTGTCATGATCTTAACTAGGAGGTTTCCTTCTACTAGGAGGATACTGCATTTCCAAAGCAGGCAGATCTGTACTCCTTCTATAGGAATACAGATCTGCGTGATGACTTGAAACACTCTGGAGACTGGGGAAGGCTTCAACAGTCAAAGTTAGATCTGAATGTATTAGTTCCCACTCTCATATAATCATGTGACTTTTAAAGTGTCCATGTTTGTTAATCATAGTGTACTTTGACACCAGTGTCTATGTACTTCACACAAATTTACTTTCTTACACATTGCAATCTTATCCTTAGGTGCCCATGAATACTGTCTTTTTTTAATGTGGACTCACGAGGAGAAATGGAGGAAGGGTCTGTGCATTGCAGAAGAGGAGAGCTGACTCTTTGGGGATGCAGCAGGCTGGACTTCATAGATGGAAGCAGAGCCTTCCTCATTGTCATCGTCGCTGTACAAGTCCTCTTCAAGCAGTTGATTGTCACCGCCTAGCACAGAAAGAACCACTGCTTATTCAGCCATGCATATGTAGCAATTCACATTTCCTGGAGTTATTGAGTGCAGTGGTGGTAGATGCATTTTCAAGTTTGTTTCTACAAAATTTAATCCCTCAAAGCAGCCTTATCGTCGATATTAATGTGCCCATTTCACCAAAAGAGTGAGAATAAAAAAGAAAACCGGCTTTTAGGGGATATCTAATGGGCAGTTAAAGCAGTTTGGGTTATTGGGTACAAGAAGTACAACTTCTGTAAGCAATTTGCCTCTGGTCAAGTGCTGCATTGTGGCTACTCTGCTGTAAAAACTCTCGTTGACTGGAGTGGCAGCCGAGTCACTGAAGTGCAAGCAGAATGACTGCTTATCCAATCTCTGTGCCATCACCTCTGCATTCTCAGGGGGAGTGTTTCACCACAGACTCTTTGTTCAGTGTGTGAGGCTGATAAAAAGCCCTTTGGTAATAAGGCAGGGGAAAGAAAAACAAATAATCAAAAAGTGTCGACAGGAAAGTATGCTAACAAGTAAGACAGGTGGCAAGGGAGAAACGAGTCAAGTTGCAGGAGGCCGCGACCAGGAAATTGAAAAACAAAAGATGCAGCTAATATCAGGGGCGCCTGGGTCCCAGATACCTTACCACGTGTGTTGTCCCTGTCAGTACACTGAGCATGGGGGAAGACTCGGAGCAGAGCTTTCAGCACCAAGGAGAAAGAGCTGGCCAGCAGGGGCCTGAGGGTGGGGGACAGGGCTCGGCCTGGGGGAGCCAAAGCCCTCTGGGAGGCTGGGACAATTGTCCTCATGGCCTTGCTGAAGTCACCAGGCCCCAGGACAATGGAGGTGACATCCAGCTTCAGTTTGACACTGCTGCCGTAGATCTGGGGGTAGCGGCGGCGCAACGCTACCAAGGCTGCCTCTGTGCAAAGTGCTTTGATGTCAGCACCGCAGTAGCCTGGGAGAAAGCACGATACACAAAAGTTAGTAAATAAATTTTGCTGTTTTCAAGTAACACAGAAAACATGAATGTCAACAGGTTGAATCAAGAAGACTTAAAAAAATATATAAATATATTTTATATATTTTGTTGAGGCTGTTGGGTGGCATACAGTTTTATGCACAGCGGTCACTGACACATACCGACACATTTTTCTGCAAGTTCATCTACAAATGGCTCAGCCAATTTGGGATTCCAGTCCCGTGTGTGAATCTCCAAGATGTGCTTTCTGGCCTGAACAGAGTATATAGGGTGGACAAAGGTAAAGAGAAACAAAGAAAAACAGAAAAAGCAGCGTCAAACGATGAAGGAGCACAGACCCTGTGTGCGCTAAGAAGACACATTAGCTATGTAACAGTTTAAACTGCCGCCACTGCAAACAATGTAAATGAATTTCAAATCTAACATGTAATTTAAATGGTATGTTGTATAAGACAGCAAGGAATTCACATCATAAATATCCTAATCACAACCAGGTATTACTCCACTTGACTCTATCTAGAACAGACAACAGCAAGAATAGGATCGAATTTGAACCAAGTGTGTGAGTGAGCTCAACTAAAGGGCTGGCTAACACTTCAGCACAATGCGCCCTTCAATTCACTGTATCCTCTCCAGTCTTTGATAAGCAGACATCAAGAGCAAAGTGGTCTTTGTCGAGAATCAAGGGCAATGGTTTTCATCATCTTTCATCATATGTTCCTTTCTACTAAAAAGACACAACTGAGCCAGATTTCATACTAGTTTCCAGCAGTTTGGGCAATAACCAGTGGGGAGCTGAACTTAAATGTGAAGAGAGGGTTGCTATTTGCACAAGAGCGAGGTCTAAAAAACAGCCAGAGCTCACAACTGGTGAGCTTCGCTGAAATGGCCTGCAGATTAGGCTTTGATTACCAATGATCCTACTGTGTGGACAAACGATGCAAGGCAACCCATTAGACATGCTCGATGGGGAGGAGTCACGTACACTGAGCTGTTTATTTGACTTTCTGTCACTTTACACACATGTAAATGTGTTTGGCGCGATTCTGTGGTGCGACAACATCTAAGGTAAAATGCTCCTGTAATACAAAACACATCCCCTAAAAAAATCCAAGTACAGTCAAAACAAGACTTTGATTGTGTGGTTGTGTCCACAAACATGTGTCAATTGCGCTCAATATTGAATCTCACTCTGTCTCACCTTCTTGTCGGGCAGGCTGAACAGAAACTCCCGGTCAAAGCGTCCAGGCCTCCTGAGTGCTGGGTCGATAGAGTCAAGTCTGTTTGTAGCACCAATGACCACTATCTCCCCACGACTGTCCAAACCGTCCATCAAGGCCAGCAGAGTGGACACAATAGAACTGGACAGAGGGAAGAAGAAGGAGGTGGTGGGACAGAATACAATACATGTACTTAGTATTCTGCTGTATCTAATCTTACACTCAAATTTACAACAAAGTAAAAAAAAAACTGCCTAAATTTAATGCAAAACAGTAATACAAGAACAAAATCTAACTTGACTACACATTGCAAACATATATAGCATAATAGTTATACAAAGACCAAAACACAACATGCTGACACGAAAAGCCTAAAACCTTGATTAAGATTTAGATGATACTGACAAGGCTAATGACTCAGTGCTGACCACATAAACAAGGCCTTATTTCAGCCAATAATTCACAGACCTGATCTATTAAATACACATAATGAAAAAAAACATTGTGGGGCAACAGGTATCAACTGTTCTATTTCCATGTGTGCTTGAGCTCCATACACATATTTACCCAGTATGGCATATTTCCACAAGGATCAACTGCATGCTGTTTGCATTACAGGTTACCTCACCTACTGTTATTGTGGATTGTATTTTACTGATACTGAAATGCCAGGGCTCCAGATTAACTTTTTCCACTAGTAGCACTGGTGCTCCCTACTGGAAAGTTCAGGAGTACCAGAACAAAAATTTAAGACCACCTCTTCAATCAACATGCAGTGCAACACATTCATATTTTTCCATCTTTATTGTATTACTAAAAAATAAAAAAATGGTAATAGCCTAGATAATTCACAGAAATAACCCTCTTCTGCTCCTTGGGGCAGATCAGGTCTACTGTTGAGTCGCAACAACAACAGAGTATATATTGAGGAAACAGATGGGATGATTAATTGTGGAATTTTTTGTTTCCTTTGGTGAATTTGTTTTATTGCTGTGGCAGCCAACCACAACAAAATGTTACCTGCAGAAATGCTCTTCCTGGTCTTTCACATGATACACAATGATTAAAAAATAAATAAATTTTTTTAAAAAAAAGGTGCATATTTGCAAGTCACACTTATGGTCCGACTTAAAAGACTTTGTCACACTGTCTCAAAAACGGCCTCAAAATCTGACTAAATGATTGCAGTCTGATGCCCTGAATGATCTAAATCTGAAGGGAAATTGTCAAATTTCCATTTCCCATTACAATGCCCGCTTGATGCCAAATAAACAAACAAAAGCACCCAAATCCATAACCATCCAATTCTAACCAATACCAACGCTGCAGTGCCAGCAGTTTTGAACCGCACCGCCCCCCAACCCCCCAAAAAAAAATTTGATGCGGCACCTAACAGCAAGGACAGTAGCAGCAGCCGCATATTAGATCTGTAGATGCAGACATATACAGTTCTACCTTCTTTGATATGAGGATTACAACCACACTAGCCTTACCTGTGTATCTGGTCTTGCCTGCTGGAGCGAACAGGAGCCAAACCATCAATTTCATCAAAGAAAATAATGGATGGCCTCATCAGATAAGCCTGATCAAAAGCAAACACGAGACCAAAGATTCTCATTTAGAAGAAACAAAATGTTAAAGCTGGTTGGATTCAGTTTACATAAAAACAAAGAGTAAATTTTCTTTAAAAAAAAAAAAAAAAAAAGGGTAAAGCAATCAAGAGTTTCTGTTATCCAGTAACCGACATTTTTTAACGGTAAATTCTATTGTAGCCTGACACACTTAAATCTCTACAGTACTAATATAAAGTGAAAATAATCCTATATTATGTCTATAAAAATAGACAAAGATTAAAATTGCACATATCCTTTAGGTTTGATATTTTTAGGTTTGGTTCATTTTATTTGGTTAACTTAATGCTCTGTCTTTGAAGAAGGAGTGAGAGCCACTGTTCAGTGAATCTTTCAGCTTGATAAGAATAGTGAGGCAGAGAGAGGCAGCTTGGATAAGCAGCATGTAGAGCCAAACATCCACCTTAATCCATTTTTTAATCCCAAAAGTTTAAAAAATTAATACTGAGGTCTCCTCCTGAATGAAAACAGATCCTGATCGAAGCAGAATCTGGTATGATTTGGGTATTTATTCCTCCAAAGTTCCAGCTTCGCCTCCAGGTCTCCGTGCCAGTGCTCCCAGGCACTTAGCAGCTGTCTGACTACAAACAGCAGCTCAGTCTCCCTAGTCTTCTCCACACAACATTCTCAAAGCTTAGAAATATCTTCACATTTAACTCTGCACATTAAGGGTTTATTTTGACCAAACCAGAGTTGTGGATTGTTTTGACAGTTGATTAACACTAACAGTTAGCAAGACGATTTTAGTGAATTTTATTTTGTTTCTGTCAGCTTTGAATGAAGTGTGTTTGACAAGTAAACAAGGCAATTAAGTGCATCTCAATTCAATGAAAGAGAGAAACTTGAATTCAGAAGGTATATGGTTGTATTTTTCTGTTTAATAAGGAAAATAGGTGTAAGAAGAGTTCCTTTCTTGACATTTTGTGAGTTTATTTTGTTTATATATTGAAAAAAAAAATGTAGCAACCTCATCATTGCACAGGAACTCGGGTAGATGCCTAAATAAGCATGAAATATTTGCCTCTAATTTCTACCATTTGCCCAATACATCAAAATTCTTTGAGAGATTTTTTTATAAATAGAAACTCTAAAAGCAATTTGGCAATATTATATTACAAGGTGCTGCCAAGGTGTCTCACCTGGTCAAAGAGCAGGCGTAGCTGGCGTTCGGATTCACCAACCCACTTGCTTAGGCAGTCAGCTCCTTTCCTCATAAAGAAGGAAACCTTCCTGTCTCCGTGGCTACACTCATTTGCTAGCGCCCGTGCTACCAGGGTCTTTCCTGTCCCTGGTGGGCCATAGAACAAACACCCTCTAAAAAGGAGGGGAGAGGAAATGTAAACAAAAGGTTATCTGATAATGGCAATGTCAGCAACTTAATAAACATACACATATGTTAAATATTTTGCATCTATGCACCAGCACAAACAAAAAAAAGTCATCATGAAAGAGAATAGTATACCTGTGATTGGATATTAACACCCTGTTTTGCCATGAAACTTGTTAAAAAAAATACTACAACATTCAAAATCAAATAAACTGAACTTCTTGAAATAAACTGACACTTGAATTTTCTCACCTGGGAGGCTGAATCTTAAACTTCTCAAATATCTCCGGGTAAAGCAACGGGAACACTACCATCTCCTTTAGTGACTGAATGTGATTACTGAGGCCACCCACACTGTCAAATTTCACCTGGGAAGAAAACGCATATTTTTAACATTTACTTACAAAAACAAAAAGTCTTTGAACTATCTCAAGCAGGAAGCCTCTGTATGGCTAAAAAATTAACTGATGAGTGTAAATAAAGATTTCCATTCTAGGAGGTATTACACTTTGGCTGTGGCTCAAACAGACTCAAACATTTCCAAGTTTAAAGACAAAAACTGTGCTGCTTTACAGCTTTCTGCTTTCTGGTTCTCTTTATTAGCGTTTTCTCTCACTGAGCTATCGAGGTTCATGGGATCCACATCAGCCAAGCTTGCACCCACTTTCACCCGATCACGCAGCACCCCACTAGCCAGGTCTTCTGCAGTCAAGTTCATGGGCAAACATCTGTAAAACAAAAACTGGATTAACATCAGATTACATCTGAGTAGTACAAATATTTAGTCTCATACAAGGATAGGACAAAGGTGATTGCTACAGCCCTTGCAATAATGATATGTGTCCTTGATCTCAACTATTGTATAGGTCATTTAAAAAACTGAAACAGAAAAGTGTTTCAGTCCAATCTAAAGCAAAACACAGGATGATAAAAGG